>CM065739.1:57554111-57619111 GCA_033310375.1 Conus canariensis
AGCAAGACCACAACTGCAAATGCATCTGCTAACTCGAGAAAAACGCTTAACAGAAAGAGTGGCAGACGACGACAATGAAATAATCACTTCGGAAAACGATGGAGAGAGGAGAAATTGCACACAGCCGAGCAAACAGAGCGACAGAAAGCAAACATAAATGCGGGACCTCACCTCCGAAAACGGTGAACAGTCAGAGCAGCAGACGACAGCTCGGGCTTCCTGGATCAACACCAAGGGAGAGAACTGCATTCGTGCTCTGCACTGCAAAGTAATAAGGCGTGTGTGTTCAGTGTCGTCACAGTGGGACCTCTTTAAAAAAAAAAAAAAAAAAAAAAGCAAATAAACATTGAACAGAAGTAAAATAAAGTGGTGCTCTACTTTGCCGCTCCACTTTTCAATCACCATTACATTTACCTGCAACAGGTCTTTAGATCACACATTGGTTTTCCTACAGTGTGTTCAGACAGCACTACATTTTCCTACAGTGTGTTCAGGCAGCACTACATTTTCCTACAGTATGTGTTCAGACAGCACTACATTTTCCTGCAGTGTGTTCAGACAGCACTACATTTTCCTACAGTATGTGTTCAGACAGCACTACATTTTCCTAGAGTATGTGTTCAAACAGCACTGCATTTTCCTAGAGTATGTGTTCAGACAGCACTACATTTTCCTACAGTATGTGTTCAGACAGCACTACATTTCCTACAGTATGTGTTCAGACAGCACTACATTTCCCTACAGTATGTGTTCAAACAGCACTGCATTTTCCTACAGTGTGTTCAAACAGCACTGCATTTTCCTACAGTATGTGTTCAGACAGCACTGCATTTTCCTACAGTATGTGTTCAGACAGCACTATAATTTCCTACAGTATGTGTTCAGACAGCACTACATTTTCCTACAGTATGTGTTCAGACAGCACTGCATTTTCCTACAGTATGTGTTCAGACAGCACTACATTTTCCTACAGTATGTGTTAAAATCACACCACATTTTCTACGGTATGTGTTCAGATAGCGATAAAAATTCCTATAGTATGTGTTTAGGTGGTATCACATTTTCCTGCAGTATGTGTTCTATCAGCATGCATTTTCCTGTAGAAGATATTCAAAGAGCACTACATTTTCGCACGCTGTCTGTTCATCATTCCTTTATTCTACAGTGTGTTCCAGACAGCCTACATTTTTCTACGCTACGTATTAAGATCACATTGCATTGTCCTGCCATATGTTTCAGTGGCATTATATCTTCCTACAGAATGTGTTCAGATAGCACTACATTTTGCTACAGTACGCATTCAGATAGCACTGCAATTTCCTACAGTATGTGCTCAGACAGCACTATTTTTTTCCCTACAGTATGTGTTCAGACAGCACTATATTTTCCTACAGTATGCGTTCAGACAGCACTGCATTTTCCTACAGTATGTGTTCAGACAGCACTACATTTTCCTACAGTATGCGTTTAGACAGCACTGCATTTTCCTACAGTATGTGTTCAGACAGCAATATATTTTTCTACCGTATGTGCTCAGACAGCACAACGTTTTTCTACCGTATATCTTCAGACAGCACATTTTCCTAAGGCATACGTTCAGACAGCACTCCATTTTACCGCAATGTGTGTTCAGACATCTCCACATTTTTGTATAGTATGTGTTCAGACAGTACTCCATTTTCCCACAATGTGTGTTCAGACATCTCCACATTTTGTATAGTATGTGTTCAGTTGGTGCTGCATTTTCCGGCAGTGTTTTCAGACAACACCGCATTTTCCTACAGTATGTATTTTGACAGCGCTACATATTTTCGGCTGTATGTGATCAGATAACGCTTCCCTTTCCTGCAGTATGTGTTCAGAAAGCGATACATTTTCTTACAGTATGTGTTCACCCAACACTGCATTTTCATTAGTAAATGTTCAGACAGCATTTCGTTTTCCTACTGTGTGTGCTCAGACAGCGCTACATTTCCTAGGGTATAGGTCCAGACAGAAGTACACTTTCCTACTGTCAGACAGTGTTCAGACAGCTTTACATTTTCCTGCAGTATTTGTTCAGACACCACTACATTTTCTTAAAGAATGTGTTCAGACTGCACCACATTTTCCAGTGTTGTATGCTCAGAAAATACCATATCTTTTTAACGGATTGTTCATCAGCCCTATTGCCGTCGTATGTTACTATGTATACATCTGAACAAGACATAGGAACTAGTAGTACTCAACAGAGCAGTAGACAACAACTGCCAGAGCAGATTAAACATCTGCAGCACTGCGTATCAGTGAAGTCCTTCTGTCTGAACACACTTGAAGCTGTGATGACACTGCCTGTAATATGTAATCTGCTGCTGTCTACAGCCGGTGAAACGGGATTGCGTAATTGCTCAACGATGTGGGGCAGAGGCTTGTGTCAGCTGACAAACAGTGGTGATAGGTGTGGGGTCTTTAAAGACGCGTTCAGGGTTACAACATTTGGCCTGCTTTGTGGACAGGGTGTGTGTAAGGTAAGTTAATAATGCTCATAACCCAGCCGACCGCGAAGGGCCATATCAGGGCTGTCACCACGTTTAAGTCAACGCACAAGTCATTCACACACACACACACACACACACACACACACCACACACACACACACACACACACACACCTCTTTAAAATACAACTTTTAAACGCACACCGAACATTCAAAAATCTTTCTTCTGTGAAATCTTAGATCAGATGATCAATGTTGATCTCTTTCAGAAATGAAAAGATCACATCAGGTGGAACACCTCCGAACAAGGTGTGTGCGAGTTCATGAAGGTAGTGCAACTCGGCTAGATGCAATTCAGATGGAACCTCCACAACCCTTTGAAGGTGACAGTCCACTTTCGGTTTTGAGGTGACACAGCCGACCACACAGAATCCTGCTCTGGAATAACCACAAAAAGATAACAGTGAAAGTGTTCACGTCCGTAAGGTGGGCGGTGATGAAGTCGCCAGCAATCACACTTAAATTATTTCTTTGAGAAGGTATAAGGTAAAATAATGTTGCATATTGCCCAGCCGACTCAAAGGGCTGTAACCGCGTTGAAGTCAACTCACAAGTCTTGAAAAAAAAAAAAACTCATTCACACAACCCTTTAGAATACACATTCCAAAAACACACCGGAAATTTTGGTTAAAAAATCTTCCTTCTGTAAAATATTACATCAGAAAAAATGTTGATCTCTTCAGAAAAATAACAATAATATATTTAAATGGAACAAAAGCATATAATGTTATAAGGCCAATAGGACACTGCAGAAAAGACAGCAATAAGTCTACTCTGGACACAACTCATTATCACATGCATAGCAGAGTTGAAGTTCATGAGAATGTATCAGTTTTGACCTGTTCCTGACACTCATAACATATGTTGTTGCTTTCTAGGCGCATCTAATGTTACACCATTCATAGACGCTGAAATACTGAGGAACAGCCACTTCCAGTTTGGCCAGCCATGTGCGCATGACCATGTTGACATCCGCCACAGCTTCTGTCTTGGTTTTGAGATGTCTCGACGTCGGCAGATGAAAGTGTAGTGAACTGAATTAATCTTTGGATTAAAACAATTATAAGACAAGAAATGTCAAGTAAATCTGATCAAACAAAGTGTAGTATGCCTTATTCTGAATGATGTGTGTGTGTGTGTGTGTGTGTGTGTGTGTGTGTGTGTGTGTGTGTGTGTGTGTGTGTGAGCGTGCGTGCGTGCATACGTGCGTGCGTGCGTGATAGGCCTACATGCAGCATCAATGTCAGTTAGTTTTCTGATCAGTTGGGGGTGGGCAATTCATGTTAAATGCCAAACTGAAGTGAATGAATCGAGTGTGGTCTTCAGTATCAGAGCTTTCTAAAAGCTGGAGACAAAAAAAAAATGAAGGCCTAGTGGTATACTAATAATTATTTCATTTCCTGATGGCTCCCATCTAAGCCGATGTTTGCAGACCTAGACTGAACTATAAGTACATGCTGACCTTGTGAGTTATATTGTTATCGACATGACTTTTGCCCTATAGAACTGTTATCATGTTGTTCAGCACAGCCCTAGAGGAGATTATACAGAACCTTTGAAAACCAAAATGTATGAATTTTCATAATTCACCCCTCTCTCCCTCCCCGCCCCCCCCCTCTCTCTCTCTCTCTCTATATATATATATATATCCGTGTGTTACGTTTAACCTGTTGTCTTCAGAACGAAAATTTTCGCTATGAATATGATCGAAGTGTTGTTTATTCTCGGTTATTTTCTTCTTTATTTTTACTTATTTACGTTGTATTCTGTGACTTATCTTGAAGAAAGATGTTTTCTTGGGAAAAAAGGCCTCGGAACACAGCATCCTCTACAAAGTGTTTGTCTGACAGGCTAACTACAATCGATCTACTAAGGAACCTGTCACTGGTTTCGGGAATCCTGTACAAACTGTTTGTCTGACTGGCTAACTAGAATCGATCTACTAAAGAACCTGTCACTGATTTCGGGAAATAAGGCACAGGACGGGTAACTCTTGCTCCCATGATGAAAAATAAAATACACGCTCATAACTCCAAACGAATGCTGCTTACGACACTAAATTGCCTAGCATATATGATGGCACAGAGCACACAGAACAAACAAGGAAACATTTCTACAGACAAGAGTTACCCTGCTTGTTTGTTATTTACTGTTTACTGTTCCCTGCCTGATTTAAGATTTCCTTTCAAGGCACAAAAAGTGTGGTAACTACAGAGGTCAGTGCAACAGTTCTGTGGTCCTTGAGCATGCTTTGGCCTGTTTAGAAACAGGTAGGCTACAATGGTTTGCTGATCTGACGAACGATGGTAGTCTGCTTTGTGACAGTCAGTCATTCCAAACATAAGTGAAAATGGGAGTAGTCTGAACTGTACAACGTTTCAGAACAGACGATGGTACTCGCTTCTGGCGCCTGAAAAGTTCCAAACACCTGCACTACAAAGGGTGGTGAACACACCCCGATGGTGTTCATCTTGGACAGTAGAGTGGTGTTCAATCAGTCGAACCTAGCACAGGGATAGACAGAACTTATCAGGATGTCCAGGGTCACAGTTGCCAGTGGCTGGCTTTGAATTGTGTCGTGTGATAGTCTAAAGCCCACAAAACCCAGGCATTGCCGGACGAAAACACAATCGTTCAATAGTGAAAGGATACTTAAATCTATCCTGTATTTCTTGTTCTACGTCGCATGATTGACATTTATTCCAGCAAGGTCTTGTGTTGTTTTATTGGTCGGTTCTCTTGTCATGTTCTGTGGGGCTTTGTATAGTTCGTTTTTAGTATCTCGTTCAGCTCTAACACCTTTACTGAACCAGAACTTATTATTCCCATAAACGGCGACATATTTGGACGAAGAACACAACTTAACTGTTCACAGACATTAGTGTAAGATGTAAGAGTGCCAGCGTATTCATCAGGACCAGCTGCCGCCTCTCTGAGCACAGACCAGTTTGTACAGTCCAGGCAGCCCTGCAAAATGGTTACACACTCTTCATACCATTTCCTTATTCTTTTTCCCCAATCGTCTCATGACTTTCAGTCGTTTCATCTGTAGACTGGCACTAGTTACACCATTGTTTGATCGCTTCCAGTGCAAAGGTTATGGAACAAGTGGCACTCAAATTGTGCTGTAGCAGTGAGCGAGTGTCATACGAGGACAGCTTACATGCCAGTAAAATATGCACACAGTTAATCCGCAGTGGGGGAAGGCACCAAACTCCTCTCTCTCTCTCTCCTCTCTCTCTCTCTTCTCTCTCTCTCCTCTCTCTCCTCCTCAGCTTGGACAGATGTTTGCACATATGCACCCTTTCACATATTAGACACCTATCAAAATACAATTTTAAAAAAACTCAATAAAAAAACCTCCACACTCACGTTATCATTCATGTTAGTACTTTCAAACCCACATCTGATATATGCATATTTACATAAGTGAAATACCCTAGTACATAAATTTGCTGATCTTTATAAAAACAAATTTCCAACCTGTGACTGCTAAATAACCATGGCAATTTCAGCAACATATGAACCATACAAGAAGCACTGACATTATCAAAGTTATTCATCTCAATACCTTTCTCCTGATAGTGTGTTGGTCTGTGCGTTGTTCTTGTCTGTTGGTTGTGACGTCTGAAGAGGAGAAATCTGTGGAAAACTCACTGGGCTGCTTTGTATTGTATTCTAAACAAGCATCATTTTCACTCTGCTTTATCTGTTGATTTGTGTTCTGGCAAAGCTTGACTATGGGCCGGTGCGCAGAATGTGATCAAACGCTGGCCTTCTGGTACCAAACATATTCAGTATGGTCTGTTGTCATTGCATCCATGTATGTGAATGGATGTGGTCTTGGATAGTTTCTGGCTTGGGTGGATTATTTCAATTTGTGTCAGGATGATGTCAGAACGACTGAACCGTGTGTCCGTTGGAAAGCTTTCCAGGCAAAGAAGTACATCGACACTCTTGTACCGTGACGTTCGGGAATTCTACAGTCGTTGGCGAGGAGGATAGTGTCCCGCATTGGATGAGTCAGACACGCAGCCATTGAACATCAGCGACGTGATTCAGTAGCGGTGCAGTGCTCCCCTGGTGAGTTGCCTTGTGGCGATCTGATGTTGATTTACCCTCGTGGATTGCAGTGCTGGGGTTGTGACAGAACAACATTGAGTGTGGCTGTGTGGGGGTGGGGGGAAGCTGGAATGAACACGGAGGGAATGACGCGACTGAAGGACGGGGAAAGGGGAGGAGGGGAGAAGGGGCAGGCGCGTCTTCCATGACACAAGAAAGGAAAGTCGATTACCTTCCATGTGTCGTAACTCATACGGTACAGGATCCTACACAGTTGGTACATCATAAGATAGGAAGTGGGACCCCAACGTTCTGGTTATAGGACAAGATACAGACAGACACAGTTGGTACATCATAAGATAGGAAGTGGGACCCCAACGTTCTGGTTATAGGACAAGATACAGACAGCACACAGTTGGTACATCATAAGATAGGAAGTGGGACCCCAACGTTCTGGTTATAGGACAAGATACAGACAGACACAGTTGGTACATCATAAGATAGGAAGTGGGACCCCAACGTTCTGGTTATCAGACAAGATACAGACAGACACACATTTGGTACATAATAAGATAGGAAGTGGGACCCCAACGTTCTGGCTATCAGACAAGATACAGACAGACACACAGTTGGTACATCATAAGATAGGAAGTGGGACCCCAACGTTCTGGTTATCAGACAAGATACAGACAGACACACAGCTGGTACATCATAAGATAGGAAGTGGGACCCCAACGTTCTGGTTATCAGACAAGATACAGACAGACACACAGTTGGTACATCATAAGATAGGAAGTGGGACCCCAACGTTCTGGTTATAGACAAGATACAGACAGAACATTATCATAAGATAGGAAGTGGGATCCAAACGTTCTGGCTATCAGACAAGATACAGACAGAACACAGTTGGTGCATCATAAGATAGGAAGTGGGACCAAACGTTCTGGCTATCAGACAAGATACAGACAGACACACAGTTGGCACATCATAAGATAGGAGTGGAACCCAACGTTCTGGTTATCAGACAAGATACAGACAGACACACATGCTCTTCAGCTGACTTGGCGCTGTCTGGATGGAATTTATATATAGACAGAAGGAAGAATGATAAATAGAGAGATGCCAGAGGAATCTCTATAGCACAAAAATTTGATATTGAATTCTTTCATCGAAGTGAAGCCAATAGAGCGATTTTAGGAGTGGAGGGGCATTACCGTTCTTTTCTGCTCTCCAAACACATTTGGCTTCTGAGCGTAGAACGTTCCTAAGCTTACGATGGACAACCCATTCATGTTCAATACTCAAGAGCAAACAAGGTTTGGGCAGGGAATAAATGACGAACTATTCAAATGCGTTCTGTTTCGGCATTGGTAAAGCAGCAAACATATTTGAAACGTTTGTTACATGATCATATTCATACTGGCAATGAAACACATTTCTGGCAAAAACAGCAAAACTTCATTCTATAATCTCCTAGATCAGATGTGAGCATCGTTGAAATTCAGTCACAATCGCAAGAAAGGAGCAATCTGGTACATGCACATATACCTGCTGGCACAAAATATCTCTATTCACAGTTACAAATAATACACGAAGCTGCATTCTTCACACACAGTGAAAATATTATTCAGGTCGATAAACCATTGGAACAAAGCCATGAAGTAAAGCATTCAGGGAAAACAATCACTGGTATGATTAAAGGGTAGAGTGAAGATACAGTCTGATAGTGTACTGTGAATCTGACCACTTCACACAAACAGATCATGGATGCCCCCATAGTGTCATGACCTTCTTATGTCACGTTGTCAAGCTGTGGGTCAGCTATCGGGTCCATGAATCATACCTCTTGTTTAAATGACACAGACAACATTGGCAGGATTCTGTGACAAATCCAAAGAGAATCATCGTCCAGATTTTGGCATGGCACTGCCGTTTTGTGACAGTGCACACGTCACACAAATGAGTCAACGACTGTCTTGGATAAACTTTTCCAAACCAGACACATTTCTGCACTACAGTGGAAACTGCTTAACTGCCTTGGGACATCTGATTGGCTTGAAATTATATAAAAATTTAAATCATCAGGTCATTATTCAATTTTCATTTTGCTCTGGCATAACGTTGAAATCAAACGATCAATTTACCATGAGGAAAATTCCATGAGCATTTTAAAAACTGAATTACATGTACACAAATTTGTCTCTTTTTCGAGTTTCTCTTCTGTACAATCTAGTTTTACAGTCACAAAAAATGGCGTTTACACACATTTTTGTACATGTTATTCTTGGATTTCAAAACCAGACACTCAGTGTCAGATACTACACTAAGAAAAGAAAAATGAAACTAGCAACTGTGTTTATTTTGTTGTTGTTGTTGTTGTTCGAGAGAGAGAGAGAGAGAGAGAGAGAGAGAGAGAGAGAGAGAGAGAGAGAGAGAGAGAGAGAGAGACTGAATGTTGTTCTGTCTCAATTACAGAATTGCACGTTCTCGAGGCTTGTCCAAAAATGGTCAATTAATCTTAAACGATACACCACAGTCCGTATACACAGCCATACATATTACTTCGAAGAAATCTGATATTAATAACAAGAACAGGCGTTTACTACCACACTGTATACAACTCTATTGCTCACAAAAAGATAAGGACTCTTGCATAGAAAGAATATAGCTTTCTAACTATAGTACATGCATCAGTTATACTTCTGCATATCAGCAAATCCCCAACAGACAAAATGAGGCATTAAGCAAAGATTCCTACCTTTATGCGAGTCATCTGTTTGCAAAAATTTTAACTTATGTGTGTTTTCTCTCTTGCCTCTCCAGTTGACGACTGATACAGCAGAAAAGGTCATTTCTGACATATGCATAGTTCCGTGATTTTAAATGGAAATAAACTTGTGGCATTCGAACAATCAGCTTATGTAAAAACGGTTTAGGTTCATGTTGTTATACTGTTAAATCTTTCAAGGTGATGTAAAAATGTGAATTATCCACTTTATGAAGTATAAAGTTGCGAAAAATATTGTCACATGTATGATGAATTCTAGCTTGACTCTATGATGGCAGTGATGACTCTATGATAGTAGTGATGAAGTGTGACTCTATGATGGCAGTGATGACTATGGCAGTGATGACTCTATGATGGCAGTGATGACTATGATGGCAGTTATGACTCTATGATAGCAGTGATGACTCTATAGTGGCAGTGATGACTTTGATGGCAGTGATGACTCTATGATGATAGTGATGACTCTATGATGGCAGTGATGACTCTATGATGGCAGTGATGACTCTATGAGATGGCATGTAGATGACTCTATGATGATAGTAATGACTCTAAGATGGCAGTGATGACTCTATGATGGCAGTGATGACTCTATGGTGGCAGTGATGACTCTATGGTGGCAGTGAAGACTCTATGATGGCAATGATGACTATGATGATAGTGATGACTCTATAATGATAGTGATGACTGTATGATGGCAGTGATGACTCTATGATGGCAGTGATGACTCTATGGTGGCAGTGATGACTCTATGATGGCAATGATGACTATGATGATAGTGATGATTCTATAATGATAGTGATGATTTTATGATGGCAGTGATGACTCTATGATGGCAGTGATGACTCTATGATTGATCATGTGATGATACTCTATGATGGCAGTGATGACACTATGATGATAGTGATGACTCTATGATGGCAGTGATGACTCTATGATGGCAGTGATGACTCTATGATGATAGTGATGACTCTATGATGATAGTGATTACTCTATGATGGCAGTGATGACACTATGATGGCAGTGATGACTCTATGATGGCAGTGATGACTCTATGATGGCAGTGATGACTCAGTGATGACACTATGATGGCAGTGGTGACTCTATGATGGCAGTGATGACTCAATGTTGGCAGTGATGACTCTGTAATGATAGTGATGACTTTATGATGGCAGTGATGACTCTATGATGGCAGTAATGACACTATGATGGCAGTGATGACTCTATGATGATAGTGATGACTATGATGGCAGTGATGACTGTATGATGGCAGTACTGACTCTATGATGGCAGTGATGACTCTATAATGGCAGTGATGACCCTATGATGGCAGTGATGACTCTATGATGGCAGTGATGACTCTATGATGATAGTGATGACTTTATGATGGCAGTGATGACTCTATGATGGCAGTGATGACTATGATGGCAGTGATGACTCTATGATGGCAGTGATGACTATGATGGCAGTGATGACTCTATGATGGCAGTGATGACTGTATGATTGCAGTGATGACTCTATGATGGCAGTGATGACTCTATGATGGCAGTGATGACTATGATGTCAGTGATGACTCTATGATGGTAGTGATGACTGTATGATTGCAGTGATGACTGTATGATGATAGTGATGACTCTATGATGATAGTAATGACTCTAAGATGGCAGTGATGACTCTATGGTGGCAGTGATGACTCTATGATGGCAGTGATGACTGTATGATTGCAGTGATGACTGTATGATGATAGTGATGACTCTATGATGATAGTAATGACTCTAAGATGGCAGTGATGACTCTATGATGGCAGTGATGACTCTGTGATGGCAGTAATGACTCTATGATGGCAGTGATGACTCTATGATGATAGTGCTGGCATCCGGTGATGATAATCAGCTTCCTTCCGGGGGGATGATGACGTCAATGACCCCGGATGATGTCAGCAGCTTTCTCGGCAATCATGATGGTGGGGGCGTTGGTGTTGCCTGACACGATGGTGGGCATGATGGAAGCATCCACCACTCTGAGACCCTGGACCCCCTTCACCCTGGAAAAAGACGTATAGAATATGAACATGAAGCATGACCTTTACTATGTAGTTCAGAAAACATATGTGAACTGGATCAAGGACTATACTATGTGACACAGAAAATATGGCGTACTAACCTTCACTATGCAATGTGGAAAACAGTGTCTCAGCATGGATCAAGACCCTTAGCGTGTGGTAGGAAAACACCGTGTATGAACATGGATCAAAGCCGTTAACATGTGGTGCAGAAAACATAGTATATGACCATGGATTAAGACCTTTACTATGTGGTGCAGAAAAAATAGTATATGCATATGGATCAAGACATTTACTATGTAGTGCAGGAAACAGTGTGTATGATCATGGATTAAGACCTTTACTATGTGGTGCAGAAAACATAGTATGTGATCAAAGATCAAGACCTTTACTATGTGGTGAAGAAAACATAGTATGTGAACAAGGATCAAGACATTTACTATGTAGTGCAGGAAACAGTGTGTATGATCATGGATCAAGACCTTTACTATGTGGTGAAGAAAACATAGTATGTGAGCAAAGATCAAGACATTTACTATGTAGTGCAGGAAACAGTGTGTATGATCATGGATCAAGACCTTTACTATGTGGTGAAGGAAAACATAGTATGTGATCAAAGATCAAGACCTTTACTATGTGGTGAAGAAAACATAGTATGTGAACAAGGATCAAGACCTTTACTATGTGGTGAAGAAAACATAGTATGTGAACAAGGATCAAGACCTTTACTATGTGGTGAAGAAAACATAGTATATTAACAAGGATCAAGACCTTTACTATGTGGTGAAGAAAACATTGTGTATGACCATGGATTAAGATCTTTACTATGTGGTGAAGAAAACATAGTATGTGAACAAGGATCAAGACCTTTACTATGTGGTGAAGAAAACATAGTATGTGAACAAGGATCAAGACCTTTACTATGTGCTGAAAAAACATCGTGTATGACCATGGATCAAGACCTTTACTATGTGGTGAAGAAAACATAGTATGTGAACAAGGATCAAGACCTTTACTATGTGGTGAAGAAAACATAGTATGTGAACAAGGATCAAGGCCTTTACAATGTGGTGAAGAAAACATAGTATGTGAACAAGGATCAAGACCTTTACTATGTGGTGTAGGAAACATAGTATGTGAACAAGGATCAAGACCTTTACTATGTGGTGAAGAAAACATAGTATGTGAACAAGGATCAAGACCTTTACTATGTGATGAAGAAAACATAGTATGTGAACAAGGATCAAGACCTTTACTATGTGGTGAAGAAAACGTACATAAACATGAATTAAGACCTTCATTATGCGGTGCAGAAATCATTGTACATAAACATGGATCAAAACTTTACAATGTGTTGAGAGAAAAAAACAGTGTATGCAAATAGGTTAAGTCTTGCACATGGATCAAAACCTTCACCATGTGATAAAGAAAACATAAAGTATGAAAATTGATCAAGACCTTTACCAAGTGGTATAGAAAAAAAACAATAGATAGATATGGATCAAGACGTTTACTGTGTGGTGAAATTTTTCAGAGTATAACCGAACTGGTCAGGTCGTCACACGTGGTCTAAAACTCACTGGGTTATGTGTAGATCAGACATATGCCGAGCCTTGTCCCTGAGTAACCCTTCCCATTTCTGGTCGTATTGATGTACTTACTTATCTATCAACTTTGCCCCAAGCTCAGGCTACTGCAGTCTCATGGTTCAGCAGACGTAGTATAGCGTGTATGGACTTGCCTGAACGCAGCGACACCTCCTCGGTGAAAACTGAACATAGCTGTGCATGTCGACTGACGTTGTTTTCTTCCATCTTGTGCAAGGATGACTACTCTAATTAAAAGCGTAACATTTAATTAAAAGCATAAGCGAGACTTACTTGTTAAGGTGAAGGTCATGCTGGATTCCACGGAGGATGGGTTACTGATATGGAGTGAGATATGAGAGCCGCGCATGCGTTAGACCGCCATACTTCAGAGTGAGAAATACACCATCTATGTAAAAATGATCTAAAATCCTTTGTTAACAATAACATTACATGCATCTTGTCTCAATCTTGAAGTCCACTTACTTTACCAATACTATAGTTAATACCTGTAATGTTTTTCATTTCAATCATTTTTATGTACAAGCAAAAAACAGCCTATTTTGATTTGATAAAATAACACCTTCTGAACTGGGTTGGGAGGGTGGGCATATCTCCCTCCATATCAGTAAACCATCCTCTATGGAATTCAGCATGACCTTCAACTTACCACGGTAAATCTCGCTTATGCTTTTAATTCCATTTCGTACTGTTTACAGATATTCTGGAAGATATGAGACTGCAGAGTAGGCCTTTTTTTTGTTTTTATCAGAATACACATGAAATATTCAATGTACAGGTTTGAACACATTCATAAAAATTTCACTTCATTTGGCACTTAAAAATTATATGGCAATTATATGGCACTTTGCTGGTTCCTTGATTCTTGGAATTTCATTCAAAATTTCCATTCAGGTAACCTTTGTCAAATTTAAAAGGTAAATATAATTACAAATACACTGAGTATTGTTCACATGTTCACATTTGTACCACACAAACTTTTCAATAGACTAGAAAAGACACATTTATACCAGACAGACATGCTGAAAAATGAAAATGTTCAATGTCTGATCTGCACATTATGAGTATTACTTCATACCACAGCATGGTAAACCACCATCTTTCATCATCAGTCTGCAAGCACATAGCATGAAAGTCTATTTTCACTTCATTCCTTCTTACAGAAGTATTTTTCAATTTTGTTTATGGCACCAGAGTCCACCTTTTTAGTTTCACCTTGGACAGGACGGAAGTAAAACTTTCTACAGGTAGACTCATTTGACCATCCAGCGTTCTTCAAAATGGCATCCAATGAAACACCAGATTTTGCCATGGCTGAAGCAGCAGCACCTCTGAAGCTGTGTGGAGCAAAATCTTGAATTCCAGCATCCCTAAGTACACACTTCATCCACCTACTCACTGTGTCATGAGAAACTGGTTTATGAGGTTTGACAAATGATAATAATAGTTGTTCTTTATCTCCCCTGGTCTGTTCAGTTTTTGCTACATAATCTTTCATTGCCTGCACAGCACACAAGTTTTTGTCTTCAAATGTTCGGAGTTCTGATGCATTCTGGTGATGTCCTTTCCTAGTATGTTTCAGTTTTTTTGTCTTCAAATGTTCGGAGTTCTGATGCATTCTGGTGATGTCCTTTCCTAGTATGTTTCAGTTTTTCTTGTACAAAATAACACATTCCTGATCACTGAACTTCAACCACTGCAGTTTTATTAAGTGAATTGTTTGAATTCTCTGTGCTGTTGCTAAAAACAAAAGTGCACACAGTTTCAATGTTAATTCCTTTAGAGTAAGTTTTGAATTGGCTTTCTTCTGCTTGAAATAATCTAATAAAATGTTCACATCCCATGTTTCAACATACTTTGGTACTGGTGTTCTCAATTCAAAAACGCCTTTCATAAATCTAATTACAGAGGGATGTGAACCTACTGACCTGCCTACTTCTGTTTTCACAACTGCCGATACTGCACTACGGGCTGTGTTTATAGCACTATAGCCCAAACCATCTGTGTATAACTGATCGATACTGCACTACGAGCTGTGTTTATAGCACTACAGCCCAAACCATCTGTGTATAACTGATACTGCACTACGAGCTGTGTTTATAGCACTACAGCCCAAACCATCTGTGTATAACTTATACTGCACTATGAGCTGTGTTTATAGCACTACAGCCCAAACCATCTGTGTATAACTGATACTGCACTACGAGCTGTGTTTATAGCACTACAGCCCAAACCATCTTGTATAACTGATTACTGCACTACGAGCTGTGTTTATAGCATACAGCCCAACCTCTGTGTATAACTGCCCATTAAGCAACCATCTGTGTATAACTGAGTTAAAAATTCTAAAACTACTGCTACAGAGGTCTGAAAAGGATCGATTTTCTTTGCAAGACAAAACCTCTTCCACCTTTCAAGTATGTTGCATACTGTTTCTGTGTTGATTCTCTCCATGAAGCGCACATGATTTTGCAAGTTTCCCCATGTATTCCCTGTGCTTTGACAGTTTCCCAGAGAGTCTGGCTGCCACTAACTGCAACTTTCTGTGAAGGGGGTGTGGCTGACTTGAATGAGGTAACTGCAGCACAGATTTTCCTTTTGGTAGAAGACATGGCTGTTGAATCAACATGTGTAGCATCTAAGGAAACCAGTAGGCTGTTGGCCATAGTGGTAGAATTTTGGCCAGAGTGATAGGGTTAATAATCCTTCTGCCTCGTCCTTCTCCAGCGTTTTGAACACCTTCTGGATCTGGCTGAAAGGTTGGAACAGATAAATGAGACTCTGGGTCCATTTGACAGTGAACGCATCTGTTGCAAAAGCTTCTGGATCTGGATGCCAGGAAACAAAAGGCTTCAGCTGATAATTCAAGCGAGATGCAAACATGTCAATGTCAGGCTTTCCTAGAGTATCCGACACCCTTTGAAAAATGTTAGGGTTTGATTTCCATTCTGTATCATCACTAAATTTTCTTGACTTCATGTCTGCATCTTTATTCAAAATTCCTGAGATATGTGCTACTGTTAACCAGATATTGTTTTCTTTGCACCAGTACCAAATCTTTCTTGCAACAAAGTCGCATTCTTCAGAATGGGATCCACCCATGTTTTTCACATATGCAACAGCACATGTGTTGCCTGTAAATATTTTCACATGTCTGCCTATCACTTCATTTCTGGAACTTTTCAGAGCATATTCAATGGCAAGCAATTCAAGCACATTTATTAATATGCAGATTCTGTTCATTTTCTGCCCATCTGCCTCCTGTCTGCTTTGATCCATAAACTGCTCCCCAGCCACCAGAGGTTGAAGCATCTGTGCCAATTTCTGCAACAGGGTCTTCCCTATCCAAATGAAAACAACCATGTTTAATGTTCTCAATCCACCATTTACGTTCTAAGTTCCCTTCCTGTGACAGCTCCATGACTGCCTCAAAATTGCCTTTATGCTTTTTAAGAGCATTGCATTTGTCTTTTTCCAGTGATCTGTAGTACAGTGGCCCCCACTGTACTGCAGGAAAAGCTGTAACTAGCTGGCCTATTACCTGAGCTAACTCTGTGATTGTGACAGTGCTTTGGCTTTCCAAATCAATGCAGGCGGCCAGAATGTTCTCCTGTCTATCTGTTGGAAGGGTGATAGTCATATTTTCTGAATTTAATACAAATCCTAAATATTTTATGTTTTTCTTAGGTTTTAACACAGACTGACTTTTCTCTATGAACCACAAAACCAAGTGTTGTGAACAGTTTAACAGTTTCATCAATCTTCTTTTAACATTCCTCTGGACTGTCACCTTGTAGATATCTATCATCAATGAAAGCTGCAGACAAGTGACCTTGGGCTCTTAGAGTTGCATAGACTGGCTTGAAGGAGTTTTGTGAAAAACCTTGGACAACAGGACTATCCATTTGGCAAGCAGGTATAACAGAATAACTGACCTCTCCATTCAAATTTCAGAAATTTTCTAAATTGAGGATCAACTGGTACTGAATAATATGCATGCCTTAAATCTACATAAGCCATGTAACAATCTTCCTTCATCAACCCAGTTGCTGATTGTAAATTTTCCATTTTGAAATGTTCATACTCTACATTCTGATTGAAATCTTTCAAATTTAATAAACCTATATGTACCATCTGATTTTGGTACTAACAAAAATAGGTGATATGACTTGTCCTTCTTCATTCTTGGACTGTTCTATCACTTTCATATTCAACAATTTCTCAATTTCTCTGTCTGTTTCTTCAATTAGATTTCCTTGAATTTGATTTTTCGTTACATTTCACTCTGTGGCAAAACAGTGAGCGGAATCTTTGTACCTACAACCATTTCAAGAATGAAAAGATCTGATGTTAGTGTCTCCCATTCAGGTAAATATTCTTTTAACCTGCCTGCCTGAAAAGACTCATGTCCTTCCGAATTCACCTCCTTCAGATGGCTCTCTGCACTGTTTAGATGTGTGGAGGGAATTTTGGTGGCATGAACACTGCCCTGCCTCGGCCCCAGTTCTGGTTTCTTCCTCGGCCTCTCTCGGTCCACATGAAGTTTTCTGAAGGTTGAGTTGGAAAAAAAATTCCTCCCTACTTTTGACTGAGTGAAGTCCCTACCAAGTTTTGATGTACTCTCAATAGTGTGCAAGGACGCATTCAGATTATCCCCAAATAACTGATCCGTGATTGGGACCTCATTTGATCCCAAGCTTCTGATTGATGTTGGGTCCACTCAAAATCTTAGTTCGTCTGTCCAACGACATTTCGTGTGAGGCTTGCAGAATCAATGCCATGGCATCTGCTGTATCCTTCAGCATTTCATTGTCCACCCCAATCACCTTGTCACATATTTTGGCCAATATGCCTGCTGCTCTGGCAATCATTTTCTGTTGTTTCTGTACTCGCAGATCACTTACTCTACTGCTGAATTCCAGGCTATTCCAAACTTCCTGGTTCACTTTGGGGACTGACAGGCTGAAATTTTCAGGCCTGATGTGTTTTTCCATCTTTTCTTTCAGTTTATCTTCCTCTAACTGTCCCCTTGCCATTTTCTTCAGAGTGCTTGTCAAGGCCTCATGTTGCAGTGGTGGTCCCACTTGTTCTTCATTTCTGTACTCCTGCTCTATCTCTTTCAACGTGAGCGCATCAGAAGTCATCATTGCCATTTTGTGATTTTTCTGAATCCTTTATAGTATTCTGGATTTCGCTGTCAAAGTCCTCATCAGCCTTCTCTTTTTCTTCTTTGGGGCGTCCTCAAAGGATCGATCCCCCATCTCAGACCCATCGGCATGATCGTGGTCCTCGATGACTTCAACTATTTCGTCTGCTGGATCGATGCCTTCTGAATCGATGCGAGTCCGTTTCAAGCCTTTTTCCTTTCTCCAGTTTCCAGTTAATTCCAGCAATTGCTGTTGTGTTGCCCGCATCTCATCCCATTCAGCCTTAGGAATGGCAACCGATTCTACTTTTCCACCCCCTTCCATTAGGAGCTCTTCTTCGTCATGAAAAGCTTCTGACGACAAAGGCGATCTCGCCATATCGAGCGAAACCACGTGGTCAATTTACTGTGCCCCCTTTTGTTTTCATCTAATTTTATCTTAACGATTGACGACATGCTTTTAAAATTACTACCATACACTATTACGTGCTAAGCGATTTATATTAGAGCTTATTTGACCTTCTGAAAATGTCTGACGGTGTAGGATTTTTTATTTTACTCACTCAGACCTTGGAAAGAAAACCTCACATGGCGGCCGGAAGCATTTGCCCTTTGACGGTCTTACGCATGCACGGCTCTCATATCTTCCGGAATATCCGTAAACCATACGAAATGGAATCCATATTTGATCTTCTTTTAGTAGTGTGTCCTTGAATTAATTCGTGTATTACTAATCCAGCTGGAACTTACACAGGTACAAAAACATTGTCCAGGTAAAAGAAAAAGAATATAAAAAAATTCTCATCAACTTTTCAGACACGAAAAGTATTCATGAGAATTTATCTGGCAATTGTGCAGGAGGGCTTACACACAATTTGTGCATTTTTCATACACTCACCTGAGTTGGGGATCCACCACAGTGGAGGGATCTTTGGGATCCCCCATCCTGCACGTGCCAGTGGGGTGATACACGGTGATAGCAGTGTGGCGGATGTGACATCGCCAGTAGTCGTCACTGTCAAACACGTGCTGCTCGCTGCACGCCTTCACGGCTTCATCATTGTACTGAGCGTCCAGTGCGCGCATTGTGGGCGTGGTCATCGGGCGCTGGCACTCACGTAGGCCTGGGGCAGTTGGATATTGTATTTCAATTGCTGTTAGGGCGTCACGACATTTATGCACTAGTCGTCACAGTAACATGTACATGTACCCAACATGTTGCAAGAGCATTGAACCCTTAAGTTGTTCAAGCAATATGAATTTACACCTTTTTGCTGTCAGTGCAACCTGAATGCTACGATTAGTTTTAGAGCGACATACACACCTATCCATCAGCTGTTAGAGCGACATAACACTTTATTAATCACATTAGCTGTTAGAGCGACATACACATATATCCATTAGCTGTTAGAGCGACATGGACATATAACCTTTTTCAACCTTGCAAGATAGGTTCTATTTCTACATTGGAAAGTATAAAAGATAATAAAGACGGGGTAACTACATCGCGGTTAATAGATTACTGTACATAAATGCATGATTTGAAAAATGCAACAGCAAAGGGCGTCAAAACAACAAAGAAGAGACAAAGATGTCGCTACTAACATTCAAGCAAATTTGCGTAATACATACATATATACAGGCAGACTGACAGACAGACACATAGACGTACATGCATACATACATACGTGTATACGAACAAACATATGTTAATGTATACACCGATTCTACATTGTACATTATACTTTCATTGCATCAGATATTTACATTTAAACAGTGCTACTTTAACGAAAAAGAGAACGACGAAAGAACGACATTTTACATTTTTGCAAGGGGAAAGAGATGAGCAAATTGTTCATGCTTTTTTCCCACCAAGCCCTGGGGGAAAAAAGGGTGAACGTATAAAAGAACATGGAAAACATGCTAATCAATATAGCAGAGAGAGAGAGAGAGAGAGAGAGAGAGAGAGAGAGAGAGAGAGAGAGAGAGAAGAGAGAGGAGAGAGAGAGAGAGAGAGACAGACAGACAGACAGACAACAGACAGACAGACAGACAGACAGAGATTTAAAACTTATGAGCTATTTGCGAAGAATGCATATTTGTTGATTTTCTGTTATAAAGAAATCTATGTGGTAGCCATTATTTTTCAAATTCCTGTTTTCTTCATTTAACAGAAACTGATACTACTGTTCCATGTCTATATTTCAGCTTACGTTGGGATTCTGGATCGAAGGTACTGCATTCTGTAATTCATCGCTTTAAATGAAAGCTTGGCTGAAGGCAAGATTAACCAACTGGTTTATCCGTTGTGACATTTTGAGTTGGATCAGAGGTACTGCATTCTGTAATTCATCGTTTTAAATGAAAGCTTGGCTGAAGGCAAGATTAATCAACTGCTTTATCAGTTGTGACATTTTGAGTTGTTGCAAATTTTTTTTTCAGAGGCAAGATTTGCCATTTCTGCTTGCAACACTCTCAAAAGATTACTCAAAATGTTGGAAAGCACGGTAGTACCAGAACAAGGAGGGAAGTCGTTTCTTCCTCCCAGGTACAGAATGTACGTAAGGAGAATCAATTATGCTGCACATTGATAGATACTTTCCAGTCGGAAGAGTTACATATTGAAATCATTTTTGAAACCACCTCAGCTGAACATCAGTTGAGGACTTTAGACACTTTGAAGAACTACCCTTTCAGTCCATTCCATCTAACTGGGATGCCATGTCGTAGCTGCCATTGGTACGGCCAGCTTCCCTGCAAGCACTCTTGTCACTGCTTGATTCCATTTTTGGATGCAGCGCCACACACCACTGACCCAAGCGTTTCGTCGGTTCGATTCCCATCAGAGTCATGTGGGATTTTTCTGCCCCGACCGGCTCCTACCCAAAGTTTGTTTGCTATGGGCTCAATTGGGAAGACTGAGACCACACAGTCGAGTTTCATCTACTCATGGATGCTTCTCTGAGAGTGTTGCTTAAATTTCCTGACCAATAATGCAGGTGTCTGTATCTCTCGGGCCTGGTTGACGCCGGAATATGAAAGTAAGCGCAGACTATAGCCCTGTCGTGCAGTCTCAGACCGGATTGGAAATCCGTAGCGTCATCTTCATCTTCCTCATTCTCATCGATCAGCATTAAAAAAAACATAGTTCTTGTGATAACAGAATTTTTTCTCTAGATTTGTCATGAGCAAGTAAATCCCTTTTTCCCCATTAACCAAACCTTAACGTGGCATACAATTGCATCCAACAACTCCTTCACAAAGATAATTTTTGTCCCTTCAGATATTTTTGCATCATGGTAGGTATGTTCAGCAAGAAATCTGTAAACACACTGTCAACAGTACATTCGTCATATCATTTTCTATAGCGCTTCGCAACCAAAAAAGAATGATAACTTTTTTTGCTTAATGTTGATGACATATTCTCAGCCAAATCTATATCATACCATTATTTTCTGGACTGATGCTTGGGTGACTTAGTGGTGTATGTGAACGAAATTAGAGCAGCACTGGCATATACATGTTAAACTGAAGAGGTCCACTGCAGGTCATTTACCGTACAACATGGGCACCAAATCCTCCTCTCTAGTCAGGTACTGGGGGTCAATCAAGGGGGGTCCTGGGGTCGGGAGGACTGCAGTCTCACAGTGCCCACACTGAGGGGGCGGAGGAGGGTGGGGAGACAGGACACCCCGTTGTGGTTGACTCGGGCCTTCAATCTGGCTCTCTCCTGAAACATAGTGTCAGCTTTGTGTTCATTTTGCCACAGTTTTCCGAAAAAAAGCGTTGGATTTATGTTCATTTGTACTGCTCTTCCTAGACATACAGAATCATCTTTAAATGAGAATGTAGGTTTCTGCAAGTAAGTTTTGATTCTGAGTCCTATAACCATTTTTCTAAAGCATCATCTTTGTGTTTGCTTTGTCCCGGATGTCGTCTGTCCAAAGTGTCATCTTTGTGTTCTGTTTTGGCTCTCTTCTAATATACAGCATCAGCTTTGTGTTTAGTTTATCACGGATCAAGGATGAATGAAAGATGCGAGTTGTCAAAACAAAACAAATTTTTAGAGCGAATGACAGAAAGCGGATATCTGACGCAGATCTGAGCACGCGCTTTGAAATAGAATCAGATCTGTTTGAAGCAAAACATTGTCAGCACAACACATGCGTTTTGAAGACGATGAATGAAGCTGGTGATACCTCAAATTTAAAGGCAATTTGATAAAAGATGAAGTCACTCACCGAGTGCAAATTAAGGGTTTAAATTCAGCAATACCGCAGATATGGTTCCAATTCTTTTAAAGCTTTTTTTTTAACACTGGCGTGCCAGCAAAGGACAATGCTTTCACCACCACAGATACCGAATGGTACAATGAGCATCTTCTGATTCAGTTTTTATTTGTATGTGTATTTCCTTTGTAGCTGTCTTCCCATATTTGCGTAAAACATGAAATAAATGTATACTGTATCATCTCCAACATACAGACTGAAGGATTCGTTTTGTCAAGAGTGCCATGATTCATTGTCTTTTCATTACCCGGGACATTCTTATTATCAACTGGAGTTCATCATCATCATCATCATCATCATCATCATCATCACATCATCATTCCATTAGCCCTAGGGACTTTGGGGCACCACTTGAACTGATTATTCTGGTAAATCCTCAACTGTCCTCTGCTGTTCTCTGGGAATCATCAAAAGTCGGTCCTGTTTTTGTTTTTTTGTTTCGTTTTGTTTTTGTTTTTTCTCAATGTTGTCCTTCAGCCTCTTGTTTGTCTGCTCCTTCCGTTCCCTGGCACAGTATCCTGCAAGATGGGGGTTCTGCCAGACCTGATGATCAAGAGATGTGACCGCACCTTTAACCAGTTTTGTTTCTTGGTTTGCCGGCAAAAAGGGCTGATGGCTATCTTGGTTCTTTGATACGCCTCTGTATCGGTGACATGGTCTTTGTAGGAAATACGTAGAACATTGTTTACATAGAGTTACTAAAACTAAATCATAGAGATTTTAACGCTTGTGACCATAGGTGACCTTTATGTCTTTTGAGTTGTAATAGTCTGGTCTTGAATTAAATATCCCTTTATGGCAAACCGTTTGCCGACCTTCATTGCAAACTGTATGAAAAATTCAGTGTAGATAATTTGTGTCACTTTAATTCTACTTGCCTAAACACTCAACAGCTTGGAAGAAACCATCTCACTCTGCCCTATTTCGATTTCTCATCAGTTTTCAAACTGAGTCTCCTGTGTTCAAAGGTTTGTTTGTTTAATAAAAGGCATCCACGAGCTTTCAAATCGCCAGAATGATCGTGGGCGTACCCATAAAAGGCATTTAGCCTTTTCTTCCAATGAAGAAACACAACGAAGATGAAAGCGATCCCCATAGTATGTGCTGTTAAACATCTTGGATTTTGTGGGCTACTAAACGCGTGCTTTTTCTTTTTAATGATTTTTCACACACACGCACACACACACACACACACACACACACACACACACACACACACACACACACCACCACCACCACCACCACCACCACCACCACCACACACTCACTCACACACACACACACACACACACACACACACACACACACACACACACACACACACACACACACACACACGCGCGCGCGCCGTGCGCGCCCGCGCGCGTGCAGAAGAGAGAGAGAGAGAGAGAGAGAGAGAGAGAGAGAGAGAGAGAGAGAGTGCCACTGCTAATAATTCACTTTATTCACACAAGTGGGTCAAGCAAGGCTAAACGGCCACAACCGATTCGTTAAGGGAAGGTAGGTGTGCGGGGATGGGGTGGGGTGGGGGTGAATTACCATGGACTATAATTATCATACCTCGGGTTGGACTTTGAGCAATGAAGCCCAGTGGACCAGAAAGCTGACGATGTTCACTTGTACATCAGGGAAGTCCTCCATCCTCAGCTCCTCATTACTGCCGAAGAAGGCCATGGCCGAGACACCCCAAGGTGCGCGCAGAACACCTGGTGAAACGCCAGCCCGACAGTCAGCAACTGTGTAAGTGAATCCATCAACACAGTGAACCAGTACATAAAGCCAATAACTACATGAAGCAAAGCTGTCAGAGTACGACTTGGGTTTTGTCGGAAATGGTGGCCGGATTACGCATGAAAAGACAAGGTGGAAACTGCTTGAGCAACGCTGGACAATACCATGCTAGTAGTCATCTCTTCTTCTGTCCCAAACCTTTGACGACAACTCGATGGTCAACGCTTCGGTCCATGATGCTGAGAAACGCATGCGGGGAAATGCATTCTTCAGACCACGAGGTATTTCAACACGTGTAGTTCCTTCCACAAGGCAGGACAAGAGAAAGAGAGGACAGGAGAGGTTGAGGAAGGACGCGGGTAGGGGTGGGGGTGGGGGTACAGGCGGTAAAGTTAAAAAGGGGTGAAGGAAAGGTGAGAGAGAGAGAGAGACAGAGAGAGGCAGGGAGAGAGTGAGCGAGGCAGAGAGACAGACAGACAGAGACAGAGAGAGAGAACACAGAGAGAGACAGACAGACAGACACAGAGACAGACAGACAGACAGACAGAGCGAGAGAAAGACAGACAGACAGACTGACAGAGACATACACACACACAGACAGATTAACAGACGGAAGCAGCAGCTGAATCCACCTAATAGACAACAATCAACTCGGCAATCGTAATAGCACCAAGCATACCAGCACACCACACAATCCACCCCTCACATGACCATCGTCTCTCTGGCCTCCAGGTGCCCTCGTTACCTTCTCCAAACAAGTGGTATCTGAAATACTCCCTCCAGCTGGACAGCTTCTCTTCAGTGATGCCTATGGAGGAGTTGATACGAATACTGTAGTCGACGAACATGTGATCCTGAAGGTTGTCCCCCACAGGGAGATCTGCTTGTAGTGGGATCTGCAGGGACACAGCGAACAGAAACGGATGATAATCTGCATGAAGTATGGAGAAACAGAGAGCACAGACGAAGATAATCTACATATAGTCTGATCTGCAGAGACACAGATTTGAACAGTAACAGATGATGATCTGCATGCGTTGAAATCTGCACAGAAGCAGAGGTATGAAACGATTAATGATCTGCATGAACTTTGATCTGCAGATACAGTGAATAGAAGCAGAGGATGATCTGCAGGCGCTGCAGTTTGCAGGGAAACAGAGAATAGAAACACGATCTGCATTCTCTATGATCTGCTGAAGTACACACACACACACACCACACACACACACACACACACACACACCACCACGCACGCACGCACGCACGCACGCACGCACCACACACACACACACACACACACATACACACACACACACACACACACACACACACACACAACCTTACACAGTGAACGCGTGCGCATGCGCTCACTCTCTCACTCGCTTACCCCCAGTTCCTGTAGATGTTTCTTAGGACCGATGCCAGACAACATCAGGATCTGGGGGGAGCCGATCGATCCTGCTGACAGGATGACCTCATTCCTGGCCTTGGCCTTGACCGTCTTGCCCTCCCGGGTCACCTCCACTCCTTCCGCCCGTCCCTTTTTGATCAACACCTGCAAGCCAAAACTTAAGTACAGGTGTAAGACAGAGGGGTGGGGGGGGGGGCGAAGGGGTGAAGGAGGATTAAGATCAGGGCTAGGGGAAGAGGGAGTGATAGGGGTGGGTTGGGGTGGAGGGTGGAGGTGGTGGGTAAAAGAGGATTAAGATAAGGGGTAGGTGGAGAGGGGGTGGTAGGGGAGAGAACGACAGGGGGCCAAGGTGGGCAGAAGGTTGGAGAAGAAGAAGGAGAAGAAGGAATAGGACGGTTGAAGAAGGTTTGGACATGATGTACTGGCCGTGGTGGCAATGAAGTGAGATCCATCGTTTCTAAGGCACAGCATTATGGAAGACGGCGCCCATCCCTCTCCTTCCACCGCCTCCTCCATCCCTGAACTGCATCAAGTATCACTTTACTCCTCCATCCCTGAACTGCATCGGGTATCACTTTACTCTCCGTCCCTGAACTGCATCAGGTATCACTTTACTCCTCCATCCCTGAACTGCATCACTTTACTCCTCCATCCCTGAACTGCATCACTTTACTCCTCCATCCCTGAACTGCATCACTTTACTCCTCCATCCCTGAACTGCATCACTTTACTCCTCCATCCCTGAACTGCATCACTTTACTCCTCCATCCCTGAACTGCATAAGGTATCACTTTACTCCTCCATCCCTGAACTGCATCAGGTATCACTTTACTCCTCCATTCCTGAACTGCATGAGGTATCACTTTACTCTTCCATCCCTGAACTGCATCACTTTACTCCTCCATCCCTGAACTGCATCACTTTACTCCTCCACCCCTGAACTGCATCAGGTATCACTTTGCTCCTCCATCCCTGAACTGCATCACTTTACTCCTCCACCCCTGAACTGCATCAGGTATCACTTTACTCCTCCATCCCTGAACTGCATCAGGTATCACTTTGCTCCTCCATCCCTGAACTGCATCAGGTATCACTTTACTCCTCCATCCCTGAACTGCATCACTTTACTCCTCCATCCCTGAACTGCATCACTTTACTCCTCCATCCCTGAACTGTATCACTTTACTCCTCCACCCCTGAACTGCATCAGGTATCACTTTGCTCCTCCATCCCTGAACTGCATCACTTTACTCCTCCATCCCTGAACTGCATCAGGTATCACTTTACTCCTCCATCCCTGAACTGCATCACTTTACTCCTCCATCCCTGAACTGCATCACTTTACTCCTCAATCCCTGAACTGCATCACTTTACTCCTCAATCCCTGAACTGCATCACTTTACTCCTCCATCCCTGAACTGCACCAGCTTACTCCTCCATCCCTGAACTGCATCAGCTTACTCCTCCATCCCTGAACTGCATCACTTTCTCCTCCATCCCTGTACTGCATCAGCTTACTCCTCCATCCCTGAACTGCATCACTTTACTCCTCCATCCCTGAACTGCATCACTTTACTCCTCCATCCCTGAACTGCATCACTTTACTCCTCCATCCCTGAACTGCATCACTTTACTCCTCCATCCCTGAACTGCATCAGGTATCAGTTTACTCGAAGATTAAATGAAAATCCGACCGCCTCACGATTCGTTTGAACCCACGACTGTCAGCTCCCTATCCAAAAGCTCCAACCACTGGACCAAAAGGCACCTCTAGAAAAAAGAAATGTGAAAGAAAAGAATGAAGTTTCTGCGTGTTTGTTTGTTGTTTTTTATATTTGTTGGTTGGTTGGTTGGTTGGTTGGTCGGTTGGTTGGTTTACTTGCTGGCTTGCTTTTGCCTGTTTGTTTTCTCATTTTTTCGTTTTTTGTCGTTTCTTTCAGGTGCTCTCTCTCTCTCTCTCTCTCTCTCTCTCTCTCTCTCTCTCTCTCTCTCTCTCTCTCTCTCCAACCTTTGTGACATGGGCGTTGACGACGACGTGCAGGTTAGGTCTGTGTAACACAGGATGGAGAAAGGCTCTAGATGTGCTAGAACGGACCCCTGACCCTTGGGTGACCTGGGGCTTCGTAAACCCTGTGAATCACAATCATCACTATCACCACCACCATCACCACCACCACCACTACCACCACCTTCACAAGTATCATCATCATCATCAAACTCATCATCGTCGTCGTCGTCATCAGCATAATCATAATCAACGTCGTCGTCGTCGTCGTCATCATCATCATCATCATCATCATCATCATCATCATCATCATCATCATCATCATCATCATCATCACTCTCGTTCTTCTTCTCCTCCTCCTGCCCCTCCTGCTCCTCTTCCTCCTCCTCCTCATCATCATCTTCATCATCATCACTGTCCCCCTCCTCAAGTTAGCTCTGTGTATTACAGGATGGAGAAAGGGTCTGGATGTGGTGTGGTGACCCTGGCCCATGGATGACCTGGGTCTTCATAAACTCTATGGTGAGACTAAAAAAAAATCCCACAGGACCCACCCCCCTTTTCTGCCCCCCCCCCCCCCTCTCGGTCGTCACGGTCGTCATCAGCATCGTGTGTACAGAAAGCACATGGAGAGCCTTGTCATCAGCCGCTTGGGCACCACACAGCCAGCTGGGATGAACATCAGAGTCACTGACGTCTAGCTGAGCCAGGGCCCTTCTGCCTTAGTCTCGCTGTCCTGTCCCTCTTTAGCCCCTGTTTCTTTTTCTTTCAGTAGGCAAAATAGTGAATATTTCCATTTATTCCCCTCCTTTTGTGTGTGCGTGTGTGGTGTGGGTGTGGGGTGGTGTGTGTGTGTGTGTGTGTGTGTGTGTGTGTGTGTGTGTGTGTGTGTGTGTGTGTGTGTGTGTGTGCGTGCGTATGTGGTGTTGTGTGTTTTGTGGGGGTTGTGGTGGAGAAAGAGGGGGGGGGGGGGTGCGCGCGTGTGTGTGTTGGTGTCTTTGTGTGAACTGTGGTGTCTGTCTGTGTGAGCTCAATACACCTGAACAGTGATCAGTGACTTTATTTTGGTCCAACTTAATCATTAAATGAAATGTTCTCACCCAGTTTTCACATAGGCTTTCCTGTCTACACTGTCCTCTTTTTTCACTTTGACAACGGGCCTATGGCTTGAAACGTCAGTTTTCTTTCAAAGGGATTCTACTACCACCAAAAAGTTTTTTATAAACTTTATCATTTTTTCAAAGAGACAGTAATACACGGACAAAGTGGAAGAAAGTGACAGCAACACATGGACAGAATGGAACAAAGTGACAGCCGTACATGAACTGCATGGGTCAAAATGCCAGTAATACGCAGACAGGTAGGACAAGATGACAACGATACACGGTTAAATGGGACAAATAAAAATGACAGCAACACATAGAACAAATGGTACAAAGTAGCAGTCATGCACGGACAAAATGGGACAAAGCAATAGTAATACACGGACAAATTGGAACAAAAATGAATGAAAAACACGGACAGAAGGGACGAAGTGACATTAGTACAGGGACAAGATGGGACAATGACATACTAACACATAGACAGAACAGGATAGTAATGGATGGGCAGATGTCACAAAGCAGAAGTTATTCATGGAATGGGACAAAGTGGCAGTGATAAATGGACACAATTTGAGAAAGTGGCAAGAACACATTGACAGGTTGGGACAAAGTTATGGACATACGCACAGAAATTGACACAAGGTGATTGATATACACGGCATCCTGGACAAACCAACAGGAACAGAATGGGGCAAGACGTTCGTGATAGAGAGACAGACTGGGACAAAGTGACAACAATAAGGAAATTTATGGATCCAAAGTGATAGCAATTCATGGCCAGAATGAGACAAAAGGACAGTATTCAAAGGACAGAATGGAACAAAGTCGTAACAGATGGCAACAATAAAAAAAATCAATGGTTGAACCAACAATTCATGGCCAGAATGAGACACATGGACAGTATTCCAAGGACAGAATGCAACAAAGTCATAACAGATGGCAATAATACAAAAAAATCAATGGTTAAACCAATTCGTTGCCAGAATGAGACAAATGAACAGTAATACAAGGACAGAATGGAACAAGACGTTCGTGATTGAGAGACAGACTGGGACAAAGTGAAAACAAGAAGGAAATTCATGGATCCAAAGTGATACCAATTCATGACTACAATGAGACAAATGAACAGTAATCCAAGGACAGATTGGAACAAAGTCATAACAGACGACAACAATAAAGAAACATTCCATGGCTGTACCAGCACAGATTGGAATGAATTGGGACACGTGACAGCAGAACCCAGGCCAGCTCCCTACCTGTCATAGAGGCTCCATTGGGATCCACCAGGGGATACCCTAGCTCCTGTCCCGCTTTCCATAGCTGTTCCGTCAGTTCATCAGCTCGTGGTACCTCCACTTTCAGGGGCCCTCCTGTCTGGTGGTACTCTGTGAGAGAAAATGATTCAATATTTCATTATTAAGAATCAAAAGCCATGGCCTTTCTAGTAAATTCAAAATTGAAGATGGAAACATTCCTGTGAGGGAACACATTTCAATGAACATTTATTTTACCACACATAAAAAAACTGCTATCAACAGAAATTATTTTGTGTATATAACCAGTCAAAAAAGACGGATTTTTCATATGAAAAATAATATCCAACACAAAAGCTCAGCATCAAGGCAAGACAGTTTTGAAATAAAGACAGCAACCCCTGCCCCCACTCCCAAAACCCAAGTAGTCCCTCTATCCATGCAATCAAGCTACGCAAGCCCACTCTTCATCCAGCTATCACACACACACAAGCACAATCTCAGGTGCAGCAAACAGCTTTTCAAATAAGACTTTGGCCTGTGGATTTAATATAAGGAAAGTCTAAAAACCTACATTAAGAAATTCACATCAGTGGACTCCGACACCAAATATTTCCTTTGATCACTATAAGATCTGAATCTTAACTATCTATTCTGGTTGCAAAGTGAGACGACTGCAGACGGAGACCTAAACAAATCTTTAAAAAAAATTAAGTACTGTATCCGCCACACATGAACAAACGAATCACAAGTCTTGTGATTCATTGTTCATGTTTGGTGAATACAGTACTCAAATTGTTTTTAAAGATTTGTTTACAGTATGTTTCTCAAACACCAACCTGAGTTTTGGAATTCAGGGTCCCGCATGTCCTCTGACTTCAGAAAGTAGGGCAGTACCTCCTTGTAGCTCCAGCCTTTAGCACCGAGCTTGACCCAGTTATCGTAGTCATGGCGACTGCCCCGGATATACAACATGGCGTTGATACTGGAGGAACCCCCCAGCACTTTGCCTCGAGGCCAGTAGGATTTCTGATCAACACACGCAGTGCTGTGATCAATACTGTCACTGACACAACAGTAGGATTTCTGATCAACACACGCAGTGCTGTGATCAACACTGTCACTGACACAGTAGGATTTCTGATCAACACACGCAGTGCTGTGATCAATACTGTCACTGACACAACTGTAGGATTTCTGATCAACACACGCAGTGCTGTGATTAATACTGTCACTGACACAACAGTTGGATTTCTGATCAACACACGCAGTGCTGTGATCAATACTGTCACTGACACAACAGTAGGATTTCTGATCAACACACAGAGTGCTGTGATCAATACTGTCACTGACACAAACAGTAGCATTTCAGAGAAATAGACAAACGCACTTAGTACTCTCATAAATAGTGTCACTGACAGAATAATAGGACTTGTGATAAACAGTCAAAGGCATGTGATAGACATTGTGACTGAAATGACTGTAAAACTCCCAATAAGAGAGCACACACTCTCTCTCCACACACACACACACACACACACACACACACACACACACACACACACACACACACACTCACACACACACACACACACACATACACACACGTTCTCCCTCTCTCTCTCTCTCACACACACACACTAACACAAACACACGCACATACGCACACACACATACACACACATACATACACACACACACACACACACACACACACACACACACACACACACACTAACACACACACACATCATACATACACACACACACACACACACACACACACACACACACACACATACACACACACACACACACACACACACACACACACACAAGCGCGCACACACACACACATACACATCACACACACACACACAAACACACACACACGCACGCACGCACGCACACACACACACACACACACACACACACACACACACATCATACACACACACACACACACACACACACACACACACACACACACACCACTGACGTTGCAATTTTCACACGGAATCTAAGACATATCCTGAAGACCTTTACAGACTGACTGAGGTGTCACCCGAATGCATTACCTGGCCCACTGGTTACATGTGCATTTACAATGGCATTCAACATACCATGAAGACTTTACAGACTACATGAGCTATCATCTTTACAGACTGCCTGACCCACTGATATGTGTGCAACTACAAGGGCACATGGGACACCACAGACTACCACCATGATTGACGATCTTATGGATTTACCCTTCTATCCGGATTCGCGATACGGATCCACGCAAACCGTCATGAGTTCGTTTTTGGGCTACGTTTCATTTTGACATAAGTTTTGTCAAAACAGCCTTTAAAATTTTGGAGTAATCTGGCTGAGAGTATACTGAATCTGACTATGGTCCAAATCCATTTTACAAATTTAATCTACAGTTCAACAAATTCTTTAAGAGAACATTTTCCATATTTTTTTCTTCAAGTTTTGTTCAAGTAAGTTCAGTACTGTTGGAGTAATCATGCTGACCAAATCCCAGATCCGGTGTTGATCCGGACACGCATTACGGACATACATCACAAGTCAATGAGATCGCTTGGAACACACACTGAACCTTTCCTCCAAATTCTGTCATAGTCAGCTCAGTAATGTTCCCTTTTAACGAGACACAACTGAACAAACCATTAAGCGCTGATGATCGCGCGCCGGCCTTGGCTGAGGCCAGGTTCAACATTTGTGAGAGAAGATGCTATTGTTTGTTCATGTGAATTATATGCCCCACCTGTCTTGGATTTATGGAAGTCAGATTTAATTCATAATGTCTTCATGTACACTGAACACAGGGTTGTAAGGTATTTCTCTGGTTTGCAATGTTCGTGGTAGTGTTTGTCACAGCAGTTGGCAATTAAAAAAAAAAATCAGTCATTAGACCAACGCCTGTCACTCACTCCTATCCGCTAGTGTGTTGTGACTCATCTTCTTCACATTTCCTATGGCATTACTGTCACGTCGTCCTCTGGCATTACTGTCACATCGTCCTCTGCCATTACTGTCATGTCGTCCTCTGGCATTACTGTCACGTCGTCCTCTGCCATTACTGTCATGTCGTCCTCTGCCATTACTGTCACGTCGTCCTCTGCCATTACTGTCATGTCGTCCTCTGCCATTACTGTCATGTCGTCCTCTGGCATTACTGTCATGTCGTCCTCTGGCATTACTGTCACGTCGTCCTCTGCCATTACTGTCATGTCGTCCTCTGGCATTACTGTCATGTCGTCCTCTGGCATTACTGTCACGTCGTCCTCTGCCATTACTGTCACGTCGTCCTCTGGCATTACTGTTATGTCGTCCTCTGGCATTACTGTCACGTCGTCCTCTGGCATTACTGTCATGTAGTCCTCTGCCATTACTGTCACGTCGTCCTCTGGCATTACTGTCACGTCGTCCTCTGGCATTACTGTCATGTCAAGTCGTCCTCTGGCATTACTGTCACGTCGTCCTCTGCCATTACTGTCATGTCACGTCGTCCTCTGGCATTACTATCATGTCGTCCTCTGGCATTACTGTCACGTCGTCCTCTGGCATTACTGTCACGTCGTCCTTTGCCATTACTGTCACGTCGTCCTCTGCCATTACTGTCACGTCCACCTCTATTATTACTGTCATGTCATGTCGTCCTCTGGCACCACTGTCACGTCGTCCTCTGCCATTACTGTCATGTCGTCCTCTGCCATTACTGTCACGTCGTCCTCTGACACTACTGTCACGTCGACCTCTGGCATTACTGTCAAGTCGTCCTCTGCCATTACTGTCACGTCGACCTCTGGCATTACTGTCAAGCCGTCCTCTGGCAGTACTGTCACGTCGTCCTCTGCCATTACTGTCACGTCGTCCTCTGCCATTACTGTCACGTCGTCCTCTGGCATTACTGTCACGTCGTCCTCTGGCATTACTGTCACGTCGTCCTCTGCCATTACTGTCATGTCACGTCGTCCTCTGCCATTACTGTCACGTCATCCTCTGGCATTACTGTCAAGTCGTCCTCTACCATTACTGTCACGTCGTCCTCTGCCATTACTGTCACGTCGACCTCTGGCATTACTGTCAAGTCGTCCTCTGGCATTACTGTCACGTCGTCCTCTGCCATTACTGTCACGTCGTCCTCTGGCATTACTGTCACGTCGTCCTCTGCCATTACTGTCACGTCGTCCTCTGGCATTACTGTCACGTCGTCCTCTGGCATTACTGTCACGTCGTCCTCTGGCATTACTGTCATGTCACGTCGTCCTCTGGCATTACTGTCACGTCGTCCTCTGGCATTACTGTCACGTCGTCCTCTGGCATTACTGTCATGTCAAGTCGTCCTCTGGCATTACTGTCACGTTGTCCTCTGGCATTACTGTCACGTCGTCCTCTGGCATTACTGTCACGTCGTCCTCTGGCATTACTGTCATGTCAAGTCGTCCTCTGGCATTACTGTCACGTCGTTCTCTGCCATTACTGTCACGTCGTCCTCTGCCATTACTGTCACGTCGACCTCTGGCATTACTGTCATGTCACGTCGTCCTCTGCCATTACTGTCACGTCGTCCTCTGGCATTACTGTCACGTCGTCCTCTGGCATTACTGTCATGTCAAGTCGTCCTCTGGCATTACTGTCACGTCGTCCTCTGGCATTACTGTCACGTCGTCCTCTGGTATTACTGTCATGTCAAGTCGTCCTCTGGCATTACTATCATGTCAAGTCGTCCTCTGGCATTACTATCATGTCAAGTCGTCCTCTGGCATTACTGTCACGTCGTCCTCTGGTATTACTGTCATGTCACGTCGTCCTCTGGCATTACTGTCACGTCGTCCTCTGGCATTACTGTCATGTCAAGTCGTCCTCTGGCATTACTGTCACGTCGTCCTCTGGTATTACTGTCATGTCACGTCGTCCTCTGGCATTACTGTCACGTCGTCCTCTGGCATTACTGTCATGTCAAGTCGTCCTCTGGCATTACTGTCACGTCGTCCTCTGGCATTACTATCATGTCAAGTCGTCCTCTGGCATTACTGTCACGTCGTCCTCTGGTATTACTGTCACGTCGTCCTCTGGCATTACTGTCACGTCGTCCTCTGGCATTACTGTCTCTGGCATTACTGTCACGTCGTCCTCTGGCATTACTGTCACGTCGTCTTCTGGCATTACTGTCATGTCACGTCGTCCTCTGGCATTACTGTCAAGTCTCCCATTCCAGCACCCCAAGACACAGCTGCATCCAGACTCCTCCTGTCGCTGCCCTTGGACCGCAATCCAAAGGTACTGTCAGTATCAAGTCATCAAGAGGTAACCCACCAGAGCAGACACAGCGCTGATACTGCGTCACTTTGGTGGTGTTCATAACGTCACTTTGGTGGTGTTCACAGAGTGGAAAAGATGGCGCTTTGTAGGTCCTGCTTTGCATGGGGGAAATTTAACCCATCTGAGCCTTCACTGGAGAAAAGAAACCTTTTCGTGTCTTCTCTCCTCCAAACATAGGACGGTCTGTGAAAGTGATACGTCATGACTGACAGTCAATCATCTATTTAACGCCAATCTTGCGCCGAATTCGAGAAGATATGCGATTGCTCGTTCTTCGTTTTCATTGTCCTGAATGTTGGTTATCTTGCCTGAAGAAGCCCTAATGGATCGAAGCGCGTCGTGTTTTGTCTTGTACATTTTTGTTGCCCCTTTTGTCCCGCGGATTTACAATATCTTTTAAAAGATTATTTATTTATTTATTTATTCATTCATTTATTCTTCTTTTTTTTTGCTGTCCCAACCTCTGCGCCACCTAAGAGGTAGTGCACCCACGCCGCTCATTCTGATACCCTGTCCACAGCCACAGCCCGGTCGGCCCCGCCGCAGCCCCTGCACCGGCAATCCACAGGGAGCAGTCAATGTCAAGTCGTCAAGAGGCAACCCACCGGAGGAGACACTGCACTGCTGCCGAGTCACGTCGATGGTGTTCAGTGGCGCCTGTTCTGACCTAACATACGCAGGACACAACCTACTAAGCCCCCTACTGACGACAATAATTGCTTAGTCGCGGAGCCGGCGTGAGTGAGCTCTCCCTCCGGAGGGCGCCACCACGTCCGTCCAACGAGAGCCCCCATGGACTCGCCGATACCGGTGACCCCGACGGAACCAAACCACGACCACAGACGTGGAAAGGACATCGAAACTGAGGTCACCATGAGAGCAGGGCATGAAGGGCCACAGAATTTGAGACATTTTTTTTTAATGCTGATCGATGAGAATGAGGATGATTAAGATGATCCTACGGATTTCCATTTCGGTCTGAGACTACATGACAGGGCTGTACTCTACGCTTCCTTTCATAATATATCCCGGCGTCAACCAAGCCCGAGAGATACAGGCACCTGCAGTGTTGGTCAGGAAATTTGAGCAACACTCTCAGAAACGCATCCATTAAGTGGATGAAACTCGACTGTGTGGTCCCAGTCTTCCCAACTGAGTCCGCAACAAACTCAACGCTGGGTAAGAGCCGGTCGGGGCAGAAAAACGCACATGACTCTGATGGGATTCGAACCCACGACCTCCCAGCCGGGAGTCCGCGACGCTAACCACTTCGCCACGGCGGCTGGTTTTATTCATTTATCTATTCATTGATTTATTTATTCATTTACCTACTTATATATCTATCTATTTATTCATTCATTTATCTATTTGTTTTTTTTTCCTTTTTTTCATTAATTTATCTATTTATTTTGCATTTACCGTCTTTTAATTCACGATATGGCAATCATTTTCGGGGCGTTGGGGGGGGGGGGGGGTCCTCGCCTGTTCCTTGTAGCCAAAGGAGCTGTGAGTCTGGGGCTGGGTGAAGTACATCCAGTTGTAGGTGGCCTTGTCGTAGTTGTCTATGGCGCCCATGGGGACGGAGATAGAGGACACCCCCTGTCATCCCCTCCCGCCTCCAGCAGCAGCACGCGCGAGTCTGGGTCTTCTGACAGCCGATTAGCCAGCACGCAGCCCGCTGACCCCGCCCCCACTGGGTAAGGAAGATGGAGATGAGTGTGTGTGTGTGTGTGTGTGTGTGTGTGTGTGTGTGTGTGTGTGTGTGTGTGTGTGTTTTGAGAGAGAGAGAGAGAGAGAGAGAGAGTGAGAGAGAGTTCAAACTTCATATTTCAGTCTGACTCACTGGTGGTAAAACTCAGTAGAATGATCATGGATATTTTGATGACCAAAAAAACGTAAATGAATAAATGAATGAATAAACAAAGGAAATGAATACATGAATAAGCAAATAAGTAAATGAATAAACAAATGAATGAATACATAAATTAATGAATCCATACATACATACATGATAAATAAATAAATTTCTTAACAATAGAAATTAATGGAATAAAAACAATAAGTAAACAAATGAATGAAGAAATAGATTAATAAATAAATACACACATACATAAATAAATGATAAACAAATAAATTTCTTAGCAATAGAAATGAATGGCATAAAAAAGAAATGAATGAATAAATAAATGAAAATACACAGCAACAAATAACAAAAGATGGAGACTCTAAGAGGACACTTATTCACCGTGTACTGGCATGCCTTCATATACCTCTTTGGCCACTTCAGACTGAAAGTCGTTTGATTTCTGTGCAAGTTCCTGACTTAAAATGCTTTCTGTTTTGTCAGCTATATGGGATGATTATACTGAAAACTGACCATTCAATTGTGACATTGGTTCATCATATACGTAAAAATCGTAAAGAAAATGTACCCCATCGTCCTAAACTTCCAACGGTAATAATGCAGTAATCCCCCGTCATGACAGTAATGGCAAAGCGCAGGTGTGTGACACGTATGGCAAACAAACTCAGACTCCCTTATTTCAAGAAACCCTGAGCAAATTAAGTCAAACTGCAGCCAGCACTTTGCGCTGTGGGAAGGATTTCATCAACCACGATGACTTGGGATTTGAAAGAGAAAAGAAGCAGGAATGTGAACCAACATGTGCTGAAACTACTGAATAAGAAAAAAAGTATACCAAGTTTTGGCTTAGCAATTTAGGATTCGAAATCACCGAAAACATACGGCAAATCCCATTTTTGTTACAAAGAAAATTCGTTTGAAAGAACTTCGTTAAAAGCTGATACACAACATATCTTTGACACACATACAGCAACACAAAATTTGAGTATCAGTAGACCATGAATGGACAGCATCTAGGGATGAAGTAGATTGCACCGAGCATTTCTTTTGTGAACAGCATGTGTGAAAGCCTTCTGCAGTCAAACAGAATGTTTTATTCATGGTCAGAACTTCACTGATATAGCGGAACGTTCGGCTTGCTGAGCAGAGAACTAAACAACAACACTTAGATAGGATGTCATTCTGGCTGGCACGAAGAGTGCACGCATTAATTAGCTATGTATGGGTAATGATTCTAAGTAAACACACAAACAATCAAATAAAAACATCCGTCCTGACCTCGATTCAGCTCAGCGTGAAAACACATCAGAACAAAGGGAAAAAAAGGAAGATAAATAAGTAAAAACCGTGAACATGTGCTAAATCCCTTACAGTACGCTAAAACATGACTGAGCGTCATGTAAGGATAAACTGGGGACATTGAGAAACCTGACAGGTATAGACATACATGGGGCATAGGCAGACAGACTTATCAAGAGAGAGAGAGAGAGAGAGAGAGAGAGAAAGAGAGAAAGAGCAACAGCAGCATTGTGTTAGGAAAGCATGTCACCAGGTAATCCACTCAGCAACCTTGAGAAAGGTCAACAAGAAACTCTGGGGCCGGAGGCGGGGAAGTGTGGGGGGGGGGGGGGGGGCGCAGGAAAGGGGAGAATGGAGATTGGTAAGAGGGAGAAAGGATTAAACGTAAGACAAATAATCTTTATCACCTGACTCATTGTCACTCTGACTGCCATAAGAAGAGAACTGTGTTGTGCATTTTCTTTTTTTCAGTTGTTTGTCATGTCTGAAGGGTATTTTTCAAGTGTTGATTTGTCTGTTTTTGCATCCCACATCAAACCTGCATGGATTTTCACCACGTCTTGTATACTTGTTTGTATTTTACCTCAGTTGTATCCTGATTCATGATTTTCGTAACTGTTCAGTCAGCAGCAAAAGGTTGAACCTAAACACTTCAAGAAACATAAGTTTGCATCGTCAGCAAGCAGATCAGTCTGACTCAGTATGTTGCAGCTGGGGTAAAGTTGATAAAGTACGGTGACTCTGACACTCACAACATCAAGAGAGTCATGATATCGTACAATGAGCACACACACACACACACACACACACACACACACACACACACCACACACACACACACACACACACACACACACACACAGATATAGCCATTATATTGATCCATGTGTTCTCTCTCTCTCTCTCCCCTCCCCCAACTCACACATAAGCACACACACACACAGAGTGAGAGAGAGAGATATAGCCATTATATTGTTCTCTCTTTCTCTCTCTCCCCCTTCCCCCAACTAATACATAAACACACACATACAGAGACAGAGAGAGAGAGAGAGAGAGAAAGAGAGAGAGAGAGCGAGACAGACAGACAGACAGACAGAGAGAGAGACTGACCTATGATGTAGTCATAGTGGTCATCCAGGTGGTCAGTCAGAGGCAGGGGGTCAGGGAAGAACAGTCTTTTGACCATCATCGCCATGACAACCACAGCCACACCTCCCACCACCACTGTCCGGACTGGCGGCGCCATCTTGTATGAGTGTTGCTGGGATGGCCTTCACTGTAAGCAGACGACGTGTTTTATGATTAAACACATGCAAGCCAATGTTGAGACGACCTTCACCATGAACACACACATTTTCATTTTAATCGTTAGAGACATGCAGGCCGACCGTGGCCGAGTGGATGAAGCATTGTTCTCTCAATCCGAATCTCGGGTTTGATCCGTGTGTGAAGCAGCCAAGGTAGAGATTATTATTTTTCTATGGAATCGCCGTCAGCCACCCAGACAGAACAGATCCGATACAGGCCAGACGGATCCAGTGCCCGCCGTCGTTCTGGATTCACACCACAGTGAAAGAGAGCGAAACAAGAGGGGCAGTTTGCCTGTTAGATTCACAAGATCCACGACACACACACAAAAATGACAGGCCAGAACAAGAGAGGCAATTTGCCTATGAGACTCACATGATCCACAGCTAGACGGAAGGCTAAAAGAAGAGAAGCAATTTGCTTACTGGACAAGCATGATCCCCCCTAACTGACATGCCAAAACAAGAGAGACAACTTGCACGGTGAACTGACCAGCAATGAAGGCATTACAGCAGCGGGAAGAAAGGCAGAGAATGAATGGATCGTGTATATGGCAGACGACACTTGCTAGAGTACACAACACAAAAAGCTCTCACAGCTGGGAAAATGGATTAGCCAGGTTTTTTCTTGGTGTCCCACAGACATCAGCTGATCCGTTTATTCACCTTCATCTATCCCGCAGTCTCGAAGACTGTTGGTGCGCCCACAGAACACTTTGCAACCAGCTTCCTCCACTCCTCCCGGTTCTCAGGCAGTTGCTGAGTGTGAGGCCAGTCCATGCACTGATGTTGTCCTCCCATCTCTTTCTCTGTCTTCCTCTCCTTCTGCCTCCTCGCACTGTTCTTTGCAGAATGGTTTTGGCAAGTCCTGTTGATCTTGATACATGACCATATCCTCTCATTTTCCTTCTTTTCACTAGGGACAACAGGTCTTTGTATGGTCTGGACCTCCAAGTTGGTAATGTGATCTTTATATGAGATGCCAAGGATCTTGCGGAAGCATCTCATCTCCAATGCCTGACTCCTTCAGGTATTAGAGATGAGATGATTCAAGCATCAGAGATCCATCGACCTCACCTCTTAAACCACTTTCCCAGTTTCTCCCCCTTCCCTTCCCATCAGCTTCGTCCTCTCGTCTCCTGTTTTGCTCCAGTCGTAGCAATGTTTCGTTTCTGTCAAAAACGCAGTTCCCACCTCAGTGTACGTGTGTGTAGTTGAAAAGGTCATTCCAGACTCAGAGGCTTTGGAGAGAGGGCAGCGGGGGATGACGGGAAAGGGGAGTGAAGTGTATGGGTGGGTTGACACTGACCAAATAACTGGTCAATACATATTGTCAGAAACGAGAACTAGCCATGTCCTCTGCTGGTACCGATTCCAGGTCCATTGAATATTCACAATGTGCATCATCATGTGACGAGCTGCTTTTCTGTGTTTAGGTGGTCTACCTTTCTTCTATATTTTCTCCACCCAGGCTTGATATGAATGGCATTGAGTGGTATGATTTAACAAAACACAATACACTTTCACAATACTTGCATTACCTTTCCTCACTCGTACATCAATGTAAGTCAAAAGCAGACAAACAGGAACGCGTGAATATAGATAAACCTAAAAATCCCTAAAACAGTGTTAATAAAAAGAATATTTGCAAATGAGGGTAGATGTAGCAATCCTGTGAGTAAACTAAAAGAAAAAAAAGACGAAAAGCTACCAATTTCGAAGATAAACACATCAACATTGCCGATGTTCCGCAACACACACAGTGTTGAGGTTTTATACACTCGTATACATTGTAGACCCGCACAGTGATAGTGATCATGTCTATAGGCTCTGTACAATCATGTACATAGCAGATCTGTACGTTGACTATCATAATTAAAGGCTCTATACTAGTATGTACATTCTAGACCAGCACAGTATAGCACTGATTTTATTTAAAGGCAGATTGTGGACATGTTTAAAGGTTCAGTACAATCATGTACATTGTTAACATGCACAGTGCGACAGTAATTTTGTCTAAAGACTCTGTACAGTCAAGTACATTGTTAAAATGCACAGTGCTACGGTGATCATGTCTACAGGCTCTGTACAATCATGTGCATGGTACCTCTGCATAGTGTTACAGTGGTCAGGCTCTGTACAATCATGTACATTGTTGCCCTACACAGTGTGACAGTGATCATGTGTACAGGCTCTGTACAATTATATACATTGTAGCCCTGTACAATGTAACAGTGATCATATGTAAAGGCTCTGTACAATTATGTACATTGTAACCCTGTGCAATGTAACAGTGATCATGTCTACAGACTCTGTACAATTATGTACATTGTTGCCCTGTATAGTGTGACAATGATCATGTCTACAGGCTCTATACAACCATGTACACTGTATCCCTGCACAGTTTGACAGTGATCATGTATCAAAGCTCTGTACAATCATGTACACTGTAGGCCAGCACAGTGTGACAGTGATTTTGTCTAAAGGTACTGTACAGTTATGTACATAGTAGACCTGCACCGTGTTACAGCTTCTCTCTCTCTCTCTCTCTCTCTCTCTCTCTCCATAACGATAATGTTTTGTAGTCTTTTCTGTGCATGCGAACCTTACATCGTTTTGTTTACAGCTTTTTTACATTTCTGTGCAGGTTACACTCTTCTACGATTACTTCCCTTCACTGTCACCACTAAGAGAAAGACCGGACAATACAGTAACCTCGTAATACCAAAGGTTGTCCATCAACAAGATACTGCGATTGTCGAAAATCTAAGGCGCGATTTAGGGCCACCATTCTTCCCAAGAAGGACTGCTGTCTTGTTGCATATGACTGATTGTGAAACACAATCCGATACAGTTCCCTCTTGACCCTAATCAAGCAGTTTGCGACCATGCGAAAGTGTGACACCCTAAGTGCATGAGTGTTTATCTTGATCAAATATGGTATGCAAATGTGAATGACATCACGGATGTGAGTTCGTGTGTAAAAAAAGAAAATACACTGCCATGAGCAATGTGTGCGTATCCTTTCCATTTAAGGTGGGCTTAATATTCAGTGCAAACACCACGAATGTTGTCTTTCAGGACAAGATACTAGAAAAAAAATTATTTCACTAGCGGCTGTGGTGCAGTGGTTAGCATTGCGGACTCCCTGCCAGCAGGTCGTGGGTTCGATTCCCATCAGAGCCATTTATTTGCTGGATTTTTCTGCACTGACCAGCTCCTTCATGAAGTCAAGTTTGCTATGGGCTCAAATAGAGGTCTGGCACCACACCGTCGAGTTTCATCCACTCAATGGATACTTCAATTTCCTGACCAACACTGCAGGTGTCTGTATCTCTCGGGGGTGGCTGACACACGGATATGTTATGAAAGCAAGCGTAGAGCACAGCCCTGTCAATCAGTCTCAGACCAGACTGGCACTCGGTAGCATCGTCTTCATCATCCTCATTCTCATCGATCAGCATTTTTAAAAAGACTCCATTTGCATGGCTTTTCATATCCTGCTCGCTTGGTGACCTCCATTTTGATTTCTTCTCCACATCTACGCGCTCGGTGACTTCGTGTTCGTATCGCCAGCATAGGCGCTCCCACATGCTGACTCAACGACTTAGCAATTATTGTCGTCGGCAGGGGCCTTTGCAGGAGGTGCTCTGCGTACGTTGGATCAGAAAAGGCGCCACTGAGCACCACTGAAAGTGACTCGGCGCGCTCAGCGTCTCCTCTGGTAGGTTGCCCCATGCTGACTTGACACTGACTGAACCCTGTGCCGGGGTAGCAGCGAGACAAGCCGGGGTGTAGCTGTGGATAGAGAGCCGGAATGAGTTGCGTGGGGGTAGCGCCACTGAGGTGGCACCGAAAGTGAGACAGGGAAAAAAAAAGAGAAAAATAATATAGATGATATATAGCCATAATTCTTTCACATTTCACCAGAATGGTAACGCCCTCTGATTGATCCACAAAATGATTGGATTTCTTTTTTTATGGGGGTGGGGGGAGGAGGGCAGGGGAAAGGTGGAGGTATGGTCTTTTCTTCTGTGTCCTACCAGCATCACGACACCAGAGCCACTCATTTCGGCTCCGTGTGCACACCAACACCCCGAGTGGTTTGTCCTGCCGCAGACCACAGGGAGCAGCCCTGACCAAGCCGTCATGAGTCACTGCACTGTTGTCTGCTCACTCTGGCGGTGGTCAATGGGGAATGTTCTGATTCAACACACGCCGGACATCACGTGCTAAGAGCCCCCCTACTGATAAACAGTAACTGCTCTGACTTGGAGCCGGCACGAGTGTGTCTCCCTGGAGGGCGCCACCATCTCCATCCAGCGACAGTCCTCATGAACTTTGACACGGACTCACCTTGGGCAGGGACGTAGAGAGGAACTGGACAATGACGTCACCACTGCAGCAGGGCATTAAGAGCCACAGACCTTAAGACTTGATTTTGATGCCAAACTGTGAGTATAAAGCTAGCAATCAGGAAGTTCCGTTCTGGTCAAGGACTAAATGGCAAGGTGTGTTCTACTCTTTCTTTCATGACATTCCGCAAGACCCAAAATATACAGCTTCCTGCAGTGTTAGTCAGGAGATCTGAGCATCCCCCCCCAAAAAAAAAAAAAAAAAAAAAAAAAAACGCATCCATGAAATGGATCAAGTTGAATTGTGTGCTTCCAGTCTTCCCATGTGATTTCAGTGTCCACTCAACACGGGGTAGCGGCCGACTGGAGCAGAACACTTCTATAACTGAAAGCCTCCGATGGGAGTGGTGCCCAGAACCTTGAAGCCCACAAGTCAGGGACACTGACCACTGCCCAAGACCGGGTGGGTGTAGCAGAATCTGGCTGATCTCAGCAGAAACATGGAGCTGAGCAAAGGGGAAAAAACAAAATCTCCAGATTTGATAGCACTAAAAGCCCTTGTTACTGTGTACTTATGGATAAGGTTAAAGAACTGATCAGTTTGTGGGAAAAAAATAGAGTCAACAGTAAGGAGCTCCAGATTCATTTCTGGGCAGTAGGTGCCCAATTTGTCCACTGAAAAAATACCAATGGGGCTAGAATGGGTTACAACTTCCGTCAAAATGAAATGGCAAAAGTGCCACTGTGTACTTTTAGCATGCAAACACTACACACATCTACTCCAATGGGGGCTACAATGGGTTACAACTTTCATCTCAATGAAACGGCAAAAGTGCCATTGTGTAATTTTTTGCATGCAAACACTACACACATCTACTCACATCATTAACAGACCGGCAGACGACAACTACAAAATCTCTCTGCTGACCTCAAAAACTGATAAAAAGACGACCACTGAGAATACGTCTGCTCACCTCAAAAAACAATGAGCAGCAAGGGCGGCAGACGACCACAAGGACACCCTGGGTCAACAGCAGGGGAGAGACGTATTTGGCTGCACAGAACTGCTGCGTGATAAACGAGTGCATTCAGTGTCCGTACGATCTGACCTGTTCTAAAAACAAAAATTGAAACTGGGGTCAAGGAACATTTCATTGTCATAGTTTGTGTTGAGCCAGCACTACACGGTCCCACCGTATGTGTTCAGATATCTATACATTTTCCTGCAGTTTGTGTTCAGACAGCACTACATTTTCCCAGAGAATGTGCTTCGACATCATCATATTTTACCAGAGTATGTGTGCAGTCAGCACACTGCTTTTTCCTACAGTATGTGTGCAATCAGCAACACAAGATATGTTCAGAGAGCACTACATTTTCTGACAATTTGTGCTCAGACACCACCGCCTTTTCGTACACCATATGCTCTGCATTTTCCTACAGTGTGTGTTCAGACAGTTCTAGACTTTTGCACACTGCATTGTGTGTTTTCAGAGAGTTCTATAGTTTCCTACACTGCATTTTCCTACAGTGTGTGTTCAGACAGTTCTGCGGTTTTCTACATTGTATTTTCTTATGGTGTGTGTTCAGACAGCACTACATTTTCCTACAGTATATTTCCTTACAGTATGTGTTCAGACAGCACTACATTTTCCTACAGTATATTTCCCTACAGCATGTGTTCAGACAGCACTACATTTTCCTACAGTATATTTCCCTACAGTATGTGTTCAGACAGCACATTTTCCTACAGTATATTTCCCTACAGTATGTGTTCAGACAGCACTACATTTTCCTACAGTATATGTTCAGACAGCACAACATTTTCCTACAGTATGTGTTCAGACAGCACTACATTTTCCTACAGTATGTGTTCAGTGAGCACAACATGTTCATACAGTATGTTTGCAGACAGCACTCTATATTCATACAGCGTATGTTCAGTAAACTGTACATTTTCCTACAGTACGTATTTAACCAGTGCTTTAATCAACACGCGTATCACTATGTACATGCCCAAACTACACTACAAAATGTAGCGCCATTATCATTACTAATACTAATATAGCGCCTATCCTCGGCTAGAGATCAAGCTCTAAGCGCTTTACAATCCACACTCGTTTACACAACGGGCTGCCTACCTGGGTAGTGCCGACTGAAGAGCTGCCAGCTGGCGCTTCATTCAGTCGTTTCCCGTGTCATCCGGTCAACATCGTTCACTCAGTTTCCTTACTTCCTTCATTCTTCCATTTCTCACGTAGGGTGCATGCTGTGTGTAATGTATCTTAAATAAATGTTAGCGAGCCGCCCAAAAAACGTGGACAAACGAATCACCAGACAAAACACGACGCGTTTCGGCCTCTTAGGTCTTCTTCAGGCAATATACAAAACAATTAGTACAACGAAAATGAACGAGCAATCACGTAGCTTCAATGTCTTCAGCGCAAGATAGTATGCGCTTCGATCTCTAAGGTCTTCTTCAGGCAGGATAAAAAAAAATTATTACAACGAAAGTGAACGAGCAATCACTTATCTTCAATTCCTTCAGCGCAAGATAGTACAGCTGGCTAACATTTATTTAAGATTTGTTTGGATTTCCGCCTGCAGTCGTCTCACATTGCAACTAGATCTATGTATAACATGTCATCCATACCAACGGCCAACTGGCCTTCTCTTCCGAAAGTTGGTGATGGGATTTTACGTGTGTGCAAGATGTTATGTGTGCGTTCACACACGGAACTTCGGTTTATAGTCTCAATCGAAGGACTGTATGGGAAATGGAGTCAGAACCAATGTTACCTCCGAGGAAAAAATCCCCCTGTACCGAAACGGCCCGGCGGAGATTCGAACCCCAGGGTCACCAAGATTAGGAGTCCGGCGCTCTCCCACCGAGATATTCTGGCCCCCACCACGAGCACTACTCAACAAACAATTCACCAACAATTGCTACAGTAAACTAAGCATGTGCATCACAGCGCGTTGGTTATTACTTCTGTCTGAACACACTGCATGCAATAATCTGCTGTGAGCAAAACAAACAGCAGGTAACAACGAGTCGTGTAATCGCTGTAGGATTGCGAGGCGGACGGCCTTGTATCAACGAACAAACGTTCTTAAAATGTTGATTTTGTTATTCAAGGTACATGTCATGCTCTATCATTCCATCTACTTGGCATGTGTGTGTGTGTGTGTGTGTGTGTGTGTGTGTGTGTGTGTGTGTGTGTGTGTGTGTGTGTGTGTGTGCGTGTGTGTGTGCGTGTGTGTGTGTGTGTGTGAGAGAGAGAGAGAGAGAGAGAGCGAGAAGAGAGAGTGCATGTGCGTGTGTGTGTGTATGTGTGCGTGTGATCGTGCGGGTGTGTGTATGTGTGTGTGTGTGTGTTGTGTTGTGTTCTGTATATATATATATATATATATATATATTATTTACTATATGTATATACGTTGGTATATATATATATATATATATATATATATTCAATTATAAACAAAGCTTGCTCTTATGTCTTAGATTGAAGAAATAGGGGGAAATAAGCATTCATATCTGCAGTGGTAGATAATTCTGCCTAACTAACAGTATGTGCTTGAGTGGGTGAATGGGAAAAAATGAAATAAATGCTTCTCAAAATGAGCCTTCAGCAAGCTTATAGTCTCCAAGGGGGAGACATTATACACTACTCAAAACAATTGAAGTACCACTTAGGAAAACTGCTGTCATTCGAAAGAAAACAAAGCTGAACATAATTTAATGATTGAATATTTTATTTTTATTATTCCTCAATCCATTCAAATTTATTCAAACACCGTGACAAAAAATTATCTTTGTTTTACACTTGATTAAAGAGGCATACCCCCAAAATGAAAAGTAACAAGAGTCTATGGTAGATGTCATGATGTTAATAACGGGTATGACCACCGTTCGCGTTCAAACAAGCGTCACATCGACGTCTCATGGAGTGCACCAGGCGGCGGAGAGTGTCCTGGGGGATCGCCTGCCACTCCTGTTCCAGCAACTGAAACAGCTGGTCCACGGTGTCTGCTGGAGGGTTGTGGGCCCGCACTCGCCTCCCCAGCACGTCCCACAGATGCTCTATGGGGTTCAAATCTGGTGACCTGGCAGGCGAGTCCATTCTTGTCACCTGCTGCCCTTGTAGGAACTGATTCACGATGGCGGCGCGGTGGCACGGCGCGTTGTCGTCCTGGAACTGGGCGCCCTGGCCAACTGCCCTCAGGGCGGGCATCACAAGGGGGCGGATGATGGTGTCGCGGTAGGTGGCACCGGTCAGGCGGCCTTCAACACGGTGTAGGGGGGTCCTGTGACGTAGGCTGAACCCACCCCACACCATCACGGACCCACCTCCATAGCGGTCATGCTCCCTGACGGCAGCGTCAACGTAGCGTTCTCCAGGACGTCGCCAGACGCGAACCCGCCCGTCGTTGAACCTGAGGGTGAACCTTGACTCGTCTGTGAAGAGTACTGTTGCCCATTCAGCTCTTGTCCACCTTCTATGACATGCTGCCCAGGCCCGACGATGAGCTCGATGCGCTGGGGTCAGTATTGATTTCACTGCTGGGGACCTTGACCTCAAGTTGGCGTCGTGGAGCCGGTTCCGAACTGTCTGGGTACTGACGTTGACGTTGCTGGCTTGTCGTAGCTGGTCTCGGAGTACTGTGGCACTGGCTGAACGGTCTCTCAGACAAGCGATAACAATGAGCCGATCCTGCTGTCTGGAGGTGCTTCTCGTCCGTCCACGTCCCTGCTGTTCTTCAACACTTCCAGTGTTAAGCCAACGGTCTCTGAGCCTCAGAATGACTGGGTGACTCACTCCAAGCCGTCGACCAATCTCCCTCAAGCCAATACCTTCTTGGTACCATGCTATCGCTCTTCCTCTGTCGGTGTTGCTTAGTCGTTGTCTCGCAGGCATGGTTAAATCTTCCTAAATTTCGCGACTTTTTATACCCGTCAAATGTGTTAACTGATTGCAATTCTGCTCAGAAAAGACCTTGCTTTCACGTGCATCACATTTTTTTTTCTTGCTGTGTCTGTGTCAAAATCTGGGAGCGACACAAGTTCGATAATTTCTCGGGATTTTTTTGCCTCAGATGCGACGCGGTAGATAACTGCTGACCGACTTTAACATAACAAAAATGCACGAGGAGTAGTATTTGAGAACCGGGTAAGCTTATCCAGCAGAATTTATTCAATTATCAATATTAATTGGTTTATCAGAGCTTTTTAAAAATTGCATACAAAAATTAGGGGTGGTACTTCAATTGTTTTTAGTAGTATATATATATATATATATATATATATATATATATATATATATACAGTTTAAAAGATTTAAAATATGGAAGTAAAACCACCCTACAAATCTGTTTCGAGCGGGAGCTCTCTTCAGGGTATATATACAGAACACAACACAACACACACACACATATGTGTGTGTGTGTGTGTGTGTGTGTGTGTGTGTGTGTGTGTGTGTGTGTGTGTGTGTGTGTGTGTTTTTCATGTTTTAAATGACAAACAGATAACAAGCGGAAAGCTATTATTTTATTTATCCTGAAACATAGGTAAAAAATAAAGTTTTGGGTTGCGGTAAATGGGATTAAACAAAAAAGCTGTCATATAAAGTGACAAAAGGGGGAACTAGCATTTTTTTTCAGAGGAAGGAGATACACTTTATACTAAAACAGCAACCTGTGTCCCCAACCTTGAATATACGGTCTTCACAAACTTCCATCTCTTGCTGTTAAAAAGGACACCTTAAATATGTTTTATCGTTGTTTGTAGAATCAATGCTGTCCTTCGGCTTTTTATGCTGGTTTGGAAATCGTAGCGTGAAAAACATTTGAAACAGAGTGGTGAATACATGTTGAAAGATTATTGGCAAAAAAAAACAAAAAAAACCAGAACAGCTAGATAAATTGTATGAATCTCATGTCACGTGAAAAGCTGTGAACAGTGCTGCTGGCAGTTCTCATGTTCTTTCAAAAACTACAATGTTCTACCCTCTGGACGGAGATTCCAAATTTCAAAACAAATAGAACTAAAAACACTTTCGTTCCCAATTCCATCAAACTCCTGAATCAAAACTGAACTTTCAATAACATCCGGTTCAGGAAGCTTGTCTGTATGTGTGTGTGTGTATATATATATATATATATATATATATAATATGTGTGTGTGTGTGTGTGTGTGTGTGTGTGTGTGTGTGTGTGTGTGTGTGTGTGTGCGTATGTGAATTATTCTCTGTGTGTGAGTGGGTGGGTGGGTGGATGGGTGGGTGTGATTTGTGAAATATAGATCCATAGTCATGTTTTTATGGCCACTCTTAACTTCTCTTTGGAGATAATAAATACCCTAGACTCTTGCCAAGGTAATAAAGTCAATATAAACGGTTTCATAGGACCAGTTCAAAGAGAGTCACTATGCTCTAGTGAGGAATTGTCCAGATCAGACATTACGTTTTTAGGTTTCTGTACCAAAAGGAAAGCTCAACACCCAGGTTCATACCACTACATGTCTCAGTCATTATCAATCTTCAGAATTATGACGTAAGGGGGGTGGGTTTCCGGGAGGTATGGTGTCTTGAAATGACGCAAGCAACCAGTCTGCATCCGTGCCACGTCACTGCACGTCGTGAACTGTTTGTGTTCAAGATGTTGGCAGTTCATCGGAATGACGTCAGAGGTTTTCTGGTCGTGTGATGACGTCAGTAAACCTACAAACTAGGAGGTGGGTGGTTAGAGATGATGTGAACGACCATGTAGAATTTTGGTGGTTCTATGATGATAGTGCTGGCACCCAGTGACGTCAGTCATGGTCCATCTGGAGGGATGGTGACATCACTGACCCCGGATGATGTTGGCGGCTTTCTCGGCAATCATGATGGTGGGGGCGTTGGTGTTGCCCGACACGATGGTGGGCATGATGGAAGCATCCACCACTCTGAGACCCTGGACCCCCTTCACCCTGGACAAACAAAAATAAGCACGTGGTGTGTGAACATGAATCAACGCCTTTATTATGGAGTGCAGAAATCATTTTGTATTGAACTGGATCAAGACCTTTATTTTGTGACACAGCAAATACAATACATGAACTGGATCCAGATATTTAATATGTGGCACATAAAACATGGTGTATAAACATGGATCAAGACTATCACTATTTGGTGAAGAAAACAAAGTATGGGAGCATGGATCAAGACCTTTACACTATGGTAAGAAAATACAGTGTATCAACATGAATCAAGTCGTTTACTACGTGTTGAGAAAACCTAGTGTGTCAACATGTGTAAAGGCCTTTAGTGCGTGATGGGAAAACAAAGAGCATGAACATGGATCAAGGCCTTTACTTTGTGAAGAAAAACGATAGTGTCTCAACGTGGATCAAGACCATTGCTGCTTTAAGTCTTAATCTGACTGCAAGTAACACCTCTTTACCAGTGCTCATGTCATTGTATGCAGTTATAGCTCTAGATTTAGGAACAATTTACTTCTTTCTCTTTGAGAAAAATGTCATTATTCTGATACGTAGAGCGCATTAGGGTTTACTTGTGGAGAGCCCTTCCTTCTTACACTGGTGAAATATCTATCTTCACTGTAGCATAGCGCAAGACCTACGAGAACTTGGGCACAGGTGTAGAGATCACAGGTGTAAGGTGAGGGAGGGGGGTAGGGAGACGGGACAGGTTGTTTCTGTATCAACACACAGGTAATATTGTGTAGACCAGGGAGAGTATGTAGGCCTGTGTGTGCATCTCTGGCTATTTTTCTTTCTTCCTTTTTTTCTTTTAACTCTTGCTTGTGTATTTATCTGTTAGGTAATGCGCAAGTCAAGCATCTAATCTCTTGTCCATGAGTCCATGTTCCTATCTCTTATCGTGTTCATTTGTTCACTTATCTGTTTGTTTTGTTGCAACCCTGCACATTGTGACCTCAATGCTCAGCACATATTGTGAGGCGTATGTGGACTTGCCTGCACGCAGTGACGCCTCCTTGGTGAACTGACTGAACAGAGCTTTGTAGATCAACTGATAGGATTTTTTGTTTTGCCCAGGTTTTTGTTTTCTATTGTAAAAACCCAGCCCATATCAGTTAGTCATTTACAGTGTTAGTCCTTGAACTGATTAACGTTTGGCTATTCAGGATAGACTATCATACCAGTACAAAATATAGTGTTCAAGTAAAACAGAAATCATCTAATTTTCAAGAGAGAAAGAAAGACAAAGAGACAGGAAGAGAAAGAGAGAGAGAGTGAGAGAGACCGACAGACAGACAAAGGCAGAGACGGAGACAGAGACAGAGACAGAAACAGGGACAGAGAATGCAGTGTTGTTATTTTTCCTAAGAACAAGGCCAGATTCACTATACTAAAAAGTTATATTTCACGTAAAATACCTTCAGCAGGTAAGGTATGGTGAATGTTTTGGCATATGACATATATATTTATATATAATATATATATTATATATATATATATATACTTCTAATGTAGATGAAACGTAGGCTGCCTGAGAGTACCTTTGGAGTGAGTGTATACAGTGTGTTGCAGATGTAGGTCTACCCATAATGCTGTGCATCTCTCACACACTCACCTGAGTTGGGGATCCACCACAGTGGAGGGATCTTTGGGATCCCCCATCCTGCACGTGCCAGTGGGATGATACTCGGTGACAGAGGTGTGGCGGATGTGACATCGCCAGTAGTCGTCACTGTCAAACACGTGCTGCTCGCTGCACGCCTTCACGGCTTCATCATTGTACTGAGCGTCCAGTGCGCGCACTGTGGGCGTGGTCATCAGGCGTTGGCACTCACGTATCCCTGTGGGAGGTGGACATGGTCAGAGCGATATTAGTTTTTTTTAGTGACAAAAAAGAACACCCATTACATGTTATAGCGACATGGATGTAAATCCATAACACACACACACACACACACACACACACACACACACACACACACACACACACACACACACACACATCGTGCGTACACATTTTCTGTCAACGTCCATGCACACACAAACACACATCGCATGTACAATTCACAAAATTAATTTCCACGTTGGATTCCCTACCTCAACGGTGGGCAAAATCGATGTGCATTAGTGTGCCATCCATCACGCCCAGTGTTTCACAACTAGACTTGAACACAGCATGACAAACAGAATTAGTTCCCAGTGTGAGTCCCTGTAATGAACACACACCAAGAGAAGATGGAGAGCAGAGTCTGTACAGTACAAATCAGGAGGAACAGAGCCATACAGACCTTAAACATAAATGTTAAGGTACTAAGCCGCTAAAAGAACGCAACAAACACTTGAGTGACAAACGTCAACCTGCTGGCGGTAAGGCTAAACAAAACATAAAAGCAAACAAAGACGATGAAATAAAACTGTAGAAAACACTAGGAGCAGCTAGGCAAGACCTCAGTCGTTACGGAAATGATCTAACATGGATTTCAAGAGGAAGTGAGGAGTAGGATATGAGAGGTGGGGGCGGGAGGGAGACAGGGGATGGGAGATGGGGGGGGGGGGGGGGGGTAGCAGGAGCATAAAAGTTAAAATGAAATAGAAGACCTTAGATTTAACTTTCGTATTACTGTCAGATTGTGGTAACCGTTGCGTTCTGTATTGTGAACAGAACCACTTGTTCGTGTCCGTCTGGGGTCGACTTTCGACCCCTGGGTGATACTCGTCAGCAGACAGAGTTGGCTGCAGGTATGACAGTCCACCCGGGCTGTCTAGCACATAGCGCCACTTCATATTCCGTTGACATGACATGTGACAGTCCACCCGGGCTGTCTAGCACAGAGCGCCACTTCACATTCCGATGACATGACGTGTGACAATCCACCCGGGCTGTCTAGCACAGAGCGCCACTTCACATTCCACTGACATGACATGTGACAGTCCACCCAGGCTGTCTAGCACAGAGCGCCACTTCACATTCCGTTGACATGACGTGTGACAGTCCACCCAGGCTGTCTAGCACAGAGCGCCACTTCACATTCCGTTGACATGACATGTGACAATCCACCCAGGCCGTCTAGCACAGAGCGCCACTTCACATTCCGTTGACGTTTCAACATCAGGAGGAGAACATCACAACCCAACCCACAGAGACCAGCAAAGGGCAGAAGAGGGAAACAGAAACAGGTGATATCAAGACATGTTAAGAAAAAATATATAAGGAACGAGCAATCAAAAGAAAAGATAATCTTTTGATCTTGTGCTTGAGAACAAAAAGAAAAAGAAGAAAAAAAAGGAAGAAAAAGAAGAAGAAAAATGGAAGGGAAGTTTTACTTGGATACATAAAACAAAATACAACTCAAGAAACGGTCATGGCCAATTCGACTAAAAAAAATAAGTTGACTGCATGCGGAAGTTAAAACATGGAACTAAATGTCACAGTGAAAATGACAGTCTGGTACGACTAGCAGTGCCCCTAGGGTAAATAGCAATGCGATCTGCACCAGGATGAATGAGAATTGGCTACTGAAACAATACAATTTTAAATTCCACAAGTGTAAATGATGATTTTCATTTGCTCTGGGACACTTGCCAATCGTCCCTAAGATTTTCAAACAAAATAGTCACTGTGTGTGTGTGTGTGTGTGTGTGTGTGTGTGTGTGTGTGTGTGTGTGTGGGCGCGCGCGTATGCGTGTGTGTGTGTGTGTGTGTTTCGCTATTTTGTTACTGATTTGGGAGAACTGCCAGTTATCCCACCATTTTAGACCCTACTAGTTACTGATTCCGTTCGCGCGTGCTTGTATGCATTTGAGATAATTCTGACTCACTATTTTGCCCGAGATGACTGAACCAGAGCAAAAATACTGAATTGTAATCAATTCTCCTGGTTACCATGTTCGCGCTCTGCCTAAGTTAAATGATGAGCATACTCACTTCAACAGGTGTTTGTTGTGAGTGTTGAGCAGAGTAGTTGTCAGTGCAGAAGAAGAAGAAGAAGAAGCTACAAAGAAATAAAAGAAACGGAGAGATGATGGAGTAGGTAGGAGCACTGGTGCCACGTTTATTATTCACTTCCTGAACACTTCAAAATCAGACACTACAAAGAAAACATGAGCACGTGTCTGGACAGTTGCCATGGGCACAGACTGCGCTGCCCTGGAACCAAGAATGAACGAGGGTGAAATACTGCCAGTGATCCTCAACACGAACGGCTCGTTTTAGACCAAGACCCCATGTTGAAGCATGAACAATCCTACTGCAAGCTCAAGTTATACTGATGTCGGACCAGTCAGCTACGTTATCAAACCAGACCAAGGCAACACAAGTCCTGTATGAGCCACTACAGAACCCTGAGAGCACTGTATGAGCCACTATAGAACCATCAGGGCACTGTATGAGCCACTACAGAACCATCAGGGCACTGTATGAGCCGCTACAGAACCATCAGGGCACTGTATGAGCCACTACAGAACTACTAGGGCACTGTATGAGCCACTACAGAACCATCAGGGCACTGTATGAGCCACTACAGAACTACTAGGGCACTGTATGAGCCGCTACAGAACCATCAGGGCACTGTATGAGCCACTACAGAACTACTAGGGCACTGTATGAGCCGCTACAGAACCATCGGGGCACTGTATGAGCCACTACAGAACTACTAGGGCACTGTATGAGCCACTACAGAACCATCAGGGCACTGTAGAGCCACTACAGAACCATCAGGGCACTGTATGAGCCACTACAGAACCATCAGGGCACTGTATGAGCCACTACAGAACCATCAGGGCACTGTATGAGCCACTACAGAACCATCAGGGCACTGTATGAGCCACTACAGAACCCTCAGGGCACTGTATGAGCCACTACAGAACCCTCAGGGCACTGTATGAGCCACTACAGAACCATCAGGGCACTGTATGAGCCACTACAGAACCCTCAGGGCACTGTATGAGCCACTACAGAACCATCAGGGCACTGTATGAGCCACTACAGAGCCATCAGGGCACTGTATGAGCCACTACAGAACCCTCAGGGCACTGTATGAGCCACTACAGAACCCTCAGGGCACTGTATGAGCCACTACAGAACCCTCAGGGCACTGTATGAGCCACTACAGAACCATCAGGGCACTGTATGAGCCACTACAGAACTACTAGGGCACTGTATGAGCCACTACAGAACCATCAGGGCACTGGATGAGCCACAACAGAACCCTCAGGGCTCTGTGATGTTGTGACAAGACAGCACTTCAATGCCACAGGCGCTGCTCATCACTAAGACAGGATCAATCTCCGTTAGTACCAGACCAGTCTGCGTCATGGCAGGAACACAAGCAGCGCAGTGCCAGGCTCAGTCAGTGTGGGACCAGACCAGTCCGCGTCACGGAACACAATCAGCGCAGTGCCAGGCTCAGTCAGTGTGGGACCAGACCAGTCCGCGTCACGGAACACAATCAGCGCAGTGCCAGACTCAGTCAGTGTGGGCCAGACCAGTCCGCGTCACGGAACACAATCAGCGCAGTGCCAGACTCAGTCAGTGTGGGACCAGACCAGTCCGCGTCACGGAACACAATCAGCGCAGTGCCAGGCTCAGTCAGTGTGGGGCCAGCTACCTCACCCCAGGAGCAGTGAATGATACGACAGGACCAGACTGTGTCAGTGCAGAGGCAGCCTGTGTCATCGACTGACCAGCCGACGTCAGTACGTAGCTCATTGGTGTATTCAGGTGAGATTTCTTCTGTGTCCCCCACTTCTGTCTTCAAAAGTCAGCTGCTAATACAGTTTTAGATGGATCTTCTTGCTTATATATGTTACCCTTTGGAATAAAGATTATCAATCCATCAATCAGACAATTAATCAGCTAATCAATCAATCAATCAATCATTCAATTTATCCCTAAGTCACCCTTTCAGTCTGTCTGCTTATTAGTCTCTCCCTGCACTTTCTATCCCCATCATCACTTTGCTACCACACTTTGTAAACGGCAACACGTAATTAGTGCACAATGATTAGGGACAGTGTCAGTAATCCCATAAGTATGAAGAGCCATCAAACTCAATCCTACCGGTCCAGACAGGTCCACCCCAGGACACTCACCGTACAACAGGGGCTCCAGGTCCTCCTCTCTGGTCAGGTACTGGGGGTCAATCAAGGGGGGGTCCTGGGGTCGGGAGGACTGCAGTCTCACAGTGCCCACACTGAGGGGGCGGAGGAGGGTGGATAGACAGGACATTCCATTGTGATCATCTCGGCTCTTCAGTCTAGCTCTCTCCTGAAACATAGCGTCAGCTTTGTGTTCACTTTGTCAGGGCTCTCTCGATTGAAACAAAGCATCATCTTTGTGTTCACTTTGTCACGGCTTTCTCCTGAAATATAACTTCATATTTGTGTTCCCTTTGTCAAGGTTCTGTCGGGAAACATAGCGTCAGTCTCGTGTTCCTTCTGGCACGACTGGTCAGAGACACGCGGAACCAGGTTTGAAGTCATTTTGTTACGACTCTCTCCTCAAACATCGCATCATCTTTGTGTTCACATTGTCGTGGCTCTCTTCTAAAACATTGTGACAGCTTCATGTTCAATTTGTCATGGATCAGAAATAATTAAATAAAGAGTACCGGGTGCGCAAAATAAACTGCATATTCGATGTGAAGGTTCAGAAACATGAAACCTGGCAAAGACATGAACACGTATGTTGATTGAAAACGTCTTGGTGCAAACTCATATGCGTTCTAAAGAAGATACATGTAGCTTTTGATAATGCAAATCAGAATGCTTAATTCTGATCAAACCGGGTCTGGTTTGTGAAAAATTGCTCAGGCAAAGCATTCAGAGTTGTAGCAGGTAAAAGTAAAAGTGTAAATGAAGGATCAGTGTCATATAAACAGCTTAGACGATTCACGTCTATTTTTTCATGCATTTAACCGACACATGGCATGGCTTATAAACACTTACAATCGTGTTCTATGGTAATTGCCTATCTGTCTTCAAACTCCGCCTGCTTTATTACAGTTTCAAAGCGCTTTTAGCTCTCAAAGCTACAGAAAGCAAGTGGATACGTCTTTTAAAAAGGCAGCAAGCTTCTTCTTCCAGTTAAAAAAAAATGATGACATTTGAGAAGAATAGAATCCTTACATTATGCACTGTTCAAAACATCTTGCTTTCCACGCTTTTATCGTATTTGAGCACACACACAAACTAATACACAAGACTGAGTGATTACATAGCTTGGCTTACTTTGTATTCTTTGCTACTCGTGTGCCAAACATGACTAAAAAGCCACATGAGCCTTGTTCAGCGAGGACAGGGGAAAAGGTGGACTGGGGTCATATTTTTCATTGACAAATACAGTACCTCAGGTGTAATTCGAAGCAAGGGCACCCAGTCGATCATGGAGCCTCCGATGTTCACTTGAACGTCAGGGAAGTCTGTCTGCCTTAGCTCTTCGCTGCTGCCAAAGAACGCCATGGTGCCGATACTCCAGGGGGAGCGCAGTACCCCTGGTAGGAAACCAACCATTCATAGATCAGCCAAGTCAATACATCGATGAACAAATAACAGATTAGGCAAGTCAAGAAATGAGCGAAACTGTGTGTGTTTTGGTTCCCATGATTATATCAAGCACGAAAAGGAAAAGTGTAAAGTGCTGACTAATGCTGATCAAAACGCATAGGTGATTCATTCTTCCGTCCATGAAAAGCACGTAGAGATAATCCCTGCTTCAGTCCGTAAAATTTGACAGCACGTGCAAGTAATTCCTTCTTCAGTCCATGAAACTGGACAGCATGTGCAAGCAATCCCTTCTTCAGTCCATGAAACTGGACAGCACGTGCAGGTAATCCCTTCTTCAGTCCATGAAATTGGACAGCACATGCAAGTAATCCCTCTTCTTCAGACCGAGAGGTATGTCAACACATGTAGATAATCCATGCTTTAGTCCATGAAGCCTACCAAGAGGTGTAGTGGACGAGAATAGGGCGATGGGGGGATGAAGGGGGTACGAGAGGCACAGAGAACACGTGAAAAAGACAGACCAAGGGAAATAACCGCAGACTGTTATGTTAGGATGGATGCATGCAAGTGCTGAATGCCAGCTCACCATCCACCCCTGTTCACCACATATTCCAGAATCTTCAGCAGTGAGGGGCGGAGACCCACTTGGGATTAAGCATGTCCATGAGCTAGGGGTGCTGGGATCTCCTTCAGACCAACAGTCATCAGACTAGTCAGATCCTTGGAGCAAGGATGCCAGGACAACCTTCAGGTCAACAGTACAGGCGCTTTGACCCCCATTCAGGTCAACAGTACAGGTGCTTTGACCCCCATTCAGGTCAACAGTACAGGTGCTTTGACCCCCTTTGGGTCAGCGTTGGTCACGTTGTTTCTGAATTTGTTCGGTGGCAGCCGTCTCATTTCTGACTTCAGGAAGACGGGCATGTCCATAAAACAACAATCTCACCTGTATGGATTAGATATTTTTCAAATGGAACTATTTTGAAATAAAGTGCGAAATGCATGAAAGGAAAACGGTTGATTTAGATCGACGCTATGGATTTACACAGATAGGATTGTAATTGACCTACATTCACATTGGGGATTTCCGTTTGCCAGTATGTGTGTCTAACTATCATTTAATTCTTTGGCAAAAAAAGCTATCCAAATATCGACAGAAACATCAATTAAGAATTAAGTGCTACCTTACCACACATACTATGAAGAAAAACGCAGCTGCTTAATCAACATAATGAACACATCTCTGGTCCCTAGGTCCCATCGCTACCTTCTCCAAACAAGTGGTATCTGAGATACTCCCTCCAGCTGGACAGCTTCTCCGGAGTGATGCCCATGGAGGAGTTGATGCGAATACCGTAGTCCGTCATCAGGTGATCCTGAAGATTGTCCCCCACAGGGAGATCAGCATGGACCGGGATCTGCAGAGACAGAGAAAGAAATAGATGATTTGCGTGCACTACAATCTACAGAGATACAGAGACCAGAAACAAGATCATTTCCTGGTGCTGCAATCTGCAGACACAGAAAACAGAATCTGCACACAATTTGGATCTGCTGAGACACTGAGGGAAGAAACACATGATGATGATCTGCTTGCTCTGTGATCTACAGTAAAACAGAGAACAGGACCGATATGAGCTGCATGCAGTATGATCTGCAGAGACACAGAAACAGGTGATACTCTGCATGCACTGCGATCTGCTTGTACACCAAATGCATCAGATGATGACCTGCATGCACTGTGATCTGAAATGATGGACTGTATGCACTGTGATCTGAGATGATGATCTGTGTGCAGTGTGATCTGAGATGATGATCTGTGTGTACTGTGATAAAAGGTGATGATGATCTGTATGTACTGTGATCTAAGATGATGATATGTATGCACTGTGATCTGAGATGATGATCTGCGTGCATTGTGATGTAAGGTGATGATGATCTGCGTGCACTGTGATCTGAGATGATGATCTATGTGCACTGTGATCTGAGATGATGATCTGCGTGCACTGTGATCTAAGATGATGATCTGTTTGCACTGTGATCTGAGATGATGATCGGTGTTCACTGTGATCTAAGATGATGACCTGTGTGCACTGTGATCTGAGATGATGATCTGTGTACACGTGATCTAAGATGATGACCTGTCTGCACTGTGATCTGAGATGATGATCTGTGTGCACTGTGATCTAAGATGATGACATGTGTGCACTGTGATCTGAGATGATGATCTGTGGGCACTGTGATCTGAGATGATGATCTGTGTGCACTGTGATCTGAGATGATGATCTGTGTGCACTGTGATCTGAGATGATGATGATCTGTGTGCACTGTGATCTGAGATGATGGTCTGTGTGCACTGTGATCTGAGATGATGATGATCTGTGTGCACTGTGATCTGAAATGATGGACTGTATGCACTGTGATGTGAGATGATGATGATCTGCGTGCACTGTGATCTGAGATGATGATCTGTGTGCACTGTGATCTGAGATGATGATCTGTGTGCACTGTGATCTGAGATGATGATGATCTGCGTGCACTGTGATCTGAGATGATGAGCTGTGTGCACTGGGATCTGAGATGATGATCTGTATGCACTGTGATCTGAGATGATGATCTGTATGCACTGTGATCTGAGATGATGATCTGCGTGCACTGTGACGTGAGATGATGATGATCTGTGGGCACTGTGATCTGAGATGATGATCTGTGTGCACTGTGATCTAAGATGATGATCTGTATGCACTGTGATCTGAGATGATGATCTGTGTGCACTGTGATCTGAGATAATGCTCTGTGTGCACTGTGATCTGAGATAATGCTTTGTGTTGCACCGTGTTCTGAGATGATGATCTGTGTGCACTGTGATCTGAGATGATGATCTATGTGCACTGTGATCTGAGATGATGATCTGTGTGCACCGTGCTCTGAGATGATGATCTGTGTGCACTGTGATGTGAGATGATGATCTGTGTGCACTGTGATGTGAGATGATGACCTGTGTGCACCGTGTTCTGAGATGATGATCTGTGTGCACTGTGATCTGAGATGATGATCTGTGTGCACTGTGATCTGAGATGATGATCTGTGTGCACCGTGCTCTGAGATGATGATCTGTGTGCACTGTGATGTGAGATGATGATCTGTGTGCACTGTGATGTGAGATGATGACCTGTGTGCACCGTGTTCTGAGATGATGATCTGTGTGCACTGTGATCTGAGATGATGATCTGTGTGCACTGTGATCTGAGATGATGATCTGTGTGCACTGTGATCTGAGATGATGATCGGTGTTCATTGTGATCTAAGATGATGACCTGTGTGCACTGTGATCTGAGATGATGATCTGTGTACACTGTGATCTAAGATGATGACCTGTCTGCACTGTGATCTGAGATAATGCTCTGTGTGCACTGTGATCTGAGATGATGATCTGTGTGCACCGTGCTCTGAGATGATGATCTGTGTGCACTGTGATGTGAGATGATGATCTGTATGCACTGTGATCTGAGATGATGCTCTGTGTGCACTGTGATCTGAGATGATGATCTGTGTGCACTGTGATATAAGATGATGCTCTGTGTGCACTGTGATCTGAGATGATGATCTGTGTGCACTGTGATGTGAGACGATGATCTGTGTGCACTGTGATCTGAGATGATGATCTGCATGCCCTGTGATCTGAGATGATGATGATCTGTGTGCACTGTGATATAAGGTGATGATGATCTGTATGCACTGTGATCTGAGATGATGATCTGTGTGCACTGTGATCTGAGATGATGATGATCTGTGTGCACTGTGATCTGAGATGATGATGATCTGTGTGCACTGTGATCTGCTCGAATATTCTTATGAACACTATAGATGCTTGCTACTATCAGCTCTGATTCAGCTTTCTTTTTTTTTTCTTTTCTGATATCACACACACACACACACACACACACACACACACACACACACACACACACTTACATTCTCTCTCTCTCTCTCTCTCTCTCTCTCTCTCTCTCTCCCTCTCTTTCTTTCTCTGTGACACATATTTCTCTGTGACACACACGCTCATTCACCCACTCACCCCCAGTTCCTGTAGATGTTTCTCAGGACCGATGCCAGACAACATCAGGATCTGGGGGGAGCCGACCGCTCCTGCTGACAGGATGACCTCCTTCCTGGCCTTGACCTTGACCACCTTGTCCTTCCGGGTCACTTCCACTCCTTTGGCCCGTCCCTTTTTGACCAACACCTGCAAGCCAAGGTAAATATGGGGAGAGTTTGGAGGAGCACATGGACAAGGAGGAGGGGGGGGGAGGGAGTAGGAGAAGAGGGAGGGCAAAGGAGGCAAGACAGGAACGAAGTTTGATGAAGACAGCGAAGAAAAAAGAGAAAGAGCTGGAGGAAAAGGATGAGGTAGAAGGAAAGAGAGAGCATGTCGAATTTTCGGAATATGAAATACCGTAAAACGCTTTGAATGCTTTGCAAACATAATCTACCATGATCAATAATCATCATAATTTTTGCCTGATGCACAAAACTATCCCTTTTAAACTATAATTTATCATGATTAATTATTGTTAGGAGATTTAGTCTGTGATAATTTACTTAATAATCGTCATAAAGTAATTCATTATGACAGGTAACTATCAGGATATTATTAAGTCTGATGTGTCACATGGTGATTGTTAAAATGTGACTCATTATGACTGACAATGGTAACTATCAGGATATTAAGTCTGATGTGTCACATGGTGATTGTTAAAATGTGACTCCTTATGACTGACAATTGACAGAGCGTTCAGCCTGTGTGATACAACGATCCCTGCAATGCAATTCATTTTCATACAAATGCACATGAAGCTAGGCCTTCCTTGTTTTCCTGTCATCTAATGTTTGAATGCAAAGCACTGCTGACCATTCGAACCTGGGCAGTTCCATCAATCTTATTTAGTATCAACACACCTAAGTCAGTACTGGGCAGGTCTATCAATCTTATTTAGTATCAACACACCTAAGTCAGTACTGAGTAGTTCCATCAATCTTATTTAGTATCAACACACCTAAGTCTGTACTGGGCAGTTCTATCAATCTTTAGTATCAACACACCAAAGTCTGTACTGGGCAGTTCTATCAATCTTATCTAATATCAACACACCTAAGTCAGTACTGAGCAGTTCCAGACCTGTCTGTAGGTTTGCAAGGGTACATGCAACAAGTCTGCAGCAGCTGTACAGGGAGAGGTTCCATTAGTAACTGATCCACGATGACATGTTGCGTGGAAGTCTGGTCTGCGCGGGGTGTGATCCCATAGCCATCTCCCTGCCAGTTTCAGAGTTGGGAGTCAACTGCCTGCATCACTCAGAGAGGGAGGTGTTGTCACTGCTCACCTCCTGCACTGCCTGCACTGTCGTGCCTGCCTCACACAACGTCCACATATCCGTCGTTGCTACCTAGATGTTCTTCTCGGGAGTCGAAAGGTGAGGGAAGAGTGTGAATGGTGGAGTTGAGGGGGGGGGAAGCAGCCTACATCTTCCAGACGGCTTTCACTGCAGGACACCATTGTCCTTTCTGAAGTCCCTCCCTCACCCAAGTCAAGTTCTGCAGAATGTGTCATAGGTGCTTTTGTAGCAGTGCTTTTATTTTACGTTAATGAGTTGTTCACCTCTTGCATATTCCCTCCCTACCTGGAGGACCAGGGTGCATGGTTTTGTCTGGCCTCTGTCCCTGGTCAACCTAGTTGAACCTGCCAGGAACACAAAGCCTCTGATAACATAGCAACATAGCTGTCCTATACGTCAAGGCTGATGTGCCATCAGGGCAGGGAACATGTCACACAATGACAATACCTCTGACAGTTTGTGACTAACCCATGGACTCGATCAATGCCTTTTTTAATTTTGGAAACACGACTGACTGTATTTTCACTGACAGCAAAGAAGCAAGAAATGCTACCTTGATTGGCAGAGAACCACAGGCATCTCCCATCGGCATCATACTACCCAGAAATACACGCAGGATATGAAAGCATTAGTTCAGAGGCGGGTGCTGTCAGTCACTGTCACATTGTCAGGGTACGAGACAAAATCAAGCAAAAAATGGCCGGAAACAAAATGACTACCTCACCAGATTCTGTGGATACAGTGAGCAAGGCTCTTCTGTTCCATCCCGTTTACTTTCACTTGGGGACAAAATTCTGTCTACTTCTGTGGGTCCTCAAACTTAAGGCAGCGAAGCGTTTATTTCTTTTGCATATGTGACCGACAAGCCAGTTTGCCTAGAAAAAAAGTTCTGATTATTTTTCAGACCACTCCTCGCCCCTGACCCCTCCCATTTTTTGTTAGCAGGTCCTGGTCTGTTTGTTCATGC
>CM065739.1:57634111-57756611 GCA_033310375.1 Conus canariensis
TTACTGAAATTATAGCCAATATTTCAGATCTAGTCTATCCATAAGCTGTTTGAGACAAAGTCAGATCCCTACGCCTCTATTTTTCTAAAGGTAATCCTAATTCATTTTTCAGTCATTATATTTCATATGGCCAGGCGGGGTAGGGAGATCAGGGCACACATATACCGATGGACGCATATATGGTAAGTAGATGCATTTGTCTTTTTAGTTCGTAAGTCTTTTTATCAAAATCTTGTGGGTTGATTTTATGTTTGTACATGTTTACCATGACATACATTTAAAAAAATATTTACATTCAATTTCATTTCAGACACATTGCCAGCACAAAAATCAAATTCATGAGAAAATGTCATAATTGGATAGTGTGTTCATTTTCCTTTAAGAAAAGTATGCCTTATATGTACTTTCTTTCAATTGTTTGGATGCTAGAATTTTTTTTTAAATTATTACCCTCCACGACCAGTAACCCCTTGGCCAATGGTAACACCTGAGCATGAAAAGGGCGTGGCAGTCAAACTCAAAGGGCAGCGAAACGCTTTACCCACCGAGCTATCGTGGCTCCAGGCGTGTTGGACCAAAAACTAGAGGGGCAAGCCCCGAGTGCTTCAGTCAAGATGGCGCCGCCAGTCCGTACAGTGGTGGCGGGAGGTGTGGCTGTGGTCATCATGGCGATGATGGTCCACAGGCTGTTCTTCCCTGACCACCTGCCGCTGACTGACCACCTGAATGACCACTATGACTACATCATTGGTTAGTGTGTGTGTGTGTGTGTGTGTGTGTGTGTGTGTGTGTGTGTGTAGACACAGTCTGTGTGTGTGTGTGTGTGCTCGTCAGACCCCCTGTCTGTCTGTCTGTCTGTCTCTGTCTCTGTCTGCCTGTCTGTCTGTCTGTGTGTGTGTGTCTCTCTCTCTCTCTGTCTCTCTCTCTAATGTGTGTGCATGCATGCATGCGTGTGTTGGTGTATGTACGTGTGTGTATGCATGCGAGTGTGTATGTGTGTGTGTGTAAGTGTGTGTGTAAGTGTGTGATTGTGTGTATGTGTCCATGTGTTTTTTTGCTGTGTATGCATGCGTGCATGTACTTTGCGTGTCTGCATACTTGTGTATGTTCGTGTTGGTATATGCATTGTAAGATGTGGTATGTGTGTGTGTGTGTGTGGTGGTGGGGCGGGAGGGCGGGCGTGCGTGTGTGTGTGTTGTGTGTGTGTGTGTGTGTGAGAGAGAGAGAGAGAGAGAGAGAGAGAGAGAGAAGATGGTTTACTGACGTAAGCATTTGCTCATATCACAATGGATTTGTTACATCAATCGTGTCGGACATTGCAGACTCTAATGTTAATTTGAAAGCAAACACAGACACACAATAAACACTTACAAAAAGAATAACTACAAAACGCGTGCGCGCCGCACGCACACACACACACACACACACACACACACACACACACACACACACACACACACACAACACCAATGCGCGAGCGTGCGCGCGCACATACATGCACAATCTCTCTCTCTCACGAGAGAGAGAGGGAGAGAGAGAGTCACACATACAGAAAGAGAATACACGCGTACATGCATGTGTGTGTGTGTGTGTGTGTGTGTGTGTGTGTGTGTGTGTGTGTGTGTGTGTGATATCTTTAATTGGTATCATTGGTGTTCGTAGCAAGGGAAGTACGATAAGTTATCAAATCTGCCACTAACTGCCAGCTGTTAAGTTCATCTACTCGATAAGGCAAGGAGACGTCCTCCGCCCAGCTTTGTTGCTAACACGTTTTGCCATTCTATGAACTCCGCCTAAACCTAGGTCACTGTGTGTAAAGTGACAAGACGCTTTTGTCACCTTCAAACCATGATCCAACTCGCTTCTCCCTCCATTTCTCTTACTACCCACCATGCTCAGAATAGGGCAATCCTTGAGTGGGTGGAAGGGCGCTCAGCTGAACTTGACGCGCGCGCGCGCAGCGTGTGTGTTGTGTGTGTGGGTGTGTGTGTGCGTGTGTGTGTGTGTATGTGTGAGTGGTGTGTGTGTGTGTGTGTGAGAGAGAGAGAGAGAGAGAGAGAGTTTGTGTGTGTGTGTGTGTGTGTGTGTGTGTGTGTGTGTGATAGAAAGAAAGACAGAGAGAGCGTGTGTGTGTGTGTGAGTGTGTGTGTGTGTTGTACGTGTGTGCCGTGCACGTGTGTGTGTGTGTGTATATGAGTGTTATGCGTGATGATGGTGGTGGTAGTAGTGGTAGAGATGGCGTGAGTGTGCTCTCTCTCTCTCTCTCTCTCTCTCTCTCTCTCTCTCTCTCTCTCTCTCTCTCTCTCTCTCTCTCTCATCCGAGTGATCATCACTTTATTGGTCTGTCTGCCTCTGTCTGTCTCGCATGTTTTGAAATGGCCACATTAAGTTATGAAACGATATCGCGCTTCACCTTATTATAGCACATCGTAACACTTTCAGCGAGTGCTGACTTTTTTTCTTCTAACTACGGGCAAGGAATTGTTGTCCCTGTCTGTTATGCTCATAGATAATAAATGCTTATGAATATCATGCCGACCAGAATTCTCCCACTGATGATTCGTTAGCTTGAACCTGTAAAGCAAAACGTTTATAAGTTATGTTCTGTCCAAGATCAAGAATAAAATGTTCTGTTATTTTCTTCCAAATACCACACAATGCACATTCACAGAAAAAAAAAAATCTTGGTGTCAGCTCTTTTATCTTTGTGTTCTCTTCTTTGGATCTTGCAAAGAATTTGTCGAATATACAGCGTGAATCAGTTTCTTTCGTCAATTTTCCAAGCGAATTTCCTTAAAACAAAAATGATTTGCCACGTGTTTTCAGTGATCACGGATCCTAATTTTCTCGGCCAAAACTTGCATTTCTTTCTCCTTCAGTAGTTTGTCTCGAACCACACTTTTGAAATATATTTTGACATATTCTCTGGCCATGTGAAAAAAAATGACTTCGATTTCCCGTTATATTCTGCCTCAGGCCCCAAGTCATTGTGACATTTTTTTTTTTTTTTTTTTTTTTTTTTTTTTTTGCTGTCCCAACCTCTGCGCCACCTCAGAGGCAGTGTACCCACGCCGCTCATTCCGACACCCCGTCCACAGCCACAGCCCGGTCGGTCCCGCCGCAGCCCCGGCACCGGCAATCCACAGGGAGCAGTCAATGTCAAGTCGTCAAGAGGCAACCCACCGGAGGAGACACTGCACTGCTGCCGAGTCACTTCGGTGGTGTTCAGTGGCGCCTGTTCTGATCTAACATACGCAGGACACCACCTACTAAGCCCCATACTGACGACAATAATTGCTTAGTCGCGGAGCCGGCGTGAGCGAGCTCTCCCTCCGGAGGGCGCCACCACGTCCGTCCAACGACAGCTCCCAAGGACTCGCCGATACCGGTTACCCCGACGGAACCAAACCAAAGCCACAGACGTGGAGAGGACATCGAAAATTGAGGTCCCATGAGAGCAGGGCATGATGGGCCACAGAATTTGAGACATTTTTTTTTTTTTTAATGCTGATCGATGCGAATGAGGATGATTAAGATGATGCTACGGATTTCCATTTCGGTCTGAGACTACATGACAGGGCTGTACTCTACGCTTCCTTTCATAATATATCCCGGCGTCAACCAGACCCGAGAGATACAGGCACATGCAGTGTTGGTCAGGAAATTTGAGCAACACTCTCAGAAACGCATCCGTTAAGTGGATGAAACTCGACTGTGTGGTCCCAGTCTTCCCAACTGAGTCCGCAGCAACTCAACTCTGGGTAGGAGCCGGTCGGGGCAGAAAAACCCACATGACATTGATGGGATTCGAACCCACGACCTCCCAGCCGGGAGTCCGCGACGCTGACCACTTCGCCACGGCGGCTGGTGACATTCTGTTCTTTCACAGTGCAAAGGAATGGTTGGAAATGTGAAATTGGTTTGTTCTGGATTTCTTGTAATAATATACGTATGTTTTCATCAACTGGTGACATAGACTTTACGCTTCGCACTGTTGCTTCTCATTGTGTTACAGAAAAGGGTTTGGTATTTTGATATTGCACCAATAGGCTGTTTCACAGGAGCTCATTTTGGCAAATGTTTATATTGATATAATCTTTTGAATACCTTTGTAATTTTTCAGATAGGTTCACAATGCACTCCCCCCCCCCCCCCCCCCAAAAAAAAAAAAAAAAAAATATATATATATATATATATATATTTCTGAAATTTTTAACTGTGTTCATCTTACTGGTTGGCTGATGATTTTGAACACACCTTTTCAGTCTGCTGTTTTGTGAAAATTGTCGTTTTTAGACGCAAGCCCAGCTTTAACGTGTTTTTTTTTTTTAATTTGTAGAGTTTCTAATCCATTGCATGTAATCAAGTTTTGGCAAATCGTTTGCCATCATTCATTGCGATCCTTTTCCTTTAATTTCTGCTTAATCTTCTCAAATGCGTTTTTGTTTGAGTACTCCCTTTGCTCGCCCAAGATGGCCTGCAGTTTATTGTGATCTTTAAAAAAATCTACCTAGTACAATGGACTGCATGACAAATGTGTGTGTGTGTGTGTGTGTGTGTGTGTGTGTGTGTGTGTGTGTGTGTGTGTGTGTGTGGTGTTTGAAGAATGTGATCTGGTAATGAAACCGATTACAAGCGTAAACAGACTAATAAGGAAAGTGCTTACAATTACTACTTCACCGTAAAAAGAGAGGTCTCCTCTGGTCTAACATTGTACGACGTTTTGCATTTCTCTGCCTGTCGTTGTCCTGTTGTCGTTAGTATTGTGGGCTGTTTATCAGTATTTGGGGCTGTTTAAAACTTTTTTTTTTTTTTCATATATGCCAAATATCCTAGTTTGTTTATCTTGTTCTTAGATGGAGTGTCATCATTCATAAGAAGTCCAATGTTCATTGCTTTTTTTTTTCCCTGGTTAAGTGTAAAAGCTGTAGATTTTTTTTTCACGTTATACTCATTTGTTGGTGTTTAGTTTATGTAGTTTTGTTTTTTGTCCATAATTTGTTTCCTTGGATTTACAACATATAAATAGGTATGAAGTCAGAAGATTGAACTCCCACTTTCTCTCTCTCTCTCTCTCTCTCTCTCTCTCTCTCTCTCTCTCTCTCTCTAACAAATACACATACACATTCTCTCTCACTCTCTCTCTCTCTCTCTCTCTCTCTCTCTCTCTCTCACACACACACACACACACACACACACACACACACACACACACACACACACACACACACACACACTTATCCCCATCTTCCTCACCCAGTGGGGGCGGGGTCAGCGGGCTGCGTGCTGGCCAATCGGCTGTCAGAAGACCCAGAATCGCGCGTGCTGCTGCTGGAGGCGGGAGGGGATGACAGGGGAGTGCCTTCTATTTCTGTTCCGATGCTGTCCTTTGAAAACCTCGTCAGCCCTCAGTACAACTGGATGTACTTCACCCAGCCCCAGACTCACAGCTCCTTGGCCTTTGATGGACAGGTGAGGAAAGACACCAGAGACAAACTGCCAGAGCAAACTGATAGCCGAATCTTGATGTAACAGAGAACTGATGCAAAAACGTGTATGCTATCTATCTATCTATATGTCTGTGTATCTATCTATCTATCTACCTATCTATCTATCTATATGTCTATCTATCTATCTTTCTGTCTGTCTATCTGTGTATCTGTCTATCAATCTATCTATCTATCTGTCTTCCCTCTATCTGTCGATCTGTCTGTCTGTCTGTCTGTCTATATACAGAAACAAGCTTGAAACAAGCTTGTAGATTTTAATACTTCATTTAAAAAAAATATTTTTAACAAAAAAAAAAAAAAATATATATATATATATATATATATATATATCTCCATGCATCTATGTTATTTCCCCTTTCTTGGGGTTTCCCTTCGTCGCGTTCACTGCCTCCTGAACTTGTTCATTGTACGCCTTGTTCAGCTTGGGCCGCATTGACCTCACCGCCTTTCCTTCTGAGGCTTTAAGCATGGTTTGTGACTTCTCCCACTTGGAACTCCTCCAGGAGAGATTGCAGGGGTAGCTTCAACTTGGCTTGGCGGCAGTAGAACGCAATGCCAGTGAGAGACCAGCCCAGGCCATTTCCTTGTGTGCTTGTTGATTTTGACCTTCGTCAGTTCCACTGTGCTGGTGCTGATATCACATCTCCACAGAGACAGAGAGCTGCTGCTAGTGCTGATGTCACATTTCCACAGAGAGAGAGAGAGAGCTGCTGCTAGTGCTGATATCACATCTCCACAGAGACAGAGACCTGCTGCTAGTGCTGATATCACATCTCCGAGACAGAGAGCTGCTGCTAGTGCTGATATCACATCTCCACAGAGACAGAGAGCTGCTGCTAGTGCTGATATCACATCTCCACAGAGACAGAGACCTGCTGCTAGTGCTGATATCACATCTCCACAGAGACAGAGACCTGCTGCTAGTGCTGATATCACATCTCCACAGAGACGGAGACCTGCTGCTAGTGCTGATATCACATCTCCACAGAGACAGAGACCTGCTGCTAGTGCTGATATCACATCACCACAGAGACAGAGACCTGCTGCTAGTGCTGATATCACATCTCCAAAGAGACGGAGAGCTGATAAGGGATCAGTATGAACTGCAAATACCAAGCCTCGTCTTTGCAAGGAGATCACACTGGTCTACCATCTGCAGACTTTTCTTCTGGTTTCCTTTACCGTCTTTTCCAAGGAGTATAATCTCTCTCTCTCTCTCTCTCTCTCTCTCTCTCTCTCTCTCTTTTCTCTCTCTGTGTGTGTGTGTGTGTGTGTGTGTGTGTGTGTGTGTGTGTGTGTGTGTGTGTTTAAAAAAAGTCTTATCATTTCTGTCATGCAAATAGCAAGCCATTGTCATTTTATCACAGGTCATGTTATTTTGTCAGTGATAGTATCTGTCACAGCACTGTGTGTATGTTGATCAGAAATCCTACTGTTGTATCAGTGACAGTATTGATCACAGCACTGTGTGTGTTGATCAAAATCCTACTGTTGTGTCAGTGACAGTATTGATCACAGCACTGTGTGTGTTGATCAGAAATCCTACTGTTGTGTCAGTGACAGATGTATTGTATCACAGACACCTGTGTGTGTTGATCAGAAATCCTACTGTTGTGTCAGTGACAGTATTGATCACAGCACTGTGTGTGTTGATCAGAAATCCTACTGTTGTGTCAGTGACAGTATTGATCACAGCACTGTGTGTGTTGATCAGAAATCCTACTGTTGTGTCAGTGACACTGTATTGATCACAGCACTGTGTTGTGTTGATCAGAAATCCTACTGTTGTGTCAGTGACAGTATTGATCACAGCACTGTTTGTGTTGATCAGAAATCCTACTGTTGTGTCAGTGACAGTATTGATCACAGCACTGTGTGTGTTGATCAGAAATCCTACTGTTGTGTCAGTGACAGTATTGATCACAGCACTGTTTGTGTTGATCAGAAATCCTACTGTTGTGTCAGTGACAGTATTGATCACAGCACTGTGTGTGTTGATCAGAAATCCTGCTGTTGTGTCAGTGACAGTATTGATCACAGCACTGTGTGTGTTGAACAGAAATCCTACTGGCCTCGAGGCAAAGTGTTGGGTGGTTCCTCCAGTATCAACGCTATGATGTACGTCCGGGGGAGTCGCCATGACTACGATAACTGGGTCAAGGTCGGTGCCAAAGGCTGGAGCTACACGGAAGTACTGCCCTACTTTTTGAAATCGGAGGACATGCGGGACCCTGAATTTCAAAACTCAGGTTTGGGTTTAAGAGAGGTAGAAAATGTAGATAAGAATTAGATCTGTTATTCTAAAACAGGAACATTTGAAAACGAACTCTAATGGTGCAGAGAAACATAATTAATAGATGACATGGATATAGTATTGATTAAGAGTAACATTTGATGCCAGACTCTAGTGGTTTGATTTACCTTTTTACCCATATCAAAATACAGTCAAAACCTTTTTTTTTTTTCCCTTTGAGATTTTTTTGGGTAATATTTTAACGCGGATCAGGCTGTAAAGCCAACGCTATTCATGTTGACAGCGTTTTCTTTAAAAATGTTTTGTTGAAGTTTGTTTACTATTTCCAGTTTTGAAATTGCCAGACACGTGTCCCTTTTGAATTTCTTATACGTGTGTTTGATGACAATCCAGAGTACCACCAGACAGGAGGGCCTCTGAAAGTGGAGGTACCACGAACAGATGAACTGTCAGAACAGCTATGGAAAGCGGGACAGGAGCTAGGGTATCCCCTGGTGGATGCCAATGGAGCTTCAATGATCGGTAAGGAGAGGGGCGGGGAGGGGGGAGGGCGCATAGCCTCGGTTTCTGTGTTCACCTGTACCAGTTCATCCCAATATGTCCACGTGCCCTTGTCCATTTCTTTCATTTTTTCCATCTGTTGTGACTTTGTCTTATTCTGTCAATGTAGTTTTCGTCCCATTTTGTCCATGTCTCACTGTCACTTTGTCCCATTCTGTCCATGTATTACTGTCACTTTGTCTCATTTTGTCCATGTATTACTGTCACTTTGTCCCATTTTGTCCATGTATTACTGTCACTTTGTCCCATTTTGTCCATGTGGAAATGGAGGACACGTATAAACATCGCATGCATCCTATGTGAGAAACTGGAGGAATAAATGAGATAAATGAAAATGAGTGACTGATATTTGAATGGTACGGGAAACGACTGAATGAGCGCCAGTAGGCTGCTCTTCGGCCGGCTCTACCTGGGTAGGCAGCCCGTTGAGTGAGTGAGGTAGTGTGTTTATTGTAAAGCTCTTAGAGCTTGGTCTGTGACCGAGGATAGGCGCTATATAAATACCCAATATAACGATATAATATAATATAATAATAATATAATAATAATGTCTCACTGTCACTTTGTCCCATTTTCTCAATGTAGTTTTCGTCCCAATCTGTCCATGTATTACTGTCACTTTGTCCCATTCTGTCCATGTATTACTGTCAGTTTGTCCCATTCTGTCCATGTATCACTGTCAGTTTGTCCCAATCTGTCCATGTATTACTGTCACTTTGTCCCATTCTGTCCATGTATTACAGTCACTTTGTCCGAATCTGTCCATGTATTACTGTCACTTTGTCCCATTCTGTCCATGTATCACTGTCAGTTTGTCCCATTCTGTCCATGTATTACTGTCAGTTTGTCCCATTCTGTCCATGTATCACTGTCAGTTTGTCCCATTCTGTCCATGTATTACTGTCAGTTTGTCCCATTCTGTCCATGTATTACTGTCAGTTTGTCCCAATCTGTCCATGTATTACTGTCACTTTGTCCCATTCTGTCCATGTATTACAGTCACTTTGTCCCATTCTGTCCATGTATCACTGTCACTTTGTCCCATTCTGTCCATGTATTACAGTCACTTTGTCCCATTCTGTCCATGTATTACTGTCACTTTGTCCCATTCTGTCCATGTATTACTGTCACTTTGTCCCATTCTGTTCATGTATCACTATCACTTTGTCCCATTCTGTCCATGTATTACTGTCACTTTGTCCCATTCTGTCCATGTATATTACTGTCAGTTTGTCCCATTCTGTCCATGTATTACTGTCACTTTGTCCCATTCTGTCCATATTACTGTCAGTTTGTCCCATTCTGTCCATGTATTACTGTCACTTTGTCCCATTCTGTCCATATATCACTGTCACTTTGTCCCATTCTGTTCCATGTATTACTGTCACTTGTCCCATTCTGTCCATGTATTACTGTCACTTTGTCCCATTCTGTCCATGTATTACTGTCACTTTGTCCCATTCTGTCATGTATTCACTGATCACTTTGTCCCATTCTGTCCATGTATTACTGTCACTTGTCCCATTCTGTCCATGTATTCACTATCACTTTGTCCCATTCTGTCATGTATTACTGTCACTTTGTCCCATTCTGTCATGTATCACTATCACTTTGTCCCATTCTGTCCATGTATTACTGTCACTTTGTCCCATTCTGTTCATGTATTACTGTCACTGTGTCCCATTCTGTCCATATATTACAGTCACTTTGTCCCATTCTGTTCATGTATTACTGTCACTGTGTCCCATTCTGTCCATATATTACAGTCACTTTGTCCCATTCTGTTCATGTATTACTGTCACTTTGTCCCGTTCTGTCCATGTATTACAGTCACTTTGTCCCTTTCTGTCCATGTATTACTGTCACTTTGTCCCATTCTGTTCATGTATTACGTCACTTTGTCCCTTTCTGTTCATGTATTACTGCCACTTTGTCCCTTTCTGTCATGTATTACTGTCACTTTGTCACATTCTGTCCATGTATTACAGTCACTTTGTCCCATTCTGCCATGTATTACTGTCACTTTGTCCTATTTTGTCCATGTATTACTGTCAGTTTGTCCCATTCTGTCCATGTATTACTGTCACTTCGTTCCATTTCTGTCTATGTATTACTGTCACTTTGTCCCATTTTGTCCATGTATTACAGTCACTTTGTTCCATTCTGTCCATGTATTACTGTAACTTTGTCCCATTCTGCCATGTATTACTGTCACTTTGTCCCATTTTGTCCATGTATTACAGTCACTTGGTCCCATTGTGTCCATGTATTACTGTCACTTGGTCCCATTCTGCCATGTATTACTGTCACTTTGTCCCATTCTGTCCATGTATTACTGTACTTTGTCCCATTCTGCCCATGTATTACTGTCACTTTGTCCCATTCTGTCCATGTATTACTGTAACTTTGTCCCATTCTGCCCATGTATTACTGTAACTTTGTCCCATTCTGTCCATGTATTACAGTCACTTTGTCCCATTCTGTTCCATGTATTACTGTCACTTGCTCCCATTCTGTCCATGTATTACAGTCACTTTGTCCCATTCTGTCAGAGCATCACTCTCGCTCTGTACGCTATGCGTGTGGCACAATCTATGCATGGTGGTCTGAAGAATTTGCACTACTGTATTATGTGGAGAGAAAGGCGTTATTACTTGGAATCACTGGTGAGATATCTGTCATTGTTTTATTGTTATTTGCATCCATCAACCTGATCGTGTCCTTATCAAGGAGTATCAAATGTTCCACAGCTTTTTCTCCACGTAATGGCGTAAATGATGAGACCTTCTCTTAATATTCCTAAAATATAGAAACTCTTTCAAAATTCCCCCAAATTCTATTACCCCCCCCTCCCCTGTGTGTGTGTGTGTGTGTGTGTGTGTGTGTGTGTGTGTGTGTGTGTGTGTGTGTGTGAGCGTGCGTGCGTGCGTGCGGTATGTGTGTGTGTGTGTGTGTGTGTGTATGTGTGTGTGTGTGTGTGTGTGTGTGTGTGTACAGTAGCGCCGGTAAGCTAGTATTTGTTGTTTACAGCTTATAATAAACCAGAATATTCATATCATCTCTGCTACTACGGGGGCGGCGAGAGAGAAAGAGAGAGAGCGAGAGAGAGAGAGAGAGAAAGAGAGAGAGAGACATTCATAGAAAAAGAGAGACCTCTCAGTGGTATGATTGAAATCCAATACTAACATTCTGTTCCAAAGATAAAGGCACCTACACACAACATTCCCCTGACCCTGTACTTTGGTCAAGGAGATGCGAAGGTTGGTGCTGAGGTGTTGTTGTTGTTGTTGTTGTTGTTGTACCCTGGCTAAAAGACTCCAGGGGTCATCCAAACAGCCGAATTACTTGAACACTATGGTAAAAATGCTTCAGCTGGGGATGAGAACATTACGTGTGTGTGACCCTTTTAGATTACCCCGCCACATGGGCAGCCATACTCCGACTCCCGGGGATTTTGGAGACTGACATTGTTATGCTAGGAGCTTGTCACAACTGAAGACAATCCCCGCATAACTATGCAGAGCATAACACCATTTTGATGTAGCCTTGGTGTTCTAGCCTATGTCAGTTGGTCTGACACAGCCTTTAGCCAAGGCCGCGCTGAGGTGTGAAATCTTTACGGATCAACGCCGATCTAAATTTTCGTCAGCTTTCAGGGCTGCGGCTGTCACATATTATCGTTCGTTCCTTTCCTCAAGGTAAGGAATCCCCGCTGCGTTTCTAGCTGTCGGCATACTTCAGGTTGTATGGGCGTATGACGAAACGTCCGTACCTCGTACTCTTACGTGCCCTCCTTCGCACTTTGAACAAAGGTTTTCCAAAGTCCTTTTCACTCAACGTCTTCAATCAGCACGTTTGAACAAAGGTTTTCCAGCGTCTTTTTCACTCAACGTCTTCAATCAGCACATTTGAACAAAGGTTTTCCAACGTCCTTTTCACTCAACGTCTTCAATCAGCACATTTGAACAAAGGTTTTCCAACGTCTTTTTCACTCAACGTCTTCAATCAGCACATTTGAACAAAGGTTTTCCAACGTCCTTTTCACTCAATCAGCACATTTGAGAAAGAAAAAAATTCTCTGTTGTTGTTCTTCAGTTTAGCGTCCTTCCACTATAAGTGATTCAGACAATATTATAGTGTAGAGTGAGCTTGATGTAAAGAATGAGAGAGATGCATTTTTTAGGGAGTGTAAGTTTTAAAGTAGTACGTAAGGAATGTAATTATAACCCTCCACCCCACCCTATTCATCAGAACGTTTAACTTAAACTAAAATTGTAACTATAACAATCACAAATGCTAAAGATAAATATTAAGTGAACAGTCTAGTAAACATTTAGAAATAGATTCAAGAGTAGCAAAATTGTATAGATTCAAGAGTAGCAAATTGTTTAATATACTAGATAGTGATAAAGGAGTCGATCCATCAACAAAACCCTCAATACCTGATTTATTAAAAAGCTCTTTTGTTTTGGGACAATGAATCAGTAAATGATTGACACTTATAGAATCCCCACACATACATTTAATATCTTTGCAATATTTTGTTTTAAACGAGTTTAAACGAAGCCTATGGATTAGACTTTCAATCTCCCTGGATGAGAAAATAAATCTTTTGTATGATGTTATCCCATTGTTTTTGCCATTACCTTTGATGCAGTTGTTATAATAATATATGTCCGAGTTCCTCAGTGTTTTTGTTGCATTATCATGACATGTTTTATTTATGATAGAGAAACATTCTGCCAGATCTAAGCGAACATTTATTGTTACTGTGCCGCTAAGGTTTTGAGCTTCTTTGTAAAATTCTTTGTACTTCTGTATGTGCCGGTAGTAGTGTGTGTGTTGTGTGTGTGTGTGTGTGTGTGTGTGTGTGTGTGTGTGTGTGTGTGTGTGTGTGTGTTCAAGAGAGAAAGAGAGTACGTGTATGTGTGTGTTCAAGAGAGAGAGTGAGAGAGAGAGAGAGAGTGTGTGCGTGTGCGCGTGCGAGTGTGTGTGTGTGTGTGTGTGTGTGTGTGTGTGTGTGTGTGTGTGTGTGTGTGTTTCAAGAGAGAAAGAGAGTACGTGTATGTGTGTGTTCAAGAGAGAGAGAGAGAGAGAGAGAGAGAGAGAGAGAGAATGTGTGTGTGCGTGTTTTCAAGAGAGAGAGAGAGAGAGAGAGAGAGAGAGAATGTACTAGAAGACCTAAATCACACGATCAGTCTTTGCTGCGGCACATTTAGATCCTTTCTCCTTTCTGTGTAACTCAGAACTGGATGATGATGAAGATGATGATGTGATGATGATGATGATGATGGTAGATGATGATGATGATGATGATGATGATGATGATGACGATGTGATGATGATGATGATGATGATGATGATGACGACGACGTCTCTTTACAGGGTTTATGAAGCCCCAGGCCACACAAGGGTCAGGGGTCCGCTATAGCACATCTAGAGCCTTTCTCCATCCTGTGTTACACAGACCTAACCTGCACGTCGTCGTCAACGCCCATGTCACAAAGGTGAGAGACAGTTCTGAACAATGTTCTATTGGAGGGAAGGAAAGAGGCAGAAGACACAAAATTCCCAAGACCACCAAGCAGGTTTGCACAAGAGCAGACCCCACGCACACCAGATTGCCACACTGCGTTTCATTCTGGAGCAGTCACGGAAATAGAGTTCTGCGCTCTGCGTGAACTCTATTGACTGTGAGAAGGCATCTGACGGCGTGAACAGAGACTCGTGGATGCTGCTGAGACATAGAGCCTCCGGGCATCTGGTCTACCTGATCCAGGATACCTACAAAGACACGTTCTGCAGGGGTCGCCCATCGAAGCTAGCTACCAGACATTTTTTTTTATCCGAGTGTTCAGCTGATCTTTCTTTTTTTTAATTAAAGCTTACAGATAAGGTGACACAGACACAAACATAGTTTCCTAGATTCTTTGATAATTACCTGAAAATGAATCATATTATTCTTATTATTATCATTATTATTATTACTATTATTATTATTATATTATTATTACAATTGTGCCACACATCTGGCTGATTAGCGGGACACTTGTCGTACCAATCTTTGTCTCATACATTACGCTAAATATCTGACGGTTACATATCATGATGAAATATATATGTTAACTACCATTGTGTTATACCCCAAGCTAAATATTCTGCGAATCATCAATCAGAATAAATCGCCTTTGTGGGGCTTTTTAGAGGGCTGTAAGAGTCTCTAAATTAACAAACAACAATGCTCTTTCTTTCCTTTATACCACTTCTTTTTCTTCCATCATCTTTTTTTTTCATCTGTCTTTTCCGACCTTCTTTCCGTTTTGGCTTCCTTCTTCTCCTAACCCCCTCCTCCTTTGTCCTTGTCCCCCTTCTTCCCACCTCCCCTCTCCATATTCATCTTGGCTTGCAGGTTTTGATCGGAGACAGACGTGCGGAAGGAGTAGAGGTGACCCGGACGGACAAGGTGGTCAAGGTCAAGGCCAGGAAGGAGGTCATCCTGTCAGCAGGATCGGTCGGCTCCCCCCAGATCCTGATGTTGTCTGGCATCGGTCCTAAGAAACATCTAGAGGAACTGGGGGTGAGTGGATGAATGAGCGTGTGTGTTACAGAGAGAGAGAGAGAGAGAGAGAGAGAGAGAGAGAGAGAGAGAGAGAGAGATTTGAAGAGCGCATTCGCATTGTTAAATATGCAAAAATAGAAACCTTGGCCTTATTAATCAATCGTCCACTCACTCTTGGTCCCAAGACAAACGCACACACACACACACACACACACACACACACACACACACACACACACACACACACACACACACACACGCTCAAACAAAGCTTCCTTCGTGCCTGGAAAAGAAAAGAAAATCGAATCAGGCCCGACAGAGACAGACACCTGCGGCTTTGATGCAACAAAAAAAAAAAAAGAAAAAAAAAAAAAAAGATTTGAGCAGCATTCCAACTGTTTCTTTTTGTCCTTGTCTCTGCAGATCGTAGTGAATGCATGTCCTGAGTCTATATCTCCTCTGCTCTCCCGCAGATCACATTTCAAGCAGATCGTGATCTGTCTCTTTTCTCGGCGTATCTGCCACATTAAAGTTCATGCAGATAATTGGTGTCTGCTGTCTTTGTGAAAAGATCACAATACATCCACGTCTTCTGCTTCCTTCGTCTGTCTCTGCAGATGGCAGTGCATGCAGATGACCTGTTTCTTTTGCCGTTGTCTGCACGTGGCAGTGCATGCAGATGACCTGTTTCTCCGGTCATTTTCAGCAGATGGCAGCACATGCAGACCAGATGCTTCTTTCATCTGTCTCTGTATATGACAGTACATTGCAGATCATTTGTTTCTCTTGTCTTTCTCTGTAGATAGCAGTACATGCATATCACTGTTTTCTCTTGTTAGTATCTGCACGTGGTGGTATATGCAAATCATTTGTTTCTTTTGTCTTTCTCTGTAGATGACAGTACATGCGAATCACATGTTTCTTTTGCCATTCTCTGGAGATAGTACCTGCAAATCACCTGTTTCTCTGGGTTGTCTCTGTATTCACATGCAGGTCAGGTGTTTCTCTTGTCTTTCTCTGCAGATCGGAGTTCATGCAGATTACCGGTTACTGTTGTCTGTCTCTTCAGATGGCAGTACTTGCAGATCATCTGTCCCTGTTGACTGTATATGCAGGCTGTAGTGCAAGCAAATCATCTGCTTTTGTTATGTTTATCTCTGCAGATTGCAGTGCAAGCAACGCATCTGTTTCTTTCTCTGTATTTTAGAGATTGTAGAGCAAGCAAATCATCTGTTTCTTTCTCTGTGTCTTCACAGATTGTAGAGCAAGCAAATCATCTGTTTCTCTCTCTGTGTCTTCACAGATTGTAGTGCCAGCAAATCGTCTGTTTCTTTCTCTGTGTCTTCACAGATTGCAGTGCCAGCAAATCGTCTGTTTCTTTCTCTGTATCTTCACAGATTGCAGTGCCAGCAAATCGTCTGTTTCTTTCTCTGTATCTTCACAGATTGCAGTGCCAGCAAATCGTCTGTTTCTTTCTCTGTATGTCTGCAGATCCCAGTCCATGCCGATCTCCCTGTGGGGGACAACCTTCAGGATCACCTGTTGGTGGACTACGGTATTCGTATCAACTCCACCATGGGCATCACTCCGGAGAAGCTGTCCAGCTGGAGGGAGTATCTCAGATACGTCTTGTTTGGAGAAGGTAACCGTTGGAGGAAGGTGTCAGTGATGGGTGATATGAAGGTGGATTGTGTGTTACTGTGTTTGCTATAATTGTTATTGCTGTCGTATTGTTTATAGCTGTTGATTATGGTAACTGACCTTGGTGTCGGTGGTGATGATGTGAGGATTTTGGTGTCACTATGCTTGTTGTTATCTTTTTTTTGCAGTGTTTATTGTTGTTCGTGTGTAGCAATGGTGAGGGTAGGAGTTGTGTTGCTGTGCTTATTTTGCGCTGAGTACGAGAAGATAACTGATTGCTCGTTCTTCGTTTTTCATTTTCCTGAACGTTGTTTATCTAGCCTGAAAAAGAAGACCTACGAGGTCAAAACGCGACGTGTTTTGACTTGTAGCTTCTTTGTCCTTGTTCTCTTTGGCGGACTCACTAAGAATTGTTCTTAAAATATATTTCAGTTTTCGCCTCGCGGTCATCTCACTTTGAAACTACCTTGGCTTCAATTATCTTTTTGCTGTGTGTGTTTGTTGATTTACTCACGTGCTTTATTACTGTGTGGGGGCCGGAATAGCTCAGTGGTAGAGCGCCGGACTCGTAATCTTAGGGTTGCGGGTTCGAATCTCCGCCGGGCCGTTTCGGTACAGGGGGATTTTTCCCTCGGAGTTAACATTGGTTCTGACTCCATTTCCTATGCAGTCCTTCGAATGAGACTAGGAACAGAGGTTCCGTGTGTGGACGCACGCATAACATCTTGCACACACGTAAAATCCCATCACCATCTTTCGGAAGAGAAGGCCAGTTTGGCCGTTGGTATGGATGACACGTTACACATCGCATGCACCTTCCCCGAAGATGGAGTATGGCTGCCTTAATGGCGGGATATAAACACGGTCATACACACAAAACTCCACTCCCTTTGTTGGGCAGATGGGATTAATCCTTGCCTGTTATATAGGGAGCGCAAAACTACAACAACAACAACAAACAAACAAATCATTACTGTGTGTTGCATTACTGTTGATTCGCGGTTGTTGGTTCTCCCTACCAAGGAGTGTTGCGCGCCCCCTGGGGTTGTGCGGCCATGGCGTTCTTTGGCAGCCGTGAAGAGCTGAGGAAGGGAGACTACCCTGATGTACAGCTGCTCGTTGCGAGTCTTCTGATTGACTGGACTTTGATGCACAAGGCCACAGCTGAGGTACTGTGTCACTGTGACCCCTAACCCCCTCCGTTCTTTTCTCCCCTCTCTGAATGAGACTGGTGCGTCCGTTTCTTCTTCTTCTTCTTCTTCTTCTTCTTCTTCTTCTTCTTCTCCTCTACCTCTTCCTCCTCTTCCTCCTCCTCCTCCTTCTTCTTCTTCTTCTTTTTTTTTTTAGCTGTCCCGACCTCTGCACCACCTCAGAGGCTGTGCACTCACGCCGCTCATTCTGACACCCCGTCCACAGCCACAGCCCGGTCGGCCCCGCCGCAGCCCCGGCACCGGCAATCCGCAGGGAGCAGTCATTGTCAAGTCGTCAAGAGGCAACCCACCGGAGGAGACACTGCACTGCTGCCGAGTCACTTCGGTGGTGTTCAGTGGCGCCTATTCTGATCTAACATATGCAGGACACCACCTACTAAGCCCCATACTGACGACAATAATTGCTTAGTCGCGGAGCCGGCGTGAGTGAGCTCTCCCTCCAGAGGGCGCCACCACGTCCGTCCAACGACAGCCCCTATGGACTCGCCGATACCGGTGACCCCGACGGAACCAAACCAAAGCCACAGACGTGGAGAGGACATCGAAATTGAGGTCACCATGAGAGCAGGACATGTAGGGCCACAGAATTTGAGACTTTTTTGTATGCTGATCGATGAGAATGAGGATGATTAAGATGATGCTACGGATTTCTATTTCGGTCTAAGACTACATGACAGGGCTGTACTCTACGCTTCCTTTCATAATATATCCCGGCGTCAACAAGGCCCGAGAGATACAGGCACCTGCAGTGTTGGTGAGGAAATTTGAGCAACACTCTCAGAAACGCATCCATTAAGTGGATGAAACTCGACTGTGTGGTTCCAGTCTTCCCAACTGAGTCCGCAGCAAACTCAACTCTGGGTAGGAGCCGGTCGGGGCAGAAAAACCCACATGACTTTGATGGGATTCGAACCCACGACCTCCCAGCCGGGAAGCCGCGACGCTAACCACTTCGCCACAGTGGCTGGTTTCTTCTCCTTCTTAATCATCATCATCATCATTCATCATCATCATCAAAATCATCACCATCGTCATCATATCATCACCATCGTCATCATCATTCATCATCATCATCATATCTCGTCATCGTCGTCATCATCATCATCATCAAAACTCATATCATCATCATCATCATCATCTCTTCTTCTTCTTCTTCTTCTTCTTCTTCTTCTTCGTCATCATCGTCATCATCATCATCATCATCATCATCATCATCATCATCATCATCATCATCGTAATCATCATTATCATTATCATCAGCATTGTTGTTCTTCTTGTTGTTGTCGTCGTTGTGTTTTGAATCCCTCTATAACTCTGAAATCTTTGCCAAACTCCACAATTATTGCTGTGAGACTCCAATGGCTATCAGCAAAGCGGATTATCTCATAAAACATCCATGCTTGAAAGCGAATTCCTTGGTTTTATAATGGGACCCCCGTTATAGCATTACTATTCGAGGCAGCTGGTTTTCTTCTGACGATCCGCCCTATAAAAAAGAGCAACGTGGCAAGTGCGCACGAGAAGTGAACCACCAAAAGAACAGGGGAAGACGTCAGTGCCACGTGCCCACGTGATAATTCTAACTGATGCTCTGACAGGAACACTGGAAACAATGGAGGGCTCAAAGCAGAGCCTTGTCAATGCCGGATACACAAAGCAGTGGGATGTGATTTTCCTCCCAAATGTGTAAACCACGTCTTGAATATCTATCTGTGTATCCATCTCTCTCTCTCTCTCTCTCTCTCTCTCTCTCTCTCTCTCTCTCTCTCTCTCTATATATATATATATATATATATATATATATTGACGTCTTGTAGTCTTCGTTTATTCTTGGTCCGTGACAAAATAAACTCACAGCTCAGACTTCTTTCAGAAGAGAGCCGTGCAAAGGGAACACGCTGATGACGCTTACGTTTCAGAAAAGAACGCAAGTCTGACCCTATATTTCAGGAGAGAGCCAGACTCAAAGCCCGACGTGATCACAATGGGATGTCCTGTCTCTCCACCCTCCTCCGCCCCCTCAGTGTGGGCACTGTGAGACTGCAGTCCTCCCGACCCCAGGACCCCCCCTTGATTGACCCCCAGTACCTGACCAGAGAGGAGGACCTGGAGCCCCTGTTGTACGGTGAGTGTCCTTGGTCGACCAGTATGGAGAGATGGAATGCAATTTAATGGCCATGTGGGACATTGATGACACTGCCTCAAATCGTTCTGTCATGATTAGTTTGTTACCATACATAGTAAACAGACAGAGGGTAATGTGCTAATACAGAGAAATTGGGGATGGAAAGTGACGAGACAGATAGACAGACAGAGGGGCGAACCAACTGGATGACTAAGGAATGAATGAAGCTGAGAAGACTGTTTAAGGACTATGGCCTGATGGGCTTTGTGTATGTAAAACAAAAAACACTGTCCGTAAGTTCAACGTGAGACGAGCTCACAATTTCATGAATGAATATTTCCTGGAAAGAAAGGCCTCACTTTGATTACCTGCATTAGAGCAAAATACCTACGGAATGTAGAGATTATGTGAAGAATTCCATTTGACACCATGACAAAACTTTGCCTGAATGAACGGCGTGAATGTCTGCATGCCAAGTTTGAAATGTCTATTGAAAACAAAAAAGCCAAAATCTAAAAGCGTAGGGGGACATATACATGCATCATGATCAACACATGTGATAAATTCTCTATGTATGCAGAAAATGTTGACAAGATGTTTGTGCGAGAATCCTAATCACCGATCTTGAGACCTTGGTAATGAGTAAAGATACTCCACGTACTTTGAGATACCTCTCTCCATGTAGACGATGAGGGTGGTGGGGTCGGGTGGGGGATGTAAAATGTTGTTGTTTTTTCTCACAGGTGCCTGCTGTTTTGAAGCCAGCAACTGTACTCCACTGTACTACAGTGGGATTCCATCAGATTCCAACAGAGAGGTCAAATTATCATCATCCACAACTAATATCGAAACCAATGAAATCTGTTGTGCTGAGGTAGTTGACTTCTTCCTGCAAACTTTTTTTTCTGATTCAAAGGTGAACCCCACAAATACATGTTAAATATTAATGCACCGCCATAAAAGAAAACGTGAACAAACGAATCACAAGACAGAACACGACGCGTTTCGACCTCATAGGCCTTCTTCAGGCAAGAAACAAAACAATCAGGACAACGCAAATGAATGAGCAGTCACCTTCATCCACTTCAGCGCCAGACAGGCGTCGAATTTCACGCGCTGAAGTGGATTAAGATAAGTGATTGCTCGTTCATCTTCGTTGTCCTGATTGTTTTGTTTCTTGCCTGAAGAAGTACTAGTTGTGTTTTGTCTTGTGATTCGTTTGTCCACGTTTTTTTTTTTTTGCAGTGCACTCATTAATTTTCAAAATTTATTTAGATTTCCTCCTGTAGTCGCCTCACTTTGCAGCTAGACCCCACAAAGAGTTGAATAAATACCATGTGGGATGCAGCCTCTCCAGTGTCGCTTTAACATGACCACAGCCTAACAGGTATACGTCACAGAACCGCTAACAGCCACTGAGTGTCGTTGATGTCGCTTTAACAACTAATGGGGATACGATCGTGTTGCTATAACAGTGTCCACCTCCCACAGGGATACGTGAGTGCCAACGCCTGATGACCACGCCCACAATGCGCGCACTGGACGCTCAGTACAATGATGAAGCCGTGAAGGCGTGCAGCGAGCAGCACGTGTTTGACAGTGACGACTACTGGCGATGTCACATCCGCCACACCGCTATCACCGTGTATCACTCCGTTGGCACGTGCAGGATGGGGGATCCCCAAGATCCCTCCACTGTGGTGGATCCCCAACTCAGGTGAGTGTGTGGGGGGTGCACAGCATTATGGGTAGGCCTACCCCTGCAGCACACCACATACACTCTCACTCCAAAGATACTCTGAGGCTGCCTACGTTTCATCTACATGAGAGATATACACATTACACATGCCAAAACATTCATCATACCGTACCTGCTAAAGGTATTTTACATGAAATAAAACTTTTTTTGTAACATGATAGATCTGGCCTCGTTCTGATGAAAAATAACAACACGACATTCTCTCTCTCTCACTCTCTCTCTCTCTCTCACTCTCTCTCTCTCTCTCTCTCTCTCTCTGTCTCTCTTCCCTCTCCTCTCTCTCTCTCTCTCTCTTCTCTCTCTCTTTCTCTCTCTCTCTCTTGAAAATTAGATGATTTCTGTTTTGCTTGAACACTATAGTTTGTACTTGTGTAATAGTCTATCCAGACTAGTCAGACTAAAGTCAGTTCAAGGTGTAACCCTGCAGATGACTAACAGATTCGGGCTAGGTTTTCTGATTAAAACAAAAAAAGCATGGGCAAAGAAAAATCCCACAGTTGATCCACAAGCCTATGTGCAATCAGTTTATCAAGGAGGCGTCACTGCGTGCAGGCAAGTCCATGTACGCTACACAACATCTGCTGAGTATCGAGGCCACAATGTGCAGGGTGACAACAAAATAAATCAGCAGCTGTGGCCTCTTGACCGCATAGAGTGGAAGAATCCAAAGTTCCAAACAGTAGCAAAGTTCCGGCCTATCACGGACACAGTAACTACACTATGACACAGTTTGAACACAGCACGTGCAACATCACCCTCCACTATGTCGCAGACGTCTTGAATAAACGAGTTAGCCCAACTGAGTCTCCCTTGACTCCAACACAGGCACACTGGCCCCAGTTCACAGTTTCAACCTCGGTACGTGAACAGCAACTTGCCCACTACAATGCCCAGGCTGGAGTGAATCCTAGCTTTAGCTAACTTGAAGTGTACATAGTTGTTGAGAAAAGCAGGCTGCAGACTAAACTTCTGCCTGACAAGAAACGTTCTCAACCAGAAGACAGTAGATGACTGCTCCCAGCAGTTACGGTTCCCCAGAAACTCTCACTCGCAGAAGAGTTCTTTTCCTGCAATGGTGTCTGCTCAAAACAAGTAACCAAAACTTGTAATGTAGGTAGATCTGTTCACCCAGCTCAAATTAGAAAACAAAATAAGGTGCATCCGTAAAACATACACCTAGTTATAGCAACCTAATCCATCGGTAAAATAATATACAGATTTCCAATGTGAATGACAGCTGATAAAGCAAAAATTAGCGAGAAAAAACGGGAGGATGGGGGACCCACAAAAAAATAGAAAAAAAAATTGATTAAAAAAAAAAATGGAGGTTGCGGGGGGGGGGGGGGGGGGGGGGGAGGAGAACAGCAACCTAACCTATACACAGAGACGACCAAATCTTTACAACTGAACCAAAAATAGAGATCACACGCAACACACTGATTGAATGTGGCGGAAAACGGAAGAAATGACGTCAGAGTCATGAGACACAGTGGCACTGTTTCTATCACAGACAGTAGAGGTCTTGGTCCATGTTAATACACACTATTTTCTCATCTCACGATAGAAGTCTTCATCCACGTTGAGACGCTATGGTTTCTTCTTATATAGAAAAGGAACTGATCCATGTTGATACAACAGCGTTTTCTTAATATATAGTAAAAGTCTTGATCCATGTTTATACACTGTTTTCTACCGTACAGCAATGGTCTTGATCCACGTTGAGACACTTTTTTCATCACATAGTGAAGACCTTTATCCATGTTCGTAGACTGTGTTTTCTAACCGTGGTGTAAAGGTCTATATCCATGTTCGTAGACTGTGTTTTCTAACCGTGGTGTAAAGGTCTATATCCATGTTCGTAGACTGTGTTTTCTAACCGTGGTGTAAAGGTCTATATCCATGTTCGTAGACTGTGTTTTCTAACCGTGGTGTAAAGGTCTATATCCATGTCCGTACACTGTGTTTTCTAACCGTGGTGTAAAGGTCTATATCCATGTTCGTACACTGTGTTTTCTAACCCTAGTGTAAAGGTCTATATACATGCTCGTACACTGTGTTTTCTGACCATAGTGTAAAGGTCTATATCCATGTTCGTACACTGTTTTCTTCAGCAAATAGTAACAGTCTTGATCCATGTTTATACACTGTTTTATGAGCCGCATGTCAAATGTCTGGATCCAGTTCATGTATTGTATTTACTGTGCCACAAAGGTAAAAGTCTTGACCCAGTTCAATACAGTATGTTTTCTGTACTACACAATAAAGGTGTTGATTCATGTTCACACACCGCGTGTTTGTTTTTCTTTGTCCAGGGTGAAGGGGGTCCAGGGTCTCAGAGTGGTGGATGCTTCCATCATGCCCACCATCGTGTCAGGCAACACCAACGCCGCCACCATCATGATTGCCGAGAAAGCCGCCGACATCATCCGGGGTCACTGATATTATGATCCCTCCAAAAAGGCTCTGACAGACATTGCTGGGCGCCAGCCCTGTCATCATAGAACTACCAAAACAGTACATGACCTTTATATCATGATTAACCACCAAAACAGTACATGGCCTTTATATCATCATTAACCACCAAAACAGTACATGGCCTTTATATCATCATTAACCACCAAAACAGTACATGGCCTTTATATCATCATTAACCACCAAAACAGTACATGGCCTTTATATCATCATTAACCACCAAAACAGTACATGGCCTTTATATCATCATTAACCACCAAAACAGTACATGGCCTTTATATCATCATTAACCACCAAAACAGTACATGGCCTTTATATCATCATTAACCACCAAAACAGTACATGGCCTTTATATCATCATTAACCACCAAAACAGTACATGGCCTTTATGTCATCATTACCCACCAGAACAGTACATGGCCTTTATGTCATCATTAACCACCAAAACAGTACATGGCCTTTATATCATCATTACCCACCAAAACAGTACATGGCCTTTATATCATCATTAACCACCAAAACAGTACATGGCCTTTATGTCATCATTAACCACCAAAACAGTACATGGCCTTTATGTCATCATTAACCAAGACAGTACATGGCCTTTATGTCATCATTAACCACCAAAACAGTACATGGCCTTTATGTCGTCATTAACCACCAAAACAGTACATGGCCTTTATATCATCATTACCCACCAAAACAGTACATGGCCTTTATGTCATCATTAACCACTAAAACAGTACATGGCCTTTACATCATCATTACCCACCAAAACAGTACATGGCCTTTATATCATTACCCACCAAAACAGTACATGGCCTTTATGTCATCATTAACCACCAAAACAGTACATGGCCTTTATATCATTAACCACCAAAGCAGTACATGACCTTTATATCATCATCACCCACCAGCCTGCCAGTTTGTAGGTTCACAGACGTCATCACATGACCAGAAAACCTCTGACGTCATTCAGAGGAACGGCTAACATCACGTAGCAAAAACATATCGTGGCATTTGCTGTCTGCTCATTTTCCTTACCCTCTATCCCCCCTCCACCGTACTGGCATTCTTTCCTCGCTGTTGTTAGCTCCTCATGCATAGCCACACCCGGCGTTGTCCTGTCACAGCCCTAACACTAACAGTCTACAGAGAGTAACTATCATCAGGCGGTCACGAGGCAACCCACTAGAAGAGGCTCCGAACCACTGCCGAATCATGTCGTTGATGTTTACGTGAACCTATGCTGATCCCACAAACGCAGGACACCACCCACTGCACCACCTACTGACAGCAACAACAACAACAGCTGCTTTGTCGGTATGAATGACCATTCCCCCTGCAACGGGCGTCACCACGGTCCATCCAGCTTGCCGTTACTGATGACTGTGAAGTTGGAGTTGGAGGGAGGGGATTTGTAGGCTCATCAGCCTATGACCTCATGAAACGGCTCGGGCTTTCAGGTAAGAAGAGGACCAGAACCCTGAAGGCAATGGCAGAGGCAGCCGAAAAGAGTTCCAGCTGGATCTGGTCGAGGAGGAACAAAAGTGAACTTCATAAGGCGTAGATTTCCCAACTTAGAACAGGTGTCCCATTAGCAGTGGGGTTACACATCTCAAGCACGCCTTGAGACACCCACCCATCCAAAAGTTGCTGGTTCGAATCCCGGCAACGCCATGAGAAAAAAAAAGAGAAGTTGGCAGTAGAAGTGCATCTGGGGGTCATGACCTGGATACGACCCGGCCCCCTTAGAGCGTAAGGAGTTCAGGGCTGAAACACTTGTCTGAGGGGGGGGGGGGGTTCTTCTCTGAAGACTTTCTGCTGTCAAGCTCTCCCTAGAGTTTCTTCCTCCTGTGACATGAACCATCCAGAGGCAAGGACGTGGAAAGGACATCAACACTTTGGTCAGCACGACAGAAGGGCATGAAGAGACACAGAATTGAAAATATTTTTGTACGACGATCAATGAGGATGCGCCTGCATTTTGGTGTGAAACAACACCACAGGTTTGTACTTTACGCCTCCCTTAACAATATATATCCCAGGACAGCCAGGCCCGAGAGATACAGACACTTGCGGTGTTGGTCAGCAAATTGGAGATACACAGTCAGAGAAGCATCCTTTAAGCAGCTGAGGTTCTACTGTGTGGCTTCGTTCTCCTCAACTGAGTCCATAGCACATTTAACTGCGTGTAGGCGCCAGTTGGAGGTACACACACACACACACACACACACACACACACACACACACACACACACACACACACACACAAATAAATGGCTCTGATGAGACCCGTACCAACGATCTTGCAGCTCGCTATCAGCGGTATCACTGCGCCAGGTAAAGCTAGTGATGCCTGTGGTTGATGTTTACATTTTGATTTTGAGCAAATGTTACTGTCAACCGTTGTGATGGTTTTACTGACATATTGTCCACCATCACCACATTCCCCACAACCGTGCGTCCCCCCCCACTCCCCTCTTAACACATCTCTCCATCCCTGGCCACACACCCCTCCGTCCTCTTCTCACCATCAGAAACTACGATGTTGAACTGCCTTATTTTCCATTTAAACTGTAGTTGTATAGGTTTGCATTGATTGGGAAAAGAAACGCAATGGAGTGATTCTGAAAATATATTCTGTGCCTCTCGTGTACTGAGAGAGAGCGAGCGAGAGGAGAGAGAGAGAGAGAGAGAGAGAGAGAGAGAGAGAGAGAGGGGAATAGATAGGAGCTAGAAGAAAGACAGTAGGAAAATGCACCTTGAAAATGCATAGTAAGATAGCTCAGAACAGACTTTAAAAAAGCTTGTTTTAGTTCATTACAACGTGCGTCTTAATAAAGATCGATTCATGGTGTTCTGCACATACATAGATTTTACTCCATGAAACAAAATACGTACGTGCGTACACTCGCACGCACGCACGTACACACGCACACACACACACACACACACACACACACACACACACACACACACACACACACACACACACAACATGCCGAGTACGTGGACCGAATGACAGAGCATGACACACGCGCGCGCGCGCGCGCACACACACACACACACACACACACACACACACACACACACAATACAATACAACACAATACAATACAATATTTATTCCTTTTGTCCCTTTTGGGGTATGGAGGAAGGGTGTATTTAAAGCAATAACAGGAAAAGGAAAACAAACAAGCCAAAATAAAACACAAATTCTAGTCAATGCTGACATGTACCAACAATTCACAACACTTGTGATAATCTAATATACTTTGACAATAGAAGCATTTGTTTTCGATTGGTAGAAGACATCATTTGACAAAAATTATAGACAGATTTTGGTGAGAGAAATCTTTTTGGCAAATACGTGTTTCGCAAAGTAACGTATGATGAACATGCCATGATAAAATGAAATTCATCTCATATTGCAGACATGTCACATTTATTACATAACCTTTCTTCTTTTGGAATATCAAATCGGCGATCTACTTCAATTGGCAGTTTATGATTAGAACATCTAAATTTGATAAGAGGGTAAATATGAACATCTGGTAAGCTAGAAATTTATTTCTACTCCTTAAAATCAGATTTATAAAATTTGTAGAAAAAACGTTTACTGCTAGTTTCAATGTCACGTTTGACAATGTCACGGACGGACAGACCTCCATCCCACTTTCAATGTGTTATTTGTTTGTTTGTTACCACCTTATTTTTTTGTGTGTGTGTAAAAGAGGGATGGGCAGCTGTGTGTTGTGGTCAACTTTTCAGGGAGAAAAGTCTGCCCGTCCGTGTGGTTTGCACGCATCCTTCTGCACCGCATGGACATCTCTTTCTGTGAGATACCCGGGTAGTTGTGGAAACCCCTGGAGAGCTCACTGAGTCGTTGGAAGTTGTTCCCCTTTGATCGGCGGCTGGCGTTTGGGAAAAGTTCTTACTTCACTCGGATTGGAGCCACGAGTGGAGAGACCACGTTCTCTTTGGTGAGGCATTTTTATAACCTGGGACGAAGGCCACTGGTCTGCCTGACGGTGGTAGTCTTAGAGTTAGAGAGAGGAATCCCTATTCCTGCCCACCAAGTATTTATCTTGACCCTCTTCGCTGGGGGGTGACCAGCCGTCGGCTTTCCCATGGTGAAGGGCTGCTGGTGCTGTCGGCTCCGGGGTCCCGGATAGTCTCTTCGCTGAGGATCAGCCTGCCGGGCCCACTTTTTCCCCTCCTTTCCACCCGCCGTTCTGGTGAGTTATTTTCGTGCTTCTCGGTTCTCATTCCACATTCCACAGGGGTATCGTTTATAAATTATAAAAAAATAATAGTTTCATTCAAAATCTGTTATTTTGGGTACTGTGCTGAGGCAGTACTATAGGTGTAGAGAAATATTGTCTCAGGCGCGCTGCGAGCGTTAGCCTGATTTATAAATGTAGAAGAGCAAGTTTAAATTCTATTCTAAATGCGCTACGCTGAAGCAGTGGCATTTTTCTTGTCAGCGATTTGGTTGGACACATAGCGCGCCGCGCACGCTTGTTTTCTATTTTGGCTGAGTCGTTCTTTATTTGTGTGTACCCCGTCAGAGAAAGGGGTATGCTTGTTTAGTTCTACAAATTATTATTTATTTTCATTTAAGGGGAAAAAAAAGGAAAACCAGCAGGCCGGACGCGGTGTTGGTTGAGTTACCGCGCGACTCACTTGAAGTCGGGAAGTGAGCGTTCCTTCGCGGCGCAAGCCCCCCAGTCGGTTCCGCTCCGCCTGTTTGTTTATTTGTTTATGTATTGTCGATTTTATTATGTTTATCTCATTATTTATTTATTTTACTATTTTATTTCCTTTAGTATGAATGTGGTATGGGTGTGTTGTAATTTTAAAATCAAAAGTCAACATGTCATATGCCTTGTTTTCCTTATCAGTTTTTTTTTATACCCAAGGCCTTCAGACTGAAGGGGTAGTTATATATTGTGACAAAATTAATAATTCCATCAAGTAAACAAATTTGTGTCTTTTCCAGTCATTAAAGAAAGAGGGAAAAGGAAATAGAGTATACAATAATGAGAAACAAAACTTTGGTCTTTTTTTTTAGTATTTAAATGTGAAGTAAACTATTATAAACAACTAGATTCAGTCTTGCGGGTGTAGCCCATTTCGCCAGGTAGTAGCCTGCACCCACACCATATCTCAGCTGTGCTTAGAATGAAATCCTAATGCCCCTTTTATAGGGCGTTGGTTGACTTGGTGTCGGCCCAGACGCCTTTTATCGCAGGGCGCCCATTCCGAGAGCAGTATGAAGAGGAGCAGGACGCTGACCGTGGTGCCAAGAGCGAGACCAGAACGCCAGTCCTGAGCGTAACAACTGCTTCGGGGTGCACCAGTGTCTCCCTTCTCGGACAGGGAAAGGACTTTCCTTTAAGTTGAGTTTCTGGCTGTGTATGGGCGGTGTATGGTGATGCCTGGCGTGTGGGAGACATTCTGTATGGCTGTGATGTTTGTGAGGGTACATGTGTGAATATACTAAAAGTGTACTTGAAGTGTATAAGTATGCGAATGTTGGTGAATATGCTTGCGTGGCTGGGGTAGGCCCTGTTTCGTCCTTCGTTTAATTGTTTCTCCCCTGTCTTTTCTTCTTTCTTTATTTTGGGATAGATTAGTGTTTAGGGTCTAAACTTAGCTGTTCCCTGGGTCAGGGTGGGGGTCTTTTGTTGGGTTATTTTGCCCATTAAGTAGATATTTTCTTTTAGGTGGCTGTCCTCTTCTATTTTCCCTTCTTTAACAATTTATCACTCTCTGTCCTCCCTCTTCTTGATAGTCGTCCCTCCTCCACTAGGTGTGAATGAGGTATTTTCGTTAATTTAATAAATTGTTTGTTTGGTTTATTTTGTTTTCCACGAGTGGTTTGAGTGTGTGGTCGGTGGGTGTTGTGCCCAGCCTGTCCCTCTCTCCTCCTCCACCCTCGCATCCTTGATTCACGGACCTTGACCGCGACACTTTGGGGGCTCGTCCGGGATGTGACGGTCTGGAGTTGAGGAGGGTTGGTCGGGATTTTCACAGCACTCTCGATTACTGCTCCAGCCCTCATGGCTGCGTTGTATTAAGCGGGTGGTTGGCTGGGCCGGAGTCCCACCGTGTAGGGGACACCACGCGGAGTGGAGCATTTGCGGGGTTGCCGTGACCGGAAAGTCCAGTTCCCGTCCTTGGCCGCCGGCGCTCTAACCGCCTCCGAGTCTTCTTGTTCGTTTTATTGTTTTCCTAAAAGTATTGCCGGTGTGTGTAGATTTAACTTGACTCCTTAACTTTACTGTTATCTTTCAATAGGTAACGGGAGGGTAAAGGGTGGGGAGTATATTTTGGTTTCATTGTGCAGGTTCTACAGCGTCAGTGTTTGTGCTGACATAGGTCAGACCGTATTTTGCTTGCCTGATTTGCCTGTACCCCAGACTACGACTGAAAGTAACGCAGGTAAAAGTAGGTAGGATCCTGGTAGTTTATTGGTCTAAATTGCGTGCGGAAAACTAGCTGGTAGCACCCCTCTGTCCTGTTAAAACACTTAAGGATTTATTTTTCTGGTGATTGTTATTTTGCTTACACTAGGGTCAGGTTTCTGTATTTAGTAGTAAGGAGACTAGCTCCTTTTTGATAGGCTTTTCTCTTCTATCTATTCGCACTCACTAGTTATTTATATATTTATATTTTTCTTGTTAGTTTAAAATTTACACTCTTTGATGGTGTGTGTGCGTTGTGGAGAGAGAAAAAAATATATATACAATAAGTGTTAGGGTGTGTGGATTGAGAGGTTGGCTTAACTGGTCTGTGCTTATCCGCTACGCCACCTTCCAGCTTACAGTGTACCCCACCTCCCTTACCACTCTCACCGCGGTGTTACACATTTCAGCCGTGCTTGCGTGGGCTTGCCAGTTAAAAAAAAACAAACAAACAAAAAACTGCGCGCCGTGACTGGGTCAGCTTGAACTCTACAGGCTAGATGTGTTGGTGCAGTGTGCACATATCAGCCGCGGTGTAGTATCTTTTCGAGTTTGCGATACCGTTCATTTTGCGTCGTCGTCATCTCGTAGTTTATTCCGCCGTGATTTAATTATTCCATCCGGCCGTTACTTGCATTTATCCACTCTTCCCGGCGTTGCATTTGTTCGTGCGCTGTCCTTGTTTTGTATTTATATTTATTTTGCGGCCGTTACATTTGCGTTGGCGTCGCTGAATAAAATTAAGAGTTTGATACTTTGCTCAGTCAGTTACGACTTGTGATTTGAGGATTTGTTTGGTTGTGTATTGTTCCTACCCGTAGGATCAAGAAGGCCTAACCACCTGTCTAGTCGGCTTATTCACAAGTGATTGTTATTGGGAAAAAGAGGTTTAGGGCGGTATTCCTTCATTTAGGAGTCTGTAGGCTCTATTCTTCTAAGTTTCTGCTTAGTTTCCTTCTGGTTTGACGACTCGCTGTGCGACAGTTGAGGGCTTCATTCAGAGGAGTTTTCTTGGTCAAGAGGGTTTTGAAAGAGTTGTTTCCCTTTTTATTGTTGATCAAATAGGTGTATTAGTGACTGGAGATAGGGTAGTCTCCTGTTCTTTTGGTGACGCAGACACGTTTTCATTGTTGCAGTGTTAGGATACTGCTTCTGTAAAGGGTCGTTCCCTTTACTTGGTGAGATTTTCAATAAAATTTCTTTGTGTGAATCTGTCCGGGGACAGGCGCTTTTCACTGTGGTTTTGATTCTGCGTCAGTCTCAAAGGGGTATAGGAAAACTGTCTTCCCTTACCTGGTTGCTGGATTGGCGTTATTGATTTGAAGGCAGCTAGTCTTCCACTGACTGGTATGATGAGACATAGTGGAAAGATTTGTGGGTTGAGGACCACTTTGTCATAGTTTCCATTTTGTCATTTTGAATTATATTTCAACCAAGACTTGCTTCCACTTAGCTGTGAGTCAGGTCTGTGCATAACTTTATTGGTTTCAAGTGTTTGGAACTAAGTGACATTTCATATTGTAGTCATATTCCGGGAAGCGTTTTGCCCCGCGTGTTTTACGTGAAAACTATTGTGCGTAATCACTTTGTGAAAAAAAAGGCTACTGGAGAGGATCGGCGGTTCACCCGCTCTCAAGTAAAGGGCACAGGGATTGTGCCTGGACTAACTACTCCTGTGTCTCACTACACCCCCCGTACAGAAACTGACATTGATACTCACGTGGTGTTTTCTACTGGAGAAGGACAACCACCTGCCACGACGTCTCCGTCAGTCAGTATAACCATGCCTTTTGGTTCACCGTCTCCGAGGAGACCACCACTTCCCACCTCCTTCTCCAGTGTGGGTCGACCTATCCCGTTTCCGAGGGAGGACCTAATACGGCCACCGTCACCGTTCCTGCGTCTCCCTGGACCAGCTCCACTGGATCCATTACTTATGATGAGGTTTGAGAGAGAAGAGAGGGAGGCGAAGGAAAGAAGAGAAAGGGAAGAAAGAAGAATAGAAAGAGAAGAGAAAGAAGCGAAGGAAGAAAGGAGATGGAGAAGGGAGATGGAGGAGAGGGAAGCGAAGGAAAGAAGAGAGAGGGAGGAAAGAAGGTTAGAGAGAGAAGAGAAAGAAGCAAAGGAAGAAAGAAGATGGAAAATGGAGATGGAAAAGAAAAGACAAGAACAAGAAGACAAGAAAAGAGAGGAGGAAGAAACCCAAAGGAAGAGAGAAGTTAGATTTCGGAACTCGTCTTAATGTTGAGCGAGAAAAAATCCGAGCGGAATTCATCTCGCAACTAGAGGATGATGACAATCTCTCTCAGGGACCGCCACGTACTCCAGCATCTGTAGCCGGCACCGTCAGCGTGGAAACTATACCGCCACTTGTTCCTATGATTCAAATGCCCAAATACAATGATAAGGAGTCTATTGACACTTATATCGAGCATTTTGAAGCTGTGGCACGAGCTTATGAGTTAAACGACGAAAGAAAGGCTCTATTATCTAGTGAGTAATCTCACGGGTAAAGCTAAGGAGGCCTTCGTAGATATTCCACCAGGAGGTACATATGACGAGCTGAAAGCTGCTTTGAGAACGAGACTCCACATGACCCCAGAGAGCTACAGGAGGCAATTTCGCTCCATGGAGAAGCTACCTGATGAAACGTTCTACCAATTTGGCGAACGGCTTCGTCGTTCCCTCGATTATTGGGTGGAAACGTCAGGGTTGGAGTTGAGACAATGTATTTTATTGGAGCAGCTCATGAATTCGGTTTCGCCTGACCTACGCTGCAAGTTGGGCGAGGCCCAACCAAAGAGTTACGCAGAGGCATTGAGGATAGCTGAGGCCTATGCCGATGCACGACGATATTATTACCATTCCTCGGCAAGTACCAGGAAACCACAAGATGGGGATTTGTCTGCCACCGGACAGTCCTCGTCTCAAGCAAGTGCGGACCAACAGAACCCAAGGGGAAGAGGGACAAACCAGGCGCAGAGCCGACAGTGTTTTGTATGTGGTCGCCTCGGTCATCTGGCGCGTGTCTGCCCTGACCGCAAAAAACAACCTACAACACAAGTTAAAGTGGCATATGGGGAGGTGGAAGTGACTACGCCAGCCTGCCTTACTTTCCTTTCAGTAGTAGCGGGAAACGTTGTCGAGGCCATCAGAGACACGGGCGCCACGGCAGTATTTGTCGACGAGAAGTTAGTACCTAAGGATGCTCCTCGTGGAAATACCTGTGAAGTCGCGGGGATTGAGTCGTCGTTCACTGCCACTCGATCAACAGTGCTTGTAGACCTCTCGACGCCCTACTTCAAGGGGAAAATATGGGCAGTGGCTTTGAAGCAACCAGCGTACTCCCTCCTCATAGGGAACACAGTCTGCCTGGAGGATGGTGGGAGCTTCTCCATATCTACTGAGTTACCTCCGGAGGTGTTCGTCGCCGCCACCACTCGGACGCAGGCAGAGAGAGAAAAGAGGGTCCTAAAGCCCTTGTTAAAGCCCGTGCCTTCACACGACCAGGTCAGCTTAGAACCTTCGGCGATCAAGGGACTACAAGTAAAGACCCCACCCTGAACAAGATAAGACAGCTCGTGGGAAAGTCTACCCGAGAGCGGCCTAATGGAAAGGTCAAGTTTGTCCAGCAAAAGGGACTTCTACACCGGCAGTTCTCTTCAGCCACCACTATGGTCACCCAGTTGGTCGTACCAGAAGCGCTTCGGCAGACAGTGTTGCGTCTGGGGCATGACCCGCCCATGGCCGGGCACCTGGGAACAAGACGTACTCTAGAGCGGATTCAGCAAGCCTTCTATTGGCCTGGGATGACTCAGGATGTCAGGAGATACTGTCGAACCTGTGACATATGTCAGAGAACCACGCCCAAGGGACGGCATACCAAGGTGCCTCTAGGCACAGTACCTTTGGTAGGAACTCCCTTCGAAAAGGTCGGTGTGGACCTTATCGGTCCCATTGTTCCAGCGTCAGACCGTGGACACCGCTTCGTATTGGTTATGGTCGACTACGCCACACGGTATCCTGAGGCCACACCCCTCAAGAAAATAGATTCCGCAACCGTAGCCGAAGCCCTGTGGGAAATGTGGACAAGGACAGGTGTGCCAGGGAGTGTCCTATCGGATCAAGGAACTCAGTTTCTATCTGACGTGATGGATGAAGTGTACCGGTTGCTGCAGATCCACAGGGAGACAACTACACCGTACCATGCACAGGCAAACGGGCTAGTGGAACGCTTCTATGGGACCCTCAAACAGATGATTAAGAAACTGGCTCAAGAACAACCTCGTGATTGGGACAGATTCCTGCCCGGCGTTTTATTTGCCTACAGAGAAGTGCCCCAAGAGAGTATGGGATTCTCTCCCTTCGAGCTACTCTATGGGAGGACTGTGAAAGGTCCCATGGCAGTGCTACGTCAGCAGTGGACCCAGGAGCAGGCCAATCAAGAGCTGCGGACTCAAGCTGAGTATGTGCTGGATCTGAAGGAGAGGCTTGCAGCTACATGCAAACTAGCACACCAAAATCTGACCCATGCTCAGAAACGATATAAACAGTACTATGACCAGAAGGCCAGGCAAAAATGGTTTGAACCAGACGACGAAGTGCTGCTTCTTCTACCCCTGCACCACAATAAACTGCAGTTGTCCTGGCAGGGACCTTTCAGGATCTTGAGGAGAGTTAGGGACTGGGACTATGTTGACCTCGTCAAGGGGAAAGAGAAACTCATACATGCCAACCTCCTCAAGAGGTATGAAAGAAGGGAGTCATGCAATGCTGGATTTACGCCCGTGGTAATAGAAGAAAATAGAGAAACTTCGCCCTTGAGCTCCGACATCCCATGTGTGGTGACTCAGCCCAGTGAAACATGGAAAGACGTTCAGGTTGCGCAAGACCTACCTGAGGAGCATCAAGCTGCAGTAAGAATGTTGTGCCAAGAGTATGCTGATATTTTGACTGACGTACCACTACGTTGCAACCTGGGAAATTGTACTCTGGTTCTCACTCAGCAGGAACCCATTCGAGTAAAACAGTACCCACTACCCCTGTCGCAGTCCGCTGCCATCAAGGCTGAAATTCAGGACATGTTGCGTATGAACGTCATCGAGCGTTGCAGTTCCCCTTACTCCTCGCCTATCCTACTGGTCAAGAAACCTGATGGCCGAATGAGGTTTTGCGTGGACTTCCGAAGGTTGAATCGAGTTCTCAAGTTCGACGCAGAGCCAATGCCAGACATGGGAAAGATCTTTGCTCAGTTGGCCAAGGCCCAGTACTTCAGCAAACTTGACTTGGCGAAAGGCTATTGGCAGATCCCAATGGATCCTGCCGACAAGGAAAAAACTGCATTTACTACGCCGGAGGGTCAATTTCAGTTCCAAGTTATGCCGTTCGGACTCAAGACTGCAGGTGCAGTGTTTAGCCGTATCATGCGGCTCATGTTGCAGCCACTGGAAATGAATGAAGCACATAACTTCATCGATGATCTACTTTTGGCAACTATAACATGGGAGGAACATCTGCGCTTACTAGGGAAACTCTTCCATCGTCTTTGAGAAGTGCAACTCGCCGCACGCCCTACCAAGTGCAGGATACGGGAGTCAGAGGTGCCGTTCTTGGGTCATGTTGTGGGCAGGGGGTACCTTCTGCCAGAGCCCGACAAGGTACGAAGAATCGAGGACGCTCAGCCACCCAAGACGAAGGAGCTCCGTTCATTCCTGGGCCTGGTCGGATATTACCGAAAGTTTGTACCCCACTTTGCAGAGACAGCAAAGCCCCTTGCCGACAAAACCACTGCTCGAAAGCCCGAGAATCTGGATTGGAAGGAGAAAGACGTGAAGGCTTTCAGGGAGCTGAAGGATGCTATATCCAGACCGCCAGTGCTGCAACTTGCAGACCCTGACGCCACTTTTGTGCTCCACACAGATGCGTCCAGGATTGGGCTCGGGGCTGCTCTCCTCCAAGACCAAGGTCGAGGTCTGCTTCCCATATCCTATGCCAGCAAGAAGTTGACCGGAGCAGAATTAAACTACCACACCATTGAGTTGGAGTGTCTGGCCATGGTGTGGGTCGTCCGCTGCTTCTATCCATATCTCTATGGCAAGGAATTCATTCTAGAGTCAGACCACCATCCCTTGGCCTACCTGCACAAAATTCGTCCAGTAAGTCGTCGACTGATGGGCTGGGCGGTCGAGCTTCAAAGCCACGCCTTCACGTTTCGACATATTTCTGGGAAGGACAATGTCGAGGCAGACTTCATGAGTCGAATGCAATGAAGATTCTTCCCCTGCACTCTGAAATTTACCAAGGTTTCACCCAGTCTCATTTGTGTTAGTTTGACCTCTCTGCAGGCTTAAAACCAGCGGTGCTGGAAGGCTGCAGGGGACTGTGCCTCAGTGGCACGGGCCTTTTGGGTGTGGGGGGGGGGGGAGGTGTTGTCACGGACGGACAGCCCTCCATCCCACTTTCAATGTATTGTTTGTTTGTTATCACCTTATTTTTTTGTGTGTGTGTAAAAGAGGGATGGGCAGCTGTGTGTTGTAGTCAACTTTTCAGGGAGAAAAGTCTGCCCGTCCGTGCGGTTTGCACGCATCCTTCTGCACCGCATGGACATCTCTTTCTGTGAGATACCCGGGTAGTTGTGGAAACCCGTGGAGAGCTCACTGAGTCGTTGGAAGTTGTTCCCCTTTGATCGGCGTCTGGCGTTTGGGAAAAGTTCTTACTTCACTCGGATTGGAGCCACGAGTGGAGAGACCACGTTCTCTTTGGTGAGGCATTTTTATAACCTGGGACGAAGGCCACTGGTCTGCCTGACGGTGGTAGTCTTAGAGTTAGAGAGAGGAATCCCTATTCCTGCCCACCAAGTATTTATCTTGACCCTCTTCGCTGGGGGGTGACCAGCCGTCGGCTTTCCCATGGTGAAGGGCTGCTGGTGCTGTCGGCTCCGGGGTCCCGGATAGTCTCTTCGCTGAGGATCAGCCTGCCGGGCCCACTTTTTCCCCTCCTTTCCACCTGCCGTTCTGGTGAGTTATTTTCGTGCTTCTCGGTTCTCATTCCACATTCCACAGGGGTATCGTTTATAAATTATAAAAAATAATATTTTCATTCAAAATCTGTTATTTTGGGTACTGTGCTGAGGCAGTACTATAGGTGTAGAGAAATATTGTCTCAGGCGCGCTGCGAGCGTTAGCCTGATTTATAAATGTAGAAGAGCAAGTTTAAATTCTATTCTAAATGCGCTACGCTGAAGCAGTGGCATTTTTCTTGTCAGCGATTTGGTTGGACACATAGCGCGCCGCGCACGCTTGTTTTCTATTTTGGCTGAGTCGTTCTTTATTTGTGTGTACCCCGTCAGAGAAAGGGGTATGCTTGTTTAGTTCTACAAATTATTTTTCATTTAAGGGGAAAAAAAGGAAAACCTGCAGGCCGGACGCGGTGTTGGCTGAGTTACCGCGCGACTCACTTGAAGTCGGGAAGTGAGCGTTCCTTTCGCGGCGCAAGCCCCCCAGTCGGTTCCGCTCCGCCTGTTTATTTATGTATTGTCGATTTTATTATGTTTATCTCATTATTTATTTATTTTACTATTTTATTTCCTTTAGTATGAATGTGGTATGGGTGTGTTGTAGTAATTTCAAATTCAAAAGTCAACATGTTATATGCCGTGTTTTCCTTATCAGTTTTTTTTATACCCAAGGCCTTCAGACTGAAGGGGTAGTTATATATTGTGACAAAATTAATAATTCCATCAAGTAAACAAATTTGTGTCTTTTCCAGTCATTAAAGAAAGAGGGAAAAGGAAATAGAGTATACAATAATGAGAAACAAAACTTTGGGTTTTTTTTTAGTATTTAAATGTGAAGTAAACTATTATAAACTAGATTCAGTCTTGCGGGTGTAGCCCATTTCGCCAAGTAGTAGCCTGCACCCACACCATATCTCAGCTGTGCTTAGAATGAAATCCTAATGCCCCTTTCATAGGGCGTTGGTTGACTTGGTGTCGGCCCAGACGCCTTTTATCGCAGGGCGCCCATTCCGAGAGCGGTATGAAGAGGAGCAGGACGCTGACCGTGGTGCCAAGAGCGAGACCAGAACGCCAGTCCTGAGCGTAACAACTGCTTTGGGGTGCACCAGTGTCTCCCTTCTCGGACAGGGAAAGGACTTTCCTTTAAGTTGAGTTTGTTTCTGGCTGTGTATGGGCGGTGTATGGTGATGCCTGGCGTGTGGGAGACATTCTGTATGGCTGTGATGTTTGTGAGGGTACATGTGTGAATATACTAAAAGTGTACTTGAAGTGTATAAGTATGCGAATGTTGGTGAATATGCTTGTGTGGCTGGGGTAGGCCCCGTTTCGTCCTTCGTTTAATTGTTTCTCCCCTGTCTTTTCTTCTTTCTTTATTTTGGGATAGATTGGTGTTTAGTGTCTAAACTTAGCTGTTCCCTGGGTCAGGGTGGGGGTCTTTTGTTGGGTTGTTTTGCCCATTAAGTAGATATTTTCTTTTAGGTGGCTGTCCTCTTCTATTTTCCCTTCTTTTCCAATTTATCACTCTCTGTCCTCCCTCTTCTTGATAGTCGTCCCTCCTCCACTAGGTGTGAATGAGGTATTTTCGTTAATTTAATAAATTGTTTGTTTGGTATATTTTGTTTTCCACGAGTGGTTTGAGTGTGTGGTCGGTGGGTGTTGTGCCCAGCCTGTCCCTCTCTCCTCCTCCACCCTCGCATCCTTGATTCACGGACCTTGACCGCGACAGACGAAAAGAACATTGCAAACTATTTTTGACATTCATACATAATGTTTTGACGTCTGTGAAAGATTGATTGCTCCGAACACAATCAAACCCAGATTGTACAAGAGTGTTTTTAATGCACGTTAACCAGGGAGACACAGTTACTGCGCTATTGTGCAAATGTAACATGAAAGAATAGAACCTTACCCCCCCTCTCCCCCCCCCACCCCCACACACACACGTTTCGGCTCTGGGCCTTCCTCAGAGCGTTTGTTGACACTACAAGTCCGTCTCCTACAAAATTGTAGAGCAAGTAACATTCTGTTTGTTCTGTTCACGACACACGTATTTATGCAGTGAAATTTACGACCCAAGTGTGTTCAGACAGAAGTAGTAACCAACGCGCTGTGCTGTACACGCTTAGTTTACTGTAGAAATTGTTGGTAACTGGTTTGTCGAGCAGTGCTACTCTTTGTAGTTTGGGCATGTAAATAGAGACACGCGTGTTGATTAAAGCACTGGTTAAACACGCACTGTAGGAAAATGTGGTGGTTACTGAACATATGTTGTATGAAGATGTAGTGCTGTCTGAACACATACTGTTGGAAAATGTAGTGCTGCCTGAACACATACTGTAGGAAAATGTAGTGCTGTCTGAACACATACTGTAGGAAAATGTAGTGCTGTTTGAACACGTACTGTAGGAAAATGTAGTGCTGTTTGAACACATACTGTATGAAAATGTAGTGCTGTCTGAACACATACTGTAGGAAAATGTAGTGCTGTCTGAACACATACTGTAGGAAAATGTAGTGGTGTCTGAACACATACTTTAGGAAAATGTAGTAATGTCTGAACGCATGCTGTCGGAAAATGTTGTGCTGTCTGAACACATGCTGTCGGAAAATGTAGTGCTCACTGAACACATACTGTAGGAAAAACGCATTGCTCACTAAGCACATTGTGTAGGAAAATGCAGCGCTGTCTGAACGCACACTGTAGGGAAATGTAGTGCTATCAAAACACATACTGTAGGATAATGTACTGCTGTCTGAACTCATACTGTAGGAAAATGTACTGCTGTTGCATATTGTATGAAAAGGTACCGATATCTGAACACATGCTGTAGAAAAATGTAGTGCTGTCTAAACATATACTGTAGGATAATGTAGTGCTGTCTCAACACATACTGTAGGAAAATGTACTGCTGTTGCATATTGTATGAAAATGTACTGATATCTGAACACATGCTGTAGAAAAATGTAGTGCTGTCTAAACATATACTGTAGGATAATGTAGTGCTGTCTCAACACATACTGTAGGAAAATGTACTGCTGTTGCATATTGTATGAAAATGTACTGATATCTGAACACATGCTGTAGAAAATGTAGTGCTGTCTAAACACATACTGTAGGAAAATGTAGTGCTGCCTGAACATATATTATAGGGAAATGTTGTGCTGTCTGAACACTGTAGTAAAATGTAGTGCTGTCTGAACACATACTGTAGGAAAATGTAGTGCTATGAAACACATACTGTAGGATAATGTAGTGCTATTACATATTGTATGAAAATATAGTGCTAGTTGAACACATACTGTAGAAAAATGTAGTGCTGTCTGAACACATAATGTAGAAAATGCAGTGCTGTCTGAACACATACTGTAGAGAAATATACTGTAGGAAAATGTAGTGCTATCTGAACAAATACTGTAGGAAAATGTAGTGCTAGTCGAACACATACTGTAGAAAAATGTAGTGCTGTCTGAACACATACTGTAGGAAAATGTAGTGCTGTCTGAACACATACTGTAGGAGGATGTAGTGCTGACTGAAAACATACTGTAGCAACATGTAGTGCTGTCTGAACACATACTGTAGGAAAATGTAGTGCCAGTTGAACAGATACTGTAGGAAAATGTAGTGCTGTCTGAACACACACTGTAGGAAGATGTAGTGCTAGTTGAACACATACTGTAGGAAAACGTAGTGCTGTCTGAACACATACTGTAGGAAAATGTAGTGCTAGTTGAACACAAACTGTAGAAAAATGTAGTGCTGTCTGAACACATACTGTAGGAAAATGTAGTGCTGTCTGAACACATACTGTAGGAAGATGTAGTGCTGACTGAAAACATACTGTAGCAACATGTAGTGCTGTCTGAACACATACTGTAGGAAAATGTTGTGCCAGTTGAACACAAAATGTAGGAAAATGTAGTGCTGTCTGTAGTGCTGTTGAACACACACTGTAGGAAGATGTAGTGCTAGTTGAACACATACTGTAGGAAAACGTAGTGCTGTCTGAACACATACTGTAGGAAAATGTAGTGCTGTCTGAACACATACTGTAGGAAAATGCAGTGCTGTCTGAAAAAATACTATAGGAAAATGCAGTGCTGTCTGAACACATACTGTGGGAAAATGCAATGCTGTCTGAACACATACTGTAGGAAAATGTAGTGCTGTCTGAACACATACTGTAGGTGCTAGTTGGCCCCCACCGCTGTTAACTTTTTTTAACAGGTCAGATTGTTCTGACGATGCATGCGCTCGTTGGATAACGCAGCGGTACAATGCAGCAAAACACTTCTCTCCCCTGCCCTTGACCCTGTCTGTGCGAGTTGTCTGCCGCTCTAGCTGTTAGTTAATTCCGTGAGAGGAGCAGACGAATTTGTAGTTGTCGTCTTGTGATCTTTTAATCGGCATTTGAGGTGAGTAGAGAGATTCTTTCTTCGTTGTCGTCTGCCAGTCTGTTAATGTGTGTAGTGTGCATGTAAAAAACTATTCAGGGGTCCTTTTGCCATTTCATTTTGACGAAAAGTGTAACCCATCTTAGCCTCCATTGGTATTTTCTCACTGGACAAACTAGGCGCCTATTGCCGAAAAATAATACTGGAGTTCTTTTCGTTCGACTGGTTTAGCACGGTTTGATTATTTAACCTTCTCCACAAGTAGATGGTAACAAATGCTTTGGATGTTATCCAGTCCATAGATTTTTTCTCTTTGGGTTTTTTTTTAACCCTTAGTCAGCTACCTGTTGCCGCAGGGAGCTCGTCTTTTTTTTATTCCAATTTTTTTTCAGTCGAACAAAGTTTGCAAACACAATGTATAATCATTCTTACTTTACATGGGGTTGATCATATAACACATACACAATGTCAATATTTAATACAGTACTTAATAATAGGCTTTATGTAAACTTAGTTCTCTTGTTCACCATACAGTATTGTTCAGCATGACATTATATTATAGTCATTTTATGTAATAGTTAATCACAAATAAATTGCAAAACTTTATTAAGCTGTCCACATACCGTTATGAGTATATAATTGGACAAGCGTAATCAAAGATCAGTCACCTTATGGTCAATGTTGACTTGGATCAACCAGAGCTAATGAAAAATCATACATCGTTTGGCAAAAATTTTTGTACTTGTGTGTATATAGTACATGAGTTCTATTAACAGCAAAAAAAAAACAAACTTTTGTAACAGTATTTTACTTTTTTGTCTCGATCAGTTTGTATCAAATTTGTGTATGATGCCCATTTCGGTACGAATTTATCATATTGCATGGAGGTGTTGAATACATATTTGTCTGTCTCATAAGCTTCTTTTAAATCTCTTAATAATTGAAGCGTTGGATTTACTTTTCTTATTCTGCATTTATAGATAGTATACTTAGCTAGTAATAGGATGTGCAGAAAACAGTTAACCGTTTTTGTGTTGTTATTTGAGAACAATGTCAGAACAATGCTTCATCCACTCGGCCATGGTCAGCCTGCATGGGTCTAACGATTCAAATGAAAATGTGTGTTTTAGGGTGAAGGCCGTCTCAACAATGGCTTGCACGTGTTTAATCATTAAAAATCTCGTCTGCTTACAGTGAAGGCCATCCTAGCAACATTCACACAAGATGGCGCCGCCAGTCCGTACAGTGGTGGTGGGAGGTGTAGCTGTGGTTGTCATGGCGATGATGGTTAAAAGACTGTTCTTCCCTGACCCCTGCCTCTGACTGACCACCTGGATGACCACTATGACTACGTCATAGGTCAGCCTCTCTCTCTCTCTCTCTCTCTCTCTCTCTCTCTCTGTATGCGTGTGTTAGGAAGGGAAGGGGAGAGAGAGAGAGAGAGAGTGAGAGAGAGCGCACATGGATCAACACTATGGCTACATCCTGAATCCTGGGTCTGTGTGTGTGTGTTGTGTGTGTGTGTGTGTGTGTGTGTGTGTGTGTGTGTGTGCTCGTTGTATATCATGATACCATTGATGTGGTGAGTGTGGGAGTCATAGCTTTATCAAATTTGCTCCAGTTGCAAGGTGTTTGTACCAGGCTGATCTGATTGCTAACGATACAAACATGTTTCTTTCCATGTTTCGTCTAAACCATTTGCCGCTCAGTGAACGGTTACAAAAGTAACGCTATGTGTGGGTCAGAAAATAACTGAGGCAAAATATAAACGAACACGGAAAGCGAATTTGGAAAGTTATTGATAAAGTACCGCCCCAAAAACGTAGACAAACAAATCACAAGACAAAACACGACGCGTTTCGACCTCTTAGATCTTCTTCGAGCAAGATACACAACACTCAGGGCAATGAAAATGAACGAGCGATCACTTATCTTCATTCAATTCGGTGCAAGATAGGCGTTGAATGAAAACCTGTCATTTTTTTTTTTTTTTTTTTTTTTTTTGGGGGGGGGGGGGGGGGGTTATCATTCAACGCCTATCGTGCGCCGAATTGGATGAAGATGCTTTATCAAAAGCTTTACAAATTTGTTTAGATTTCCGCTTGCAGTCGCCTCACTTTGCAACTAGATTTAACGGAAAACGAAGTGTAAATACATGCAGGTTTGATGTGTGATACCAAAACAAACAAATGAACTCTCGACAAAAATCCTTCGGACATTACAAACAGCTGAATTTTTTTTAATGCACAAAACAATCCTGTCATGGCGGTCACATTGACACTGAGTCATATGGTGTGATAACTTGTCTCACGTTTCACCCTTTCTCCCTCTTACCGATCTCCATTCTCCCCTTCCCTGCATTCCCCCCCCCCCCTCCCCCACCTCCGCCCCCAGTCTCTCTTGTTGACCTTTCTCAAAGTTGCTGGGTGGCATACCTGGCGACATGCTTTTCTTTCCTCACACAATGCTACTCTCTCTCTCTCTCTCACTCTCTCTCTCTCTCTCTCTCTCTCTCTCTCTCTCTCTCGATAGGTCTGTCTGCCTTTGTATCTGTCTCTCTTACACTCTCAGTGTCCCCAATTCATTCTTATCTGACATTCAATTTCGTCTTAGCGTACTGTAAGGGATTTAGCACATGTTCACGATTTTTATTTTTTATTTATTTATTTTATTTTTATTTTTTGCTCTGATGTGTTCTCATGTTGACCTGAATTGAGGCCAGGACGGGTGTTTTTGATTGTGTGTTTACTTATGATCATTACTCATGCATAGCTGATTTATGCATGCACACATCGTGTCAGCCACAATGACACCCTATCTAAGTGTTATTTAGTTTTCTGCTCTGCAAGCGCAAGCTGAACTGTTCGCTGTATCAGTGAAGTTCTGACCATGAATAAAATATTCTGTTTTATTGCAGATGCACATTCACAAAAGAAATGCTCGCTGCAATCTATTTTATCCCTAGATGCCGACCGTCTATGGTCTACTGATACTCTTATTTTACATTGATATATGTGTGTCAAATATGCATTGTGTATCAACTTTCATCGAAGTTCTTTCAAACGAATTTCTTTTATAACAAAAAAGGGATTTGGCGTATGTTTCCGGTGATTTCAAATCCTGAATTGCTAAGCCAAAACTTGGTATACTTTGTTTCTTATTCAGTCGTTTCAGCCTATGTTGCTGCTTGCTTTTGGTTTCAAATCCGAAGTCATCGTGATTGATGACAATCTTACACAGCGCAAAGGTTCGGTTGCAGTTTGACGTAATGTGTTCTGGATTTCTTGAAATGATGAGTATCTGAGTTCTGAGCCATTTTTTATGTCCCTTGCTATTTCCAAATCGTTCTTTTTTTTTTCTTTGAACGTGGGGTGAAGTGGGTTTTTGTACCAAACAGTTGTTGCACAAGCCCTGATTTAAATACACAGAAATGCGCGCGAACACACACACACACACACACGCACACGCACACGCACAAGCACACACACACACACAACACACACACACACACACACACACACACACACACACCACAAAGCACACACTTTGTCGTGAGTGTTACACAAAACTCTTTGTAATGAGTGTCACACACCAGCACTTTATAATGAGTGTCACACACCAACACTTTATAATGAGTGTCACACCAACACGTAATGAGTGTCACACACCAACACCTAATGAGTGTCACACACCAACACTTTGTAATGAGTGTCACACACCAACACTTTGTCATTGAGTGTCACACACCAACACTTTGTCATGAGTGTCACACACCAACACTTTGTAATGAGTGTCACACACCAACACTTTGTAATGAGTGTCACACACCAACACTTTGTATGAGTGTCACACACCAACACTTTAATGAGTGTCACACACCAACACTTTTAATGAGTGTCACACACCAACACTTTGTCATGAGTGTCACACACCAACACTTTGTCATGAGTGTCACACACCAACACTTTGTCATGAGTGTCACACACCAACACTTTGTCATTGAGTGTCACACACCAACACTTTGTATGAGTGTCACACACCAACACTTTGTCATGAGTGTCACACACCAACACTTTGTCATGAGTGTCACACACCAACATTTGTCATGAGTGTCCACCACACCATACACCAACACTTTGTAATGAGTGTCACACACCAACACTTTGTCATGAGTGTCACACACCAACACTTTGTCATGAGTGTCACACACAACACTTTTGTCATTGAGTGTCACACACCAACACTTTGTCATTGAGTGTCACACACCAACACTTTTAATGAGTGTCACACACCAACACTTTGTCATGAGTGTCACACACCAACACTTTGTCATGAGTGTCACACACCAACACTTTGTCATGAGTGTCCACACCAACACTTTATATGAGTGTCACACACCAACACTTTGTCATGAGTGTCACACACCAACACTTTATATGAGTGTCACACACAACACTTTGTATGAGTGTCACACACCAACACTTTGTCATGAGTGTCACACACCAACACTTTGTCATTGAGTGTCACACACCAACACTTTGTATGAGTGTCACACACCAACACTTTGTCATGAGTGTCACACACCAACACTTTTCATTGAGTGTCACACACCAACACTTTTATGAGTGTCACACACCAACACTTTGTATGAGTGTCACACCAACACTTTGTCATGAGTGTCACACACCAACACTTTGTCATGATGTACACACCAACACTTTGTCATGAGTGTCACACACCAACACTTTGTAATGAGTGTCACACACCAACACTTTCTCATGAGTGTCACACACCAACACTTTGTCATGAGTGTCACACACCAACACTTTGTCATGAGTGTCACACACCAACACTTTGTAATGAGTGTACACACCAACACTTTGTCATGAGTGTCACACCCAACACTTTGTCATGAGTGTCACACACCAACACTTTTATGAGTGTCACACACCAACACTTTGTCATGAGTGTCACACACCAACACTTTGTCATGAGTGTCACACACCAACACTTTGTCATGAGTGTCACACACCAACACTTTGTCATGAGTGTCACACACCAACACTTTTATGAGTGTCACACACCAACACTTTGTCATGAGTGTCACACACCAACACTTTGTCATCACACACCAACACTTTGTCATGAGTGTTACACACCAACACTTTCTCATTGAGTGTCACACAGTAACACTTTGTCATGAGTGTCGCACACCAACACTTTGTCTTTGTGTGTCACACACCAACACTTTGTGATGAGTGTTACACACCAACACTTTCTCATTGAGTGTCACACAGTAACACTTTGTCATGAGTGTCGCACACCAACACTTTGTCATTGAGTGTCACACACCAACACTTTGTCATGAGTGTCACACACCAACACTTTGTCATTGTGACACACCAACACTTTGTCATTGAGTGTCACACAGTAACACTTTGTCATTGAGTGTCACACACCAACACTTTGTCATTGTGACACACCAACACTTTGTCATGAGTGTCACACACTTTCACTTTGTCATGAGTGTTACACACCAATACTTTCTCATTGAGTGTCACACAGTAACACTTTGTCATGAGTGTCACACACCAACACTTTGTCATGAGTGTCAGACACTTTCACTTTGTCATGAGTGTTACACACCAATACTTTCTCATTGAGTGTCACACAGTAACACTTTGTCATGAGTGTCACACACCAACACTTTGTCATGAGTGTCACACACTTTCACTTTGTCATGAGTGTTACAACACCAATACTTTCTCATTGAGTGTCACACACCAACACTTTGTCATGAGTGTCACACACTAACACTTTCTCATGAGTGTCACACACCAACACTTTGCCATGAGTGTCACACACCAACACTTTGCCATGAGTGTCACACACCAACACTTTGTAATGAGTTTCACACACCAACACTCTGTAATGAATGTCACACACCAACACTTTGTCATGAGTGTCACACACCAACACTTTGTCATGAATGTCACACATCAACACTTTGTCATTGAGTGTGTCATTGAGTGTCACACACCAACACTTTGTCATTGAGTGCCACACACCAACACTTTGTCATTGAGTGCCACACACCAACACTTTGTCATGAGTGTCACACACCAACACTTTGTCGGTGTGTGACACTTTGTCATGAGTGTCACACACCAACACTTTGTCATTGAGTGTCACACACCAGCACTTTGTCATTGAGTGTCACACACCAACACTTTGTCATTGAGTGTCACATACCAACATTTTGTCATGAATGTCACACACCAACACTTTACAATGAGTGTCACACACCAACACTTTGTAATGAGTGTCACACGCCAACACTTTGTAATGAGAGTCACACACCAACACTTTGTCGTGTCACACACCAACACTTTGTCATTGAGTGCCACACACCAACATTTTGTCATTGAGTGTCACACACCAACACTTTGTCATGAGTGTCACACACCAACACTTTGTCATTGAGTGTCACACACCAACACTTTGTCTTGAGTGTCACACACTTTCACTTTTTCATGAGTGTTACACACCAATTCTTTGTCTTTGAGTATCACACACTAACACTTTGTCATGAGTGTTACACACCAACACTTTGTCATGAGTGTCACACACCAACACTTTGTCATGAGTGTTACACACCAACACTTTGTCATGAGTGTCACACACCAACACTTTGTCATGAGTGTTACACACCAACACTTTGTCATGAGTGTTACACACCAACACTTTGTCATGAGTGTCACACACCAACACTTTGTCATGAATGTCACACACCAACACTTTGTCATGAGTGTCACACACCAACACTTTGTCATGAGTGTTACACACCAACACTTTGTCATGAGTGTTACACACCAACACTTTGTCATGAGTGTTACACACCAACACTTTGTCATGAATGTCACACACCAACACTTTACCATGAGTGTCACACACCAACACTTTGTCATTGAGTGTCACACACCAACACTTTGTCATGAATGTCACACACCAGCACTTTGTCATTGAGTGTCACACACCGACACATTGTCATTGAGTGTCACACACCAACACTTTGTCATTGTGACACACCAACACTTTGTCATGAGTGTCACACACCTTTCACTTTGTCATGAGTGTTACACACCAACACTTTCTCATTGAGTGTCACACAGTAACACTTTGTCATGAGTGTCGCACACCAACACTTTGTCATTGAGTGTCACACACCAACACTTTGTCATGAGTGTTACACACCAACACTTTCTCATTGAGTGTCACACAGTAACACTTTGTCATGAGTGTCGCACACCAACACTTTGTCATTGAGTGTCACACACCAACACTTTGTCATGAGTGTTACACACCAACACTTTGTCATGAGTGTTACACACCAACACTTTGTCATGAGTGTCACACACCAACACTTTCTCATTGAGTGTCACACAGTAACACTTTGTCATGAGTGTCGCACACCAACACTTTGTCATTGAGTGTCACACACCAACACTTTGTCATGAGTGTCACACACCAACACTTTGTCATTGTGACACACCAACACTTTGTCATTGAGTGTCACACAGTAACACTTTGTCATTGAGTGTCACACACCAACACTTTGTCATTGTGACACACCAACACTTTGTCATGAGTGTCACACACTTTCACTTTGTCATGAGTGTTACACACCAATACTTTCTCATTGAGTGTCACACAGTAACACTTTGTCATGAGTGTCACACACCAACACTTTGTCATGAGTGTCACACACTTTCACTTTGTCATGAGTGTTACACACCAACACTTTGTCATGAGTGTCACACACTTTCACTTTGTCATGAGTGTTACACACCAATACTTTCTCATTGAGTGTCACACAGTAACACTTTGTCATGAGTGTCGCACACCAACACTTTGTCATGAGTGTCGCACACCAACACTTTGTCATGAGTGTCACACACCAACACTTTGTCATTGAGTTTCACACACCAACACTTTGTCATGAGTGTCACACACCAACACTTTGCCATGAGTGTCACACACCAACACTTTGCCATGAGTGTCACACACCAACACTTTGTCATTGAGTGCCACACACCAACACTTTGTCATTGAGTTTCACACACCAACACTTTGTCATGAGTGTCACACACCAACACTTTGTCATGAGTGTCACACACCAACACTTTGTAATGAGTGTCGCACACCAACACTTTGTCATGAGTGTCGCACACCAACACTTTGTCATGAGTGTCACACACTTTCACTTTGTCATGAGTGTTACACACCAACACTTTGTCATGAGTGTCACACACCAACACTTTGTCATGAGTGTCACACACCAACACTTTGTCATGAGTGTCACAACACTTTCACTTTGTCATGAGTGTTACACACCAACACTTTGTCATGAGTGTCACACACCAACACTTTGTCATGAGTGTCACACACCAACACTTTGCCATGAGTGTCACACACCAACACTTTGTAATGAGTGTCACACACCAACACTTTGTCATGAGTGTCACACACCAACACTTTGTCATGAGTGTCAGACACCAACACTTTATAATGAGTGTCACACACCAACACTTTGTCATGAGTGTCACACACCAACACTTTGTCATGAGTGTCACACACCAACACTTTGTCATGAGTGTCACACACCAACACTTTGTCATGAGTGTCACACACCAACACTTTGTCATGAGTGTCACACACCAACACTTTGTCATGAGTGTCACACACCAACACTTTGTCATTGAGTGTCACACACCAACACTTTGTCATTGAGTGTCACACACCAACACATTGTCATGAGTGTTACACACCAACACTTTGTCAGTGAGTGTCACACACCAACATTTTGTCATTGAGTGTCACACACCAACATTTTGTCATGAGTGTCACACACCAACACTTTGTCATGAGTGTCACACACCAACACTTTGTCATTGTGACACACCAACACTTTATAATGAGTGTCACACACCAACACTTTGTCATGAATGTCACACACCAACACTTTGTCATGAGTGTCACACACCAACACTTTGTCATAAGTGTCACACACCAACACTTTGTCATTGAGTGCCACACACCAACACTTTCTCATGAGTGTCACACACTTTCACTTTGTCATGAATGTTAAACACCAGCACTTTGTTATTGAGTGTCACATACCAACACATTGTAATGAGTGTCACACACCAACACTTTGTCATTGAGCGTCGCACACCAACACTTTGTCATGATTTTCACACACTAACATTTGTAATGTGACACCAACACTTTTTCATTAAGTGTCACACACCAACACTTTGTCATTGAGTGTCACACACCAACATTTTGTCATGAGTGTCACAAACCAAAACTTTGTAATGAGTGGCACACACCAACACTTTGTCATTGAGTGTCACACACCAACACTGTCATGAGTGTTACACACTAACACTTTGACATGAGTGTCCACACACAAACACTTTGACATTGAGTGTCACACACCAACATTTTGTCACTGAGTGTCACACACCAACACTTTATAATGAGTGTCACACACCAACACTGTCATGAGTGTCACACACCAACACTTCGGCATTGAGTTTCACACACCAACAATTTGTCATGAGTGTCACACACCGACACTTTGCCATGAGTGTCACACACCAACACTTTGTCATGAGTGTCACACACCAACACTTTGTCATTGAGTGTCACACACCAACACTTTGTCATGAGTGTCACACACCAACACTTTGCCATAAGTGTCACACACCAACACTTTGCCATGAGTGTCACACACCAACACTTTGCCATAAGTGTCACACACCAACACTTTGCCATGAGTGTCACACACCAACACTTTGTCATGAGTGTCACACACCAACACTTTGCCATAAGTGTCACACACCAACACTTTGCCATGAGTGTCACACACCAACACTTTGTCATGAGTGTCACACACCAACACTTTGTCATGAGTGTCACACACCAACACTTTGTCATTGAGTGTCACACACCAACACTTTGTCATGAGTGTCACACACCAACACTTTGTCATGAGTGTCACACACCAACACTTTGTCATGAGTGTCACACACCAACACTTTATAATGAGTGTCACACACCAACACTTTGTGATGAGTGTCACACACCAACACTTTGTCATGAGTGTCGCACACCAACACTTTGCCATGAGTGTCACACACCAGCACTTTGCCATGAGTGTCAAGAGGGGGGATTACTGCATCATTCCCGTGTGACGTTTGGGATGAAAAAGTACATTTTCTTCATGATTTTTGCATATATGATGGACGAAGATATTGTCCTCTCACGACTGTTATTACGCAATTGAATTATCAGTTTCAGAATAATTATCCATTACAGCTTTGAACAGAAAGCATTTTCAGTCAGGAACTTCCATACGAAGTCAAACTATTTCCAGTCTAATGTGGCAAAATATGTATTTGAAGGCACGACAGTACATGGTAAATAAGTATCTTTTTGACACTCTCCATTTTTTACATATTTGTTGCTTTATATTTTTATTACTTATTCATTTATTTATTTATCTATTTATTCGATTATTTAGAATTTTGGTCATAAATTACCGTGATCATTTTGCTGAGTTTTACTACTATTGAATCAGACTACAATATGAAGTTTGAACTCTCTCTCTCTCTCTCTCTCTCTCTCTCTCTCTCACACACACACACACACACACACACACACACACACACACACACACACACACACACACACGCACTTATCTCCATCTTCCTTACCCAGTGGGGGCGGGGTCAGCGGGTTGCGTGCTGGCCAATCGGCTGTCAGAAGACCCAGACTCGCGCGTGCTGCTGCTGGAGGCGGGAGGGGATGACAGGGGGGTGCCTTCTATCTCCATCCCCATGTACAGCATCGACAACTTCGCCAGCAGTCAGTACAACTGGATGTACTTCACCCAGCCCCAGACAAACAGCTCCTTAAGCTACAAGGAACAGGTGAGAAAAAAACACCAGAGACAAACTCCCACAAAAAACGATTGCCATATTTCAAATGAAAAGATGGTTAGTGCAAAATGAATAAAATAAATGAATAAACAAATAAATAACCACTGACTAACTAGCTAAGTAAATAGATAATGTATGACAGATAAATGAATAAATGAATAACTAAATAGATGAGTGAATAAATGAATAAATAGATAAATAAATAAATGCATGAATAAATAGATAAATAGACAGAAAAACAAATAAATAAATAATAATCAACCTCAGTCGTCTCACTCTTACAGACTGCTCTGTCTTCAAAGGGAAGATGACACGAAAAGGGGTTTTTATTTTCTTCGGTGAGCGCTCAAATGGTTGAAATTTCCCCCACCCACAGCAGGACCAACAAGTGACTTTTTTCCCACTCTATGAACACCAGGGAAGTGACGCAGTAAGAGCGCAGTGTCTCCTCTGGTGATTTTCCTGGTGATGACTCCATGTTCACCGTACCTGTGGATTGCAGTGCAGGGCAGCGAGAGGACTCCAGGTGTAGCCATGTATGGAGATCTGGAATGGACGACGTGACAGTAATGCCAGAGGACGACGTGACAGTAATGCCAGAGGACGACGTGACAGTAATGCCGGAGGACGACGTACCAGTGATGCCAGAGGACGACGTGACAGTAATGCCAGAGGACGACGTGACAGTAATGCCAGAGGACGACGTGACAGTAATGCCAGAGGACGACGTGACAGTAATGCCAGAGGACGACGTGACATGACAGTAATGCCAGAGGACGATGTGACAGTGATGCCAGAGGACAACATGACATGACAGTATTGCCAGAGGGCGACGTGACAGTAATGCCAGAGGACGACGTGACAGTAATGCCGGAGGACGACATGACAGTAATGCCAGAGGACGACGTGACAGTAATGCCAAAGGACAACATGACATGACAGTATTGCCAGAGGACGACGTGACAGTAATGCCAAAGGACAACATGACATGACAGTAATGCCAGAGGACGACGTGACAGTAGTGCCAGAGGACGACATGACAGTAATGCCAGAGGACGACGTGACAGTAATGCCAAAGGACAACATGACATGACAGTATTGCCAGTGGACGACGTGACAGTAATGGCAGAGGACGACGTGACAGTAATGGCAGAGGACGACGTGACAGTAATGCCAGAGGACGACGTGACAGTAATGGCAGAGGACGACGTGACATGACAGTAATGCCAGAGGAGCAAACTTGGGTCTAGGGTGCTCTCGGTCTCATTACTCAAAAACTAATTAGCCCATTTCAACGAATTTTAATGCCAGAGGACGACATGACAGTGGTGCCAGAGGACGACGTGACAGTAATGCCAGAGGACGACGTGACAGTAATGCCAGAGGACGACGTGACAGGAAGAAAGGTGGCAGAGTGGTTAAGACGTTCGCCTGCCAATCCAACGTGTGAGAAGTGCGTGGGTTCGAGCCCTGCCTTTCTCGCCCTTTCTTTCCCAGTTTGAATGACAAATCGAACTGAACGTCAAGTCCATCGGATGGGGACTATAAGCGAGTCGGACCCGTGTGCTTTCCTGGCCCCCTGCACACGTTAAAAGAACCCACGGCATTTGAAAATCGAAAAGAGCAGGGGGGTTCCCCTCTGCCCTGGCAAAATTGATGTAGATTGAAGATAGCCGCCTGGTATTTCTTACCAAGCCACAAAAATTGTCACTTACTGTTGTCGTGTGCCATCGTGTACCGGTGGAAATAGAGGACACGTATAAACATCGCATGCATCCTATGTGAGAAACTGGAGGAATAAATGAGATAAATGAAAATGAGTTACTAATATTTGAATGGCACGGGAAACGACTGAATGAGCGCCAGTAGGCTTCTCTTCGGCCGGCTCTACCTGGGTAGGCAGCCCGTTGAGTGAGTGAGGTAGTGTGTTTATTGTAAAGTGCTTAGAGCTTGGTCTGTGACCGAGGATAGGCGCTATATAAATACCCAATATAATAATAATAATAGTGCCAGAGGACGACATGACAGTAATGCCAGAGGACGACGTGACAGTGATGCCAGAGGACGACGTGACAGTAATGCCAAAGGGACGACATATGACATGACAGTATTGCCAGAGGACGACGTGACAGTGATGCCAGAGGAGACGTGACAGTAGTGACAGTGACTGCCAGAGGAGACTGACAGTAATGCCAGAGGACGACTGACAGTAATGCCAGAGGACGACGTGACAGTAATGCCAGAGGACGACGTGACAGTAATGCCAGAGGACGACGTGACAGTAATAGCAGAGGACGAGACGTACCGAACGTGACAGTAATAGCAGAGGACGACGTGACAGTAATGCCAGAGGACGACGTGACAGTAATGCCAGAGGACGACGTGACAGTAATGGGAGAGGACGACGTGACAGTAATGGCAGAGGGACGACATGACAGTAATGCCAGAGGACGACGTGACAGTAATGCCAGAGGACGACGTGACAGTAATGCCAGAGGACGACGTGACAGTAATGCCAGAGGACGACGTGACAGTAATGCCAGAAGGAGTGTGCAGAAGATCAGGCAGAACACACTAGGGGACAGGAGGGAGTGACAGCCGTTGGTCTAATGATTGATCTTTTTGGTACCAGCTGCTGTGCTACCTCACAGCCCTATCCTGGGATCTAGTTAGCCAGATTACTTAAAAAGTACTGAACTTCTTTTAGCAAAACTTGATGAAACAATGGAATATGTTCCCTTTAAGAACTCTTTGAACTGTGATGTGGATTCGTGACGTGGATTTGTAGCAAACTTGGGTCTAGGTGCTCTCGGTCTCATTACTCAAAAACTATTTAGCCCATTTCAACGAATTTTATATCAAAATGTGATATGGCCCAAAAACGAACTCATTAGGGTTTTTGTGGATCCGTTTTGCGAATCCGGATCTAAGGGTAAATCCATGATTGATATGTTCAGTCATGGCAGTAGTCTGTGGTGTTCTAAGTGCCCTTGTAGTTGCACATACAACAATGGGGCAGGTAATCTATAAAGATGATACCTCATAGAGTCTGTATAGGTCTTCGTAGTATGTGGAATGCCCTTGTAAATGCTCAAATACCAGTAGGTCAGACAATATGCATTACAGGGACACCTCAGTCAGTCTGTGTAGATCATCATGATTTGTCTCGTATTCTGTGTGAAAAATATACAGTGTCAGTGGTGTGTGTGTGTGTGTGTGTGTGTGTGTGTGTGTGTGTGTGTGTGTATGCGGATGCGTGTGTGTGTGTGTGTGTGTGTGTGTGTGTGTGTGTGTGTGTGTGTGTGTGTGTGGCCCGCGCGCACGTGTGTGTATCTCTGTGTAATTCTATTGTTCTTTCATCGACATTTATCACAGCGCTGTGTGTGTTGATCAGAAATCCTACTGTTGTGTCAGTGACAGTATTGATCACAGCACTGTGTGTGTTGATCAGAAATCCTACTGTTGTGTCAGTGACAGTATTGATCACAGCACTGTGTGTGTTGATCAGAAATCCTACTGTTGTGTCAGTGACAGTATTGATCACAGCACTGTTGTGTGTTGATCAGAAATCCTACTGTTGTGTCAGTGACAGTATTGATCACCGCAGTGTGTGTGTTGATCAGAAATCCTACTGGCCTCGAGGCAAAGTGCTGGGGGGTTCCTCCAGTCTCAACGCCATGGTGTATATACGGGGCAGTCGCCATGACTACGATAACTGGGTCAAGCTCGGTGCTAAAGGCTGGAGCTACAAGGAAGTACTGCCCTACTTTCTGAAGTCAGAGGACATGCGGGACCCTGAACTCCAAAACTCAGGTTAGTGTTTGAGGAAGCTTGAAGAAGTAGTTAAGATTTACATCTTTTAATGATCGACACACACAAAAAAAGATCTAATGTCAGACTCAACTGGTCTGAATTTTTTTTAAACACAGATGTTATCTTTTCTTGATTCTAAAACCACAGGCAAATTTTTTTTTTTCCATTTAGTTTTGAAATTTTGAAAAGAAACAAATGCTATACTTGTTACATGCTCAGGTATGATTGGCTGACTGGAGCTGATGACTAGAATAAAAGTGTGTTACTAGACCACCATTTAAGTGGAAAGAATTAATGATAGTACAGAAACAATGCGACTTGACCCTGAAGTCTGCTAGAGGCAGGGAAACCACAAGTGATGAACAAAAACAAAGGGAGAGAGAGAGAGAGAGAGAGAGAGGAGAAGGGGAGACGTGTCTTGTCCTGATGGAAAGAGGGATGGTTTAGCTAATCTGGATGGATGGTGGGATGTCATGGATTGTTGGGGGTTAAGAGAGAAATGGCTGAGCTAGTTGTGAGGGAGAGTGGGATGTCATGGATTGTTGGGGTTAAGAGAGAAATGGCTGAGCTAGTTGTGAGGGAGAGTGGGATGTCTCTGCTTGTTGGAATGTGGAAAAGTATGGCTTAGCTTGTCGGGAGACAGCGCAGATTGGCTTAGCTTGTTTAGAGAAAGAGTGAGGTGGTTTTGCTTGTGAATGGGTCAGCTTACTGGATGTAGAGAAGGATTATGTTATTAGAGGTGTACAAAGGGGCTGATTTGGCTTGTTGTGAGAAAGATTGGGATGACCTAGTATTTTTGGACAAAGAGAACGGTAGCTCAGCTTGTTAGAATGGAGCGAGAGGGGTGGCTTAACTTGTTGAAAGGTAGAGTAATTTCTGTTGATAACGTTTTTTTTCTGTATGTGCAGTAAAAGAAACATTCGTTAAAAGATGTTCCCTCACGGGAATGATTATTTAACAGCGACAGGTTTTGCAAAGTTGTCTCCCATTTTCAGGTTTGAATTTGCCAGGAAGACACGCCTTTAGATTCTTTAGATGGAATATTTGATTATTTTTTCGTCACAGAGTACCACAAGACAGGAGGGCCCCTGAAAGTGGAGGTACCACGAACAGATGAACTGGCAGAACAGCTATGGAAAGCGGGACAGGAGCTAGGGTATCCCTGGTGGATGCCAATGGAGCCTCCATGACAGGTAGGGAGCTGGCCTGGGTTCTGCTATCACGTGTCCCAATTCGTTCCAATCTGTGCTGGTATAACCATGGATTTTTTTCTTATTGTTGCCATCAGTTATGACTTTGTTCTATTCTGTCCATGCCTTACGGTTCATTTGTGTCATTGTGGCCACGAATTGTTGGTACAACCATTGACTTATTTTCGTTGTTGCCATCTGTTATGACTTTGTTCTATTGTGTCCTTGGATTACTGTCCATTTGTCTCATGTCATCATGATGATCATGATGATGTTTCTTCACAGGGCTTATGAAGACCCAGGTCACCCAAGGGTCAGGGTCCGCTATAGCACATCTAGAGCCTTTCTCCATCCTGTGTTACACAGACCTAACCTGCACGTCGTCGTCAACGCCCATGTTACAAAGGTTGGAGAGAGAGAGAGAGACAGACAGACACACAGACACAGAGAGAGAGAGACAGACAGACAGACAGAGAGAGATCCTAAAACGAAACAACAAAAACATTAAAGAAATTTTTTTTAAGCAAAAACGAGCAAGCAAACCAACGAAACAACAAACGAACAAATTGAACCTTCATTCTTTTCTTCTACCCCCTCACATTCCTTTTTCTAGAGGTGCCGTTTGGTCCAGTGGTTAGAGCTTTTGGATAGGGACCTGGCAGTCGTGAATTCAAACGATTCATGAGGCGGTCGGATTTTCATTCAATCTTCGAGTAGACTGATACCTGATGCAGTTCAGGGATGGAGGAGTAAAGTGATGCAGTTCAGGGATGGAGGAGTAAAGTGATACCTGATGCAGTTCAGGGATGGCGGAGTAAAGTGATGCAGTTCAGGGATGGAGGAGTAAAGTGATACCTGACGCAGTTCAGGGATGGAGGAATAAAGTGATGCAGTTCAGGGATGGAGGAGTAAAGTGATGCAGTTCAGGATGGAGGAGTAAAGTGATGCAGTTCAGGGATGGAGGAGTAAAGTGATACTTGATGCAGTTCAGGGATGGAGGAGTAAAGTGATGCAGTTCAGGGATGGAGGAGTAAAGTGATACCTGATGCAGTTCAGGGATGGAGGAGTAAAGTGACGCAGTTCAGGGATGGAGGAGTAAAGTGATGCAGTTCAGGGATGGAGGAGTAAAGTGACGCAGTTCACGGATGGAGGAGTAAAGTGATGCAGTTCAGGGATGGAGGAGTAAAGTGATGCAGTTCAGGGATGGAGGAGTAAAGTGATACCTGATGCAGTTCAGGGATGGAGGAGTAAAGTGATGCAGTTCAGGGATGGAGGAGTCAAGTGATACCTGATGCAGTTCAGGGATGGAGGAGTAAAGTGATACCTGATGCAGTTCAGGGATGGAGGAGTAAAGTGATAACTGATGCAGTTCAGGGATGGAGGAGTAAAGTGATACCTGATGCAGTTCAGGGATGGAGGAGTAAAGTGATACTTGATGCAGTTCAGGGATGGAGGAGTAAAGTGATACCTGATGCAGTTCAGGGATGGAGGAGGCGGTGGAAGGAGAGGGATGGGCGCCGTCTTCCATAATGCTGTGCCTTAGAAACGATGGATCTCACTTCATTGCCACCACGGCCGTTACGCCATGTCCAAACATTCTTCAACCGTCCTATTCTTCCTTCTCCTTCTTCTCCAACCTTCTGCCCACCTTGGCCCCCTGTCGTTCTCTCCCCTACCACCCCCTCTTTCCGTAGCCCTTATCTTAATCCTCCTTTACCCTCCACCTCCACCCTCCACCCCAACCCTCCCCTACCATCCCCTCTTCCCCTAGCCCTGATCTTAATCCTCCTTCACCCTTCGTCCCCCACACCCCTCTGTCTTACACCTGTACTTAAGTTTTGGCTTGCAGGTGTTGATCAAAAAGGGACGGGCGGAAGGAGTGGAGGTGACCCGGAAGGACAAGGGGGTCAAGGTCAAGGCCAGGAGGGAGGTCATCCTGTCAGCAGGATCGATCGGCTCCCCCCAGATCCTGATGTTGTCTGGCATCGGTCCTAAGAAACATCTAAAGGAACTGGGGGTAAGTGAGTGAGTGTGTGTGTGTGTGTGTGTGTGTGTGTGTGTGTGTGTGTGTGTGTGTGTGTGTGTGTGTGTGGGGGGGGGGGGGGTGAGAGAGAGAGTGAGTGAGTGTGTGTGTGTGTGTGTGCGTTTGTTTGTATGGGTTGTGTGTCCGTGTCTTTGTGCGTATTTTCTGTGTGTGTGTGTGTGTGTGTGTGGAGAGAGAGAGAGAGAGAGAGAGAGAGAGAGAGAGAGAGAGAAATGTGTGTGTATCTGTAGATCAGCGTGTATATAGATCATCTTCGTCTGTGCCCTCTGTTTCTCCATGCTTCATGCAGATTATCATCCGTTTCTGTTCGCTGTGTCCCTGCAGATCCCACTACAGGCAGATCTCCCTGTTGGGGAGAATCTCCAGGATCATATGTATGTGGACTACGCTATTCGCATCAACTCCTCCATGGGCATCACTCCGGAGAAGCTGTCCAGCTGGAGGGAGTATCTCAGATACCACTTGTTTGGAGAAGGTAACGAGGGAACCTAGGGACCAGAGGGGTGGATTGTGTGTGTTGTTGTGCTTGGCCGTAATACACTTGTCGCCATGATTGTTGTCCATTAGGTTGATTCAGCTGCTGCTTCTGTCTGTCTCTCTATCAATCTTTCTGGCTGGCTGGCTGTTTGTCTCTCTGTCTGTAGTTGTTGTCAAACGTTGTGGACTGAAGAAGAGATTACTCACACGTGTTGTCCAGCGTTAGTCAGTAGTTTCAACCTTTCCTTTTCATGGGTAACCCGGCCATTTCAACCCAAACCAAGTTGTACTCTTACAGCTTTGTATCATTCAGTTATTGCTTTATGTATTGAGCCACTTTGTTGATGGATTCGCTTGTACAGCTGTTTACTGTATGGCTGGCTGTTCGCCAGGTGTTCTGCGTTCGCCCTGGGGTGTGGCGGCCATTGCCTTTTTTGGCAGCAATGAGGAACTGAGGAAGGCAGACTTCCCCGATGTTCAGGTGTTCATGACGACCTTTCTGATGGACTGGGTTTCAATGCTCAAAGTCAAACCCGAGGTACTGCACAGTCAATCATAATCATGACACCACACTGTCTCTCTCTCTCTCTCTCTCTCTCTCTCTCTCTCTCTCTCTCTCTCTCCCTCCCCCCCCCCTTCCTTCTTTGGACAAGGCTGATATAACCATTTAGCTGTGTTTGAACCATGTCTGTGATATTGTTAAATCTAAAACATTCATCTACACTCGGTGAGTGACTTTATCTTTTATCAAACTGCCTTTAGAGTTGAGGTCTCACAAGCTTCACTTATCTTCTTTATGCTGTATGTCAAGGGAGAGCCGTAACAAATCAACACAAATCCGACGATTTTTTTCTGCGGGAGAGAGCTGTGGTAAAACGAAAATACATCGGACACTGTGTTGAGGAGAAAGCCATCACACAGACAGACATCTGACACTGTGTTGAGGAGAAAGCCATCACACAGACACACATGTGACACTGTGTTGAGGAGAAAGCCATCACACAGACACACATGTGACACTGTGTTGAGAGAAGCAACAGACCACATCTGACACTGTAGGAAGCATCACGACAATCTGACACGTGTTGAGGAGAAAGCCATCGCACAGACACACATCTGACACTGTGTAAGAGAAAGCCATCACACAGACACACATCTGACACTGTGTTGAGGAGAAAGCCATCACACAGACACACATCTGACACTGTGTTGAGAAAGAAAGCCATCACACAGAACACATCTGACACTGTGTGAGAGAAACCATCACAAGACAATGTGACACTGTTGAGGAGAAAGCCATCACACACACACACACATACTGACACACTGTGTTGAGGAGAAAGCCATCACACAGACACACATTGACACTGTGTTGAGAAAGAAAGCCATCACACAGACACACATTGACACTGTTGAAGAAAGCCATCACCAGACACTACATTGACACTGTGTTGAGGAGAAAGCCATCACACAGACACACATCTGACACTGTGTTGAGAGAAAGCCATCACACAGACACACACACACTGTGTGAGGAGCCTCACAAGACACACATTGACACTGTGTTGAGAGAAAGCCATCACACAGACACACATTGACACTGTGTTGAGGAGAAAGCCATCACACAGACACACATCTGACACTGTGTTGAGGAGAAAGCATCACACAGACACACATCTGACACTGTTGAGGAGAAAGCCATCACACAGACACACATCTGACACTGTTGAGGAGAAAGCCATCACAAGTGAACACAAAGCTGACGCTGTTTGAGGAGAGAAGCCATACAAAGTGAATCACAACTGACGCTGTTTCAGGAGAGAGCTAGTACAATGTGAACACGAAGCAGAGACGCTATGTTTCAGGAGAGAGCTACTACAATGTGAACACGAAGCAGACGCTATGTTTCAGGAGAGCTATTACGATGTCAACACGAAGCAGACGCTATGTTTCAGGAGAGAGCTATTACAATGTGAACACGGAGCAGACGCTATGTTTCAGGAGAGAGCTATTACAATGTGAACACGAAGCAGACGCTCTGTTTCAGGAGAGAGCCAGGCTGAAGGCCCGTGTCAACCACAACGGGATGTCCTGTCTTCCCAAGCTCCTCCGCCCCCTCAGTGTGGGCACTGTTAGACTGCAGTCCTCCCGACCCCAGGACCCCCCTTGATTGACCCCCAGTATCTGACCAGAGAGGAGGATTTCGTGCCCATGTTGTACGGTAAATGGCCTACAGTAGACCTGTTCATCTTAACATGTCTGTGCTACTCTAACAACATACACGTGTTCTTCCAGGTCGCTCGAGCATCTGAGCAGTATATGTCAATGCTGGTCCAGAAAGTAATGGTATAATATAGATTTTGCTAAATATGCTAAACATTATGCAAAAACGTAACAATTCTTTTCTTGGTTGTAAAGCACTGTAGAGAATAATATGATTAATGTGCTGTTGATTTTAAACAAATTTCTTTCTGAACACCTCTGCTATGATGCTAAAATCTCACGAGACAAAAAAATATCTTTGAGGAGAAGTGGATGGATGCAAATATTTGCCAGGTTAAAAGATTTGGTTAACGAAAAAAATGGATTTGATTGCTTGTGAGAAATTTAGAGAGAAAAAATATGTTTTCACAAGAACCGTTTTTTTAAATGTATGAAGGAATTATACGGACTTTAAAGCAATATCAAGTCAAATAAAGTTATAGAATTAATGCATATAGAAACGCTTGGGACAGTGGTGTGTGGCACTGCATCCAAAAATGGAATCAAGCAGTGACAAGAACGCTTGCAGGACGCTAGCCACACCAACGGCAGATACGACATGGAATCCCAGTTTGATGGAATGGACTGAAAGGGTAGTTCTTTTCTAAGTGTTTGAAATCTACAACTGATATTCAGCTTAGGTGATTAAGAAACGATTGCCTCTTATAACTGTTCTAATGGAGACATAGTCATCAATGTGTAGTATAACTGATTCTCCTTATGTACATTCTGTGCCCAGGAAGAAGAAGCGACTTTCCTCCTTGTTCTGGCACTACAACATCTTTAGGTGATCTTTTGAGAGTGTTACAACATGCTGACACTACCAAGTTATCCAACATCTTTAGGTGATCTTTTGAGAGTGTTACAACAATCTGACACTACCAAGTTATCCAACTTTTTATGTGATCTTTTGAGAGTGTTACAACATGCTGACACTACCAAGTTATCCAACATCTTTAGGTGATCTTTTGAGAGTGTTAAACATGCTGACACTACCAAGTTATCCAACATCTTTAGGTGATCTTTTGAGAGTGTTACAACATGCTGACACTACCAAGTTATCCAACATCTTTAGGTGATCTTTTGAGAGTGTTACAACATGCTGACACTACCAGGTTATCCAACATTTTTAGGTGATCTTTTGAGAGTGTTACAACATGCTGACACTACCAAGTTATCCAACACCTTTAGGTGATCTTTTGAGAGTGTTACAAAATTTTGGCACTACCAAGTTATCCAACATCTTTAGGTGATCTTTTGAGAGTGTTACAAAATTTTGGCACCACCGCGTTATCCAACATCTTTAGGTGATCTATTCAGAGTGTTACAACATGCTGACACTACCAAGTTATCCAACATCTTTAGGTGATCATTTGAGAGTGTTACAACATGCTGACACTACCAAGTTATCCAACATCTTTAGGTGATCTTTTGAGAGTGTTACAACATGCTGACACTACCAAGTTATCCAACATCTTTAGGTGATCTTTTGAGAGTGTTACGAAATTCTGGCACTACCGCGTTATCCAACACCTTTAGGTGATCTTTTGAAAGTGTTATGAAATTCTGGCACTACAAGTTATCCAACATCTTTAGGTGATCTTTTGAGAGTGTTATGAAATTCTGGCACTACCAAGTTATCCAACATCTTTAGGTGATCTGTTGAGAGTGTTATGAAATTCTGGCAATACTGCATTATCTGACCTTTTAAGTGATCTATTGAGTGTTATGAAATTCTGGTTCAACCGCTTCATCCAACATTTTGAAGTGATCTGTTGAGAGTGTTATGAAATTCTGGTTCTACCGCTTCATCCAACATTTTGAAGTAATCTTTTCAGACTGTTTTAAAATTCGGGCACTACCGCGTTATCCAATATTTTAAAGTGATCTTTGATAGTGAATAAACAAAAATTATAAATCTCGCTTTTGAAGAAAAATCATTTATTTTTTGCAGCAGTTCAAAATGTCACCAACTGACAAACCAGTTGATTACTCTGTCTCTAGTCAAGCTTTTATTCATAGAGTAAATGAAAGAAAGTAACATCTTCAGTCCAGTATTACTCCGTCACCTGAAATGTTGACGTGGAACAGAAGAAGTATCAGTTTCTGCCAAATGAAGAATATAGGGATTTGGAAAATAAAAACTTTAAATAAAGGCAAGCCCTTAAATATCTTTGTGATTGAAATTCAAGAAATACGGATGATTCGCAAATAGCATATCGATGTCGCTCTCTCATGGGTGTTATGTGTATGTTGCTCTAAATACGAATGGTATCATTCAGGTTGCTCTGACAACAAAGGACTAACTCCCTGTTGCTTTAACAACTAATGGGTACACTTCAATGCTGCTTTAACAACTATGGGTACACATCAATGCTGCTTTAACAACTATGGGTACACTTCAATGCTGTTTTAAACTAATGGGTACACTTCAATGCTGCTTTAACAACTAATGGGTACACATCAATGCTGCTTTAACAACTAATGGGTACACATCAATGCTGCTTTAACAACTACTGGGTACACTTCAATGCTGTTTTAACAACTAATGGGTACACTTCAATGCTGTTTTAACAACTAATGGGTACACTTCAATGCTGCTTTAACAACTAATGCGTACAATCAATGCTGCTTTAACAACTACTGGGTACACTTCAATGCTGTTTAACAACTAATGGGTACACTTCAATGCTGCTGCAACAACTACTGGGTACACATCAATGCTGCTTTAACAACTACTGGGTACATTTCAACGCTGCTTTAACAACTACTGGGTACACTTCAATGCTGTTTTAACAACTAATGGGTACACATCAATGCTGCTGCAACAACTACTGGGTATTTCAACGTGCTTTACAACTATGGGCATACTTCAATGTTGCTTTAACAACTAATGGGTACACTTCAATGCTGCTTTTACAATTACTGGGTACATTTCAATGCTGCTGCAACGACTATGGGTACACTTCAATGTTCCTGCTGGTTTAACAACTACTGGGTACACTTCAATGCTGCTTTAACAACTTATGAGTACTCTTCAATGCTGCTGCAACGACTACTGGTACACTTCAATGCTGCTTTAACAACTAATGGGTACACTTCAATGCTGCTTTTACAATTACTGGGTACATTTCAATGCTGCTGCAACGACTAATGGGTACACTTCAGTGCTGTTTTAACAACTACTGGGTACACTTCAATGCTGGTTTAACAACTACTGGGTACACTTCAATGCTGCTTTAACAACTTATGAGTACTCTTCAATGCTGCTGCAACGACTATGGGTACACTTCAATGCTGCTTTAACAACTAATGGGTACACTTCAGTGCTGCTGCAACGACTACTGGGTACACTTCAATGCTGCTGCGACGACTACTGGACACATGTCCATGTCACTGTGACGACTAATGCGTAAATGTCCGTGACGCCTGATAACACACGAAACAATGTCCACCCCAACAGGGATACGTGACGACTAATGCGTAAATGTCCGTGACGCCCTGATAACACACGCAACAATGTCACTCAACAGGGATATGTGTCGACTAATGCGTAAATGTCTTTGACGCCCTAATAACACACGAAACCATGTCCACCTCCACAGGGATACGTCAGTGCCAACGCCTGATGACCACGCCCACAATGCGCGCACTGGACGCTCAGTACAATGATGAAGCCGTGAAGGCGTGCAGCGAGCAGCACGTGTTTGACAGTGACGACTACTGGCGATGTCACATCCGCCACACCGCTGTCACCGTCTTTCACCCCACTACCACATGTAAGATGGGGGATCCGAAAGATCCCTCCACTGTGGTGGATCCCCAACTCAGGTGAGTGTGTGGGAGATGCCCAGCATTGTGGGTAGGCCTTCCTGTGCAAATGTCTGATAAATTCACTGGTTGAAGATACTCATGGATACGTTTCATGCCTGAACAGCAGATTAGTCTTTTATCTGTATATTCATTTTCTTTTCACGTAGACAATGTTCATACACGATGTTTTCTTACGACGGCTAAAGGTCTTGATCCATTTTCATACACTGGCATGGTAAAGGACTAGATGCATGTTGATACACTACATGCTTTGTGTGTGTCACATAGCAAAGGTCTGATCCATTTTTACACACTGTGTTTTTCATACATGACGTAGTGAAAGTCTTGATCCATAATGATATACTGTATTTTCTGTGTTACATAGGAAAGGCTTTGATCCAGTTCACATATGTTTACTGAACCACATAGTAAAGGTCATGCTTCATGTTCATATTCTGTGTCTTTTTTTCCAGGGTGAAGGGGGTTCAGGGTCTCAGAGTGGTGGATGCTTCCATCATGCCCACCATTGTGTCAGGCAACACCAACGCCCCCACCATCATGATTGCCGAGAAAGCCGCCGACATCATCCGGGGTCAGTGACGTCACCATCCCTCCAGATGGACCCCGACTGACGTCACTGGGTGACAAACAACATTCAGGACAATGATAACGGAGAACGAGCAATCACTCATCTCCTCAACTATTGGCTGGAATATGGACGTTGCGCCCAGTTTGAGAAGATAGTGATTGCTCGTTCTTCAATTTCATGGTCCTGACTGTTGTTTATTTTGCCTACAGAAGACCAAAGAGGTCGAAATGCGTCGCGTTTTGCATTGTAGTTTGTTTGCCCCTTTTGTATGGCGGAATAATCATAACATCTCTTAAAAATTTCTTTCCATTTCCGCCTGCAGTCACCTCACTGTGAAGCTGGCCAGGGATGCCAGTTTTGCTGGATTTGAATGGATTGTTTGACTTCAGATTTGGAAGGATTGTTTTGCTTCAGATTTGAAAGGGTTGTTTTGCTTCATATTTGAAATGATTGTTTTACTCCAGATTTGAAATGATCGTTTTACTTCAGATTTGAAAGGATTGTTTGACTTCAGATTTGAAAGGATTGTTTTGCTTCAGATTTGAAGTGATTGTTTTACTTCGGATTTGAAAGGATTGTTTTACTTCAGATTTGAAATGATTGTTTTACTTCAGATTTGTACAGATTTAAAGGAAACACGTTTTTTCCAATGTCGGTTAATTCTTATTTTTCTACTTTACTTTGAATTTTTGCTTCGGTCCTATATTTGTTTTTAAACACACACACACACACACACACACACACACACACACACACACATATATATATATATTTTATATATATATATATATAGATATATATATATATATAGACATATATATTCCATATAGATCTATAACAAACTATGCGTATGCGAGCTCTCTCTCTCTCTCTCTCTCTCTCTCTCTCTCTCTCTCTCTCTCTCTCTCTCTCTCTCTCTCTCTCTGTCTGTCTGTACGTGCATGCACGCATGTGTGTATGTATGATAAATTAAGAAAGATAGAGAGGGAGCGCAATGACAATTTGGACATTGTTACCTTATATGTATCAGAAGAATAGCCACTAATATAATGCAGGTGCGGAATCAACTGCTTTGATTTCAGATGCACTCACAGGTAGCCCTCACTCGCATGCGAACACACACACACACACACACACACACACACACACACACACACACACACACACACACACACACACACACACATACAGAGAGAGAGAGAGAGAGTACTGGAGAAGAAAGAAGGAAGACAAACACAAGTTAACATTATTTAAGGAAGAAACAAAAGTTGACTGTTTGAAAGTTTTCATTTAACATTATTTGCAAATGTCTGACTCACATGAAGTTAGGAACGTCTGCTTAATGCCTCGTTTTGTCTGTTGGGGGTGTGCTAATATGCAGAAGTATACCTGATACATGTGCCACAGTTAGAAAACTATATTCTTTCCATGCACCAGTCCTTATCTTTTTTTGTGAGCAGTATACAGTATGGTAGTAAGCATATGCACTTGATGTCGATATCATTTTTTTTCCCCAAAGTGATATATATGGAGTGTGCTTACGAAGTATGATGCATCGTTTACGATGTTTTGGACAGGCCTTGAGAACGTGCAATTGAGACAGAACCTTCAGTGCATATATTGATCTACAACGTAAACACGATTCCTAGTTTCATATTTCCTTTCTCAGTGTTCTATCTGACACTGAGTGATTGGTCTTCAGATCCACGAATAACTTAATCATCAAGATGTGTGTAAACACCATTTCTGGTGACTGTAAAACCAGATGATACAGAAGATGAAATTGCTTTTCTGTTGTTGTTGGGAATTCATTCACTAACGCAGACTGTAAGATACGTACACTCGGACCAGCCGCCGTGGCGAAGTGGTTAGTGTCGCGGACTCCCGGCTGGGAGGTCGTGGGTTTGAATCCCATCAGAGTCATGTGGGTTTTTCTGCCCCGACCGGCTCCTACCCAGAGTTGAGTTTGTTGCGGACTCAGTTGGGAAGACTGGGACCACACAGTCGAGTTTCATCCACTTAATGGATGCGTTTCTGAGAGTGTTGCTCAAATTTCATGACCAACACTGCAGGTGCCTGTATCTCTCGGGCCTGGTTGACGCCGGGATATATTATGAAATGAAGCGTAGAGTACAGCCCTGTCATGTAGTCTCAGACCGAAATGGAAATCCGTAGCATCATCTTAAGCATCCTCATTCTCATCGATCAGCATAAAAAAAGTCTCAAATTCTGTGGCCCTTCATGCCCTGCTCTCATGGTGACCTCAGTTTCGATGTCCTCTCCACGTCTGTGGTCTTGGTTTGGTTCCGTCGGGGTCACCGGTATCGGCGAGTCCATGGGGGTTGTCGTTGGACGGACGTGGTGGCGCCCTCCGGAGGGAGAGCTCACTCACGCCGGCTCCGCGACTAAGCAATTATTGTCGTCAGTAGGGGGCTTAGTAGGTGATGTCCTGCGTATGTTAGATCAGAACAGGCGCCACTGAACACCACCGAAGTGACTCGGCAGCAGTGCAGTGTCTCCTCCGGTGGGTTGCCTCTTGACGACTTGACACTGAGTGCTCCCTGTGGATTGCCGGTGCCGGGGCTGCGGCGGGGCCGACCGATCTGCGGCTGTGGATGGGATGTCGGAATGAGCGGCGTGGGTGCACTGCCTCTGAGGTGGGGCAGAGGTTGGGACAGGCAAAAAAAAAAAAAAAAAAAAAAAAAAAGATACGTACACTCACACACCCACGAAAAGTAGGTAGAGAGTGAGAGAGATGTCCGTTTGAATTTGTGTTGCCATCCAATTATAGTTTAACTGAAAGTGCAAATCCGTTGGATTTACACAAGAAATATCGAGAAAAAAAAACCCATTGTTACCTGTAACCGAATCAGAAAAAATATATGCTCATGGAATTTTCCTAATGATAGATTGATCGTTTAGTTTCAATATCATACCAGAGCAAAAAATAATAATAATAACCTGATGATTTACAATTTCAGATAATGTTAAGCTAATCAGATGTCCTAAGGCAGTTGAGTAGTTTCCACTATAGTGCAGAAATGTGTAAATATGATGTCTGATCTGGACAATTCTCTATACAAGACAGTCACTGACTCACTTACATGAAGTATGGACCGTCACAAAATGTCAGTGCCATGCCAAAATCTGGACAGAGCTTTGGGTTTGTCATATAATCCTGTTCATGTTGTCTGTGTCATATAATCCTGTTCATGTTGTCTGCGTCATATAATCCTGTTCATGTTGTCTGTGTCATATAATCCTGTTCATGTTGTCTGTGTCATATAATCCTGTTCATGTTGTCTGTGTCATATAATCCTGTTCATGTTTGTGTCATATAATCCTGATCATGTTGTCTGTGTCATATAATCCTGATCATGTTGTCTGTGTCACTGTGGCGAGAGGTGGGATGCATGACACTGACAGCTGACCTATATCTTGACAACTTGACGTCAGTAGGTGATGACACTGTGGAGGTATCCATTATCTGTTTGTGTGAAGTGGCCAGGTCAACAGTACACTATCACACTGGACCTCAGCTCTACCCTGTAATCCTTCTGTGTTGCCTGTGATAGTCAGATATCTGTCCAACATATTCTTTTAGACTGCTGGGATTTATACATTATTAGAAGGAAACATTACACTGCAGATAATATGAAGATTCCTTTCCGTGATGTTCCCCCTGACAATATTTTTAGCTTCCTAAAAGAAGTGAATTTATTTCATCGTGTGTGAATTTGGTGTTGTTAGATTTTCTATACCCAGTATTGATTTTTGCAGATTACAGTTAGTGATTTCAACGTGTTGGTTTTTAATCATAGGATTGGTTCTTTTAATCTTTTTTTAATGGGTTGGGTAAGGTTTTGCTTTTAATCCTTTAACATATATACGTGGTAGTTTGAAACGTGGTGACAGTCCTGAGATAACCTCTGCTGTTGACGGGACTATAATTTTAATCTTAATCTTAATCCTACCCTGTAATTCTACCGCTGGTTGTTTTTCCCCGCTTTGTTTAACTGCCAACTGTTCCAATGGCTTTTCTATGTCAATGCTATTTTCACTGTGTGTGAAGAATACGCTTAAAGAAGATTTGTCATTGTGAATACAGATATTTTTTGTGCCAGCAGATGCGTGTAACAACTTGCTACTTTCTCGCCAGTTGTGAATGAATGTCAACGATGCTCACATCTAATGTACACGACTAGGAGAATATGGAATGAACTTTTGGCTGTCTCTACCAGACATTTAAGTTTCATTACCGGCGCCAGTACTGCTCTATAACAAACGTTTCAAATGCTTCCTGCTTTGCTAATGCGAAACACCACTCACTTTGTACAATTTGTCATTTACTCACTACCGCTGCTCAAACCCTCGTTTGTTTTTGAGTACAGACAATGAATCGGTTGTCCAGTGTAGACTCAAGAACGTCCTCAGCGCAGTTGTCTGATGTGTCTGGAAAGCAACGAAGCATAGTAATGCCCCAACATTCCTAAAATCTCTTTACTGGCTTCCCTTCAGTGAAAGAATTCAATACACGGTGTCACGACTCCTCGTCTGGCTTTCTTTCGTCGATCGTTCCGCTCTTCAGTCTGTGTACAGTCCATCCACACAGCTGCAGACACGTCAATCTCTCTCTCCCTCTCTCTCTCTCTCTCTCTCTTGTCTGATAACCAAAACGTGTGATTCCCACTCCTTTTGTTATAATGTGCCATCTGTGTGGGTTCCTGTGCCCTATGACTTACGTTACGTGGAAGACATTCTACTTTTCTTCCTTTTTTTTCATGCTTCATCTTTTGTGTCCGCTCCCTCCATCTATTATCCCCCTTCCCCAGACTTCAGTGGCATTATTCTCTCTCACATCAGGGTAAATCAACATCAGTGGCATCATTCTCTCTCACTGTTCCCATCAGGGTAAATCAACATCAGTGGCATCATTCTCTCTCACTGTTCCCATCAGGGTAAATCAACATCAGTGGCATCATTCTCTCTCACTGTTCCCATCAGGGTAAATCAACATCAGTGGCATCATTCTCTCTCACTGTTCCCATCAGGGTAAATCAATATCAGTGGCATCATTCTCTCTCACTGTTAACAGGGTAGATCAACATCAGTGGCATCATTCTCTCTCACTGTTCCCATCAGGGTAAATCAATATCAGTGGCATCATTCTCTCTCACTGTTCACAGGGTAGATCAACATCAGTGGCATCATTCTCTCTCACTGTTCCCATCAGGGTAAATCAACATCAGTGGCATCATTCTCTCTCATTGTTCCCAGGGTAAATCAACATCAGTGGCATCATTCTCTCTCACTGTTCCCATCAGGGTAAATCAACATCAGTGGCATCATTCTCTCTCACATCAGGGTAAATCAACATCAGTGGCATCATTCTCTCTCACATCAGGGTAAATCAACATCAGTGGCATCGTACTCTCTCACTGTTCCCATCAGGGTAAATCAATATTTCACTGTTCCCATCAGGGTAAATCAACATCAGTGGCATCCTTCTCTGTCACTGTTCCCATCAGGGTAAATCAATATTTCACTGTTCCCATCAGGGTAAATCAACATCAGTGGCATCATTCTCTCTCACTGTTCCCATCAGGGTAAATCAACATCAGTGGCATCATTCTCTGTCACTGTTCCCATCAGGGTAAATCAATATCAGTGGCATCACTCTCTCTCACTGTTCCCAGGGTACATCAATATCAGATCGCCACAAGGCAACTCACTAGGGGAGGCACTGCACCGCTGTTGAATCACGTCACTGATGTTCAGTGGCTCCTTGTCTGACCCATCCAATGTGGGACACCGTTCTCCTCGCCAACGACTGTAGAATTCCAGAATGTCACGTTACAAGAGCTTTGCTGTAGTTCCTTGCCTTGAAAGCTTTCCAACAGACACACAGTTCAGTTGTTCTGACAATATCCTGGCACAAATCTTGATGGTTCACCCAGGTCCAGAGAACAGTCAAGCCCACATCCGTTCACATACACGGATGCAGTGACAACAGACCATTCCGAACATCTTTGGTACTGAAAGGTCAGTGTCTCTCCACATTCTGCAGACCAGTCCATGGTCAGACTCTGCCAAAATACAAATAAACATATGAAGCAAGGTGAGAACAAATACGTATTTAAAATACAATACAAAACAGCCCAGTGAATATTCGACAACTATGTTTCCTTCCGACCTCAAAACTAACAGACATGAACAAGCCACAGAACAACACACTGCCCACGGCACTGTCAGCGGGAGAACAGCAATGTATGTAAATGATGAGCAGAGAAGTGAGAAACAGTTTTCACACACACACACACACACACACACACACACACACACACACACACACACACACACACACACTGTAGGAAATAATAGTGTTGTCTGAACACATGTCGTAGGAAAAAAGATTTAGGAAATAATGGCGCTGTCTAAACACACGCAGCTGTACATCAGGGTAATCTCCCTTCTTCAACTCTTCACTGCTGGGAAATAAAGGGCGAGTTGAACACATACTGTAGGAAAACGTAGTTCTGTCTGAACACATACTGTAGGGAAATGTAGTGCTGTCTGAACACATACTGTAGGGAAATGTAGTGCTGTCTGAACACATACGGTTGGAAAATGTGCTGTCTGAACACATACTGTAGGAAAATGTAGTGCTGTCTGAACACATACTGTAGGGAAATGTAGTGCTGTCTGAACACATACTGTAGGAAAATGTAGTGCTGTCTGAACACATACTGTAGGAAAATGTAGTGCTGTCTGAACACATACTGTAGGAAAATGTAGTGCTGTCTGAACACATACTGTAGGAAAATGTAGTGTGAGTTGAACATAATGCTGTAGGAAAATGTAGTGCTATCTGAACACACAGTGTAAAATAATACGCTATCTGAACACATACTGTAGGAAATAATGCCACTGCCTGAACACATATTCTGTTAAATAATAGCGCTATCCGAACACATACTGTGGGAAATAATAGCGCTATCTGAACACATTCTGTGGGAAATAATAGCGCTATCCGAACACATACTGTGGGAAATAATAGCGCTATCTGAACGCATACTGTGGGAAATAATAGCGCTATCCGAATGCATACTGTGGGAAATAATAGCGCTATCCGAACACATACTGTGGGAAATAATAGCGCTATCCGAACGCATACTGTGGGAAATACTAGCGCTAGCTGAGAACGTACTGTAGGAAATAGTAGACCGCCTGAACGCCTACTGTAGGAAATAGTAGCACCGCCTGAACACCTACTGTAGGAAATAGTAGCACCGCCTGAACGCCTGCTGTAGGATTAGTAGTACTGTCTGAATGCATACTGTAGGAAATAGTAGACCGCCTGAACGCATACTATAGGATTAGTAGTACCGTCTGAACGCCTGCTGTAGGATTAGTAGTACCGCCTGAACGCCTGTTGTATGACAATGCAGAGAACGTGGACGATGCCTCTTCTGACCCCGATTGTGATTGACAGGGTGACACTGGCTGATACTAACTGCACACACCGTAGCACACTGCAGTACAATGCGGCAACACACTTCTCTCCCCTGCTGTTGACCCAGTCTGGCTAAGTTGTCGTCTGGCGCTCCCGCTGTCAACTGGTTTCTGAGGGGAGCAGACGTCTTCACAGTGGTCATCACTGCCACCTGTTTTCTGAGGTGAGAAAACGTATAACTGTTGTCGTCTGCTGCTCTAGCATAGTCTGTATGTTCTCTTTCAAATGGACATATTTTTGCTGATTTTAGTGTTTTAGCGTTTGATACAAAGTGTCTGGGTTTGTTAATGTTCTAATGTGTAGTGTACTGGCCCACTCACACTGATGTGTAGCATATACTAAGAAAACAACATAGATGAAACAAAAGAGTTAATTATTTTCAGTTTTTCATTTTGGTAGAAAGAAACTCGTGGAGAGCGTGGCAGCAGAGAGTCCTCAGAAGAGAAGCCCCCTTCAAGCAAGTGTTTCGGCCCTTATCTCCTGACACTCTAGGGGGGTTGGGCCACACCCGGTTCATGACTCCGGATGTCCCTCTGCTGCCCTTTTTTTCCCATCTTGGGACGAGCCATGGCTGGGATTCGAACCCATGACCTTCTGGACATGCTCATTTTCCACTTAATGACTCGCACTCTAACCACTGAGCCACAGGGACACCTGATATTTGTAGGAAATTTAAGCCTTATGAAGTTCACTTTTGTTCCTCCTTGACCAGATCCAGCTTGAACACCTCTCTGCCGCTTCTGCCATTGCTTTCAGGGCTCTGTTTTTTTCCCTCCCTGCAACTGAGAGCTGTTTCATGAGGGTGTATGCAGACGTTCCTACAAACCCTCTAGCTCCAATTTCTGCAGTGAGGACTTTGACCTGATAGCCTTCTCTCCTCAGGCTGTTTGCCAGATCAGCATAGATTTGAGCTGCCTCCATTCTGTTCTCATATGGCACCGTGAGCTCGATCATGATCAGCTGCTTGGTTGACTGAGAGTGGACTACTATGTCTGGTCTCATGCCACTCTTGCTGATGATCTCTGGGTGACTCTTCCATTCTGGGAGGTCTGCAGTGCACTCCCAGTCATCTGCCCCATCCAGCAGACTCTGCCTGCATGTTCCGAGTGGCACTGTTGTTCTTGGCCATGATTTGCCGCCTCCTGCCGTGACGAATGTTGCGGGTGCTTTTGGAGTCCTGATTTTCCCTTTTCTGGTGTTGGTACTAGCCCAGACTTCTTGTACAATCTCTTTGAGCACTTGGTTGTGCCTCCATGTGTACCTTCCTTGAGCCAGGGCTACTTTACATGAGCTTAGGACATGCTCCACTGTTTGTTTTTCATGGCAGAGGGGGCATGCAGGATCGTCTGTTTTTCCCCACTTCACCAGGTTTGCATTTGAGGGCAGAAGGTCATATGCAGCTCTGAGAATGAAGCTGATCCTGAGAGGGGCCATGTGCCAAATGTCATTCCAAGTGAGACTTCTTTGGAGTGCATTCTCCCACGTTGTCCATTGCCCTTGCTGGTTCTGCTGGACTGCTTTTTGGAGTCTTTTTTGGTCTTCTTCTTTTCTCATCTCCTGAATCATCATGTCTCTTTTGGCTTTTCCTTTGGCCTTTGACCACCATTCAGTTTTGGTCACCCCAAGTCCTTGTCTGTTGGTCTGTGTGTGTCCTGTTATTTCTCTGATCTTGAGACTTTCTTTTGCAGAATCCATCGCCTCTTGAACTTTCCATTTTCTGCCTGTCTTCAGCTGGGGCTTGATTGCTTCTACCACCTTGTCTCCTGAGTCCTCCAGCATGCTTTGAAGTCTGATCTTTCCTGCTTTGTATTCTTCCAGGATGGATTTCAGTGGTAGTTTCAGCTTTGCTTGGCGACAGTACAGCGCTATGTCAGTTAGACAGGGTGGGACACCAAGCCATTTCCTTGTGAACTTGTTGATTTTGATCTAGTTGCAAAGCGAGAGGACTGCAGGCGGAAATCTAAACAAATCTTAAACGCCTTCTTCCTTGCGCTGAACCCAACCAAGTGATCTGAAGCGATCAAAGCTAAGTGAATTTTCATTGTTTTATTCGTTAATGTCTCACCTGATGAAGACCTAAGAGGTCGAAACTAGTTGTGTTTCGTCTTGTGACTCGTTTGTCCACGTTCTCTGGGCGGTTCGCTAACATTTATTTAAGATTTGTTGATTTTGGCTTCCATTGCCTCCACTGTGCTGGTGCAGATGTCGTATATCATCAGAGGCCATAGGAGCTTTGGTATCAGCATGCACTGCAGACACCAGACCTTGTATTTGCCAGGGAGCCCACACTGGTCAATGGTTTCCAAGCCTTCTTCCGACATCTGTTTGGTTTCTTTTGCTCTTTGTGTGTCTTTCAGCGTATCATCATACCATCTTCCAAGGCTCTTGACTGGCTCTTCTGTGACTGTTGGAATGGCCTGGTTGGCAATACTGAAGACCACAGATTCGGCCACTTTTCCTTTCCTCAGTGAGAGACTCCGTGATTTCTTTGGCTTGAACTTCATTCTGGATGAGGCAACTATGTCGTCCAGCCTTTCCAGCACATGACGTGTCTCGTCTTCTCTGGATGAAATCACTGAAGTGTCATCCATGAAGGCCTTGAGAGGGGGCATCTTGTATCCATCGCCAAGGTCTGTTTGTCTCGCGTTGTTTGTTGCTGCTTTCAAGATGACTTCCATTGCCAACACGAACAGTATTGGGGAAATTGCACAGCCCATTGCAATGCCCACTTCCAAGTTGATCCAATCTGTTGTGTACTCCTTGTTAGAGAACCGCATTGAGAAGCCACTGAAGTACTTCTTGAGCATGTCGCGGATGTTCTTTGGCACATGGTACATCTCAAGAGCCAACTGTATCATCTCATGGGGTACAGATCCATATGCGTTTGCCAGATCAAGCCACACTACGTCCAGGTCTCTCTTTTCTGTTTTTGCTCTTTGGATTGCGTCCCAGATCATTGTGGCGTGTTGTACACAGCCAGCCACGCCTGGGATGCCACCTTTCTGGACTGACACATCCAAGTACTTGTTTTCCATGAGGTACTTGGTCAGCCTTGCTGCCATGACAGAGAAGAAGATTTTCCCTTCGACGTTCAGTAGTGATATTGGCCTGAACTGGCTGATGTCACTTGAGTTTTGCTCTTTGGGGATGTACACACCATCTGCCGTCATCCACTGGCCGCTGATCTTCTGGTTTCTCCAAGCTGATCGCAGCAGCCTGTGGAGCCACTCCAGCACCTTGGGACATTTCTTGTATAGCTGGTAAGGTATTCCGTTTGGCCCTGGTGATGATTTGGCTCTGGCTTTGTCGACCACCTTCTTGATTTCCGCCAACGTTGGAGGCTTGTCATTGAACTGTTCCTCAGGGTTGGTTGGCCACACCAGACCTTGAATGTTGAGTGGTGCTTTGCTCTGTGAGTCAGAGTATGTTTTCCTCAGATGCTGCTCAAGAACTCCTTTGTCCACACTTAGGGTCCCAGATTTTGGCTGCTCAAACAGTGTTCTGGCAAACTGGAAGGGGTCTCTGAAGAAGCGCTCTTGTGTCTTCTTCTTTTTGCTCTTCCTCTTCCTCGCAGATTCCGCTTTGCTGAGAGCGCTGTGTTTTGCTTTCAGGTCTTTCCAGAGTTTTTCCAAGCCTTGTTTTTCAGCTGGCAGTGCGGTCTTCATTTGCTTCTTGAGCTTTTTCTTTCGGACCCTGATCTTGTCCATCTCTTCTTGGCGTCTGGATTTCTTTGGAGGTGTTTTCTCTTTGGGTAGTTTTGCTCCATAGGCGTCTCTACATGTGGCATACACAATGTCCCCATATGTGGCTAGTTTGTGTTCCAGGGTGCTTTTCCCTATCAGTGCATCGAGTCTTTGGACGATTTTTGCATCCAGTTTCTCCCAATCTTCAGTTTCGTTTGCTCGTGGCAGGTTGAGTTTCAGGCGCCTGGCATCGAGGGCCTGTGCAAATTCCTCATCCGAACCAACAGCGTAGATGTCCTTGGCACTGTGGTTTAAATCCTGGCCTTGGTCTTCCGACGTCTTATCTGCTGATGCAGTGCGCAGCTGCTCATTCAGATGAGTCTTCACACATCCCATCTTTGTTCTGTGGATCTTCATGCCACGGGTGGTAGCGAAACACTTTCCACAGACACATGGATATTCCATTTGGTCCATGTTCATAGTCCATTTGGGATTTGCAGTCGTGATTGGTTGAGCACCGATGGATTCATCATTCTCTCCCCCTTTCGGTGAATCCTGTGTTACACACATCCACACACATACATTCACTCTCCCCTCTCTCTCTCTCTCTCTCTCTCGCTCTCTCTCTCTCTCTCTCCCCCCCCCCCCTTCTCTTTCCCTCAAATATGTTAACAATGGTAGTTACATATTAAAGGCATGCACTGTACCAAAGCAAAATGTATGCGTAAGCACACAGTTCCGTATGTACGCACCAGGCGTGCGGCTATCGTTGGTCCCAATTGCCCGTCTCCCTCTCCATCCCTCTACCCAAGCGCGTGAGCTCTCCTCACATCACCCACCACCACCACCACCCACCCACCCACCCAAACATCCCCCATCCCCCCCCCTCCCCCCCAAAAAAAAAGAGTTAGCAAGAGACACAGAGAGAGGGAGAGAGACAGACAGACAGACAGACACGCAGATAGGCCGTCGAGCAGACACACCGACAGAGAAGTTTGAAAGAATCTAGATGTTTGTTGCATGTCGTCTCACCAATTGGCTGATCCCGGATGAAGCCAACCTTGTAGCGAAAAGAAAATGTCCACAAGGAAGACATGAGGAGAGCCAAGAAGCGAGACATCAGGAATACGACCTCTCCCTTCTCAAATCCCACCCCCCTCCACAGATCTCCGGTCCCTCCCCCTCTCCCACCCCGCAACTCTCCCCGCAGAGATAACCCCACCCCTTTCCACCCCACCCCCCCTTCTCCCTCTCATACCTAACGCACGGACAATACAATAACTTTCCCCCTCCCCTCTCTCTCCCTTCCTTCTTCAAAAAACATTTCTGTGTGTTCATAAATAACTTACATTTCCTTCGAGATTTACACGCTCTCACCTATTTGGGAAAGTTTGCCTTTTAAACTCTTTCGGACATTATACTCTTTCTCAAAAATGAGTTGCAGAGAGATACCCTTGTTTGTCTTTTTACAAATACTGATACACATTTTACTCAGTAATATGATACACTTATAATTTGTCTTCGAAGCAATGGATTTATTGATGCCAAATAATATATCTGTGTTTGATAATATAATCTAATCTGTGCATGTGTTTCTAAGTAAATTTTGTGCTCAATGAATCTCCAAAAGTTGTGAACGATTGGACACTCGCAGAAAAAATGTTCAATGAAATCAGTTGTGTCAGGACAGTACGAGCATTTGTTCGAGTCTTTTACTTTCATTTTACTAAGCATGATATTAGTAGGATATATACTGTGTAGTATTTTCCAGTGGAGAACTCCGAGTCTTACTCTTTTGTAACGTCTGTAGCTCAACACCATGTGGATTTGTGTAAGTCAATACCAAACTTTCTGTTCCAGAAGGCACTCGCAGTAGGTGTTTGAGTTTCCTTATGTGGCAGAATTAGTTCCCTTATTTGTTTAGGCTTTGCATTTAACAGACTGCCAAAACAGGGAAGCGTCCCAGATCCTCTTTCTCCTGACTGGATCCACTGGATCCATATTGCTGGCATGGAGTTAATCAAAGCATTGTACTGGAACAATGCAAGGGCTCTATTCTGTCCAACCATTTCCTGCATTTCTTCTAAAATCAGTAGTCTATTTTCTCTTTCATGAATTATATCCTTAATTTGCTCAATGCCATTATTTACCCAGTTTTTGAAATGTAATACCTGATGACTGTGAAAATTGCTTTTGTCGATATCATCAAGTTTTATCAATATTTTGTGGTTTAGATAAACTGTTAACACTTCTTTCCAGAATTCATTCCTGATTAAACTACAATCCTTCAGGTCTTTGGCTCTGCAATTATACAAAAAGCATCTGTCTTTGCGAAGTGTTGTAAATGCCATCTGGGTATTAATGCCCAATTTTCTTGTTCGGTGGCTTTAAAGAGTTTGCCCGCCCATTGCAAGCACAAACAGTTTTGAAAGTTACTCAAATTAATCATACTAAGTCCTCCTGTCTCCACACTTGCTTCCATTGCTTTTCTTTTGACTTTTTCGAAAGCTTTTCTATTGTTAAATCTTTTTTCCACAGAAATTTGTGAAGGGTTGAGTTAACTTTGTTTAGCACATTATCTGGAAGTCCTATAGATTGCATGACACAAAGAAACTGACTAAGTAAAAATGTTTTTATTACTACAATCTTACCTTGGATACTGATATCCCGCTTACTCCATTCTCGAATCAATTTATTCATTTGATACATCCTATTACTCCAGTTATCTTCAATATTCTGAGCCATCCTATCACGCTGGAAATAAATGCCTAATATCTTTATTTTTATCTACCGTGGTGAAAGGATGCTCTGGTTCTCCTATCTGCCTTCCCATGGGTAAAGCTTTCGTTTTCTGTATGTTTAATTTTAAACCTGAGAAACTTTGAAATGTTGTAAAGATTTCTAAAGATTTGACGATATCTCTTTTATCTCTGAGGAATACAGTTGTATCGTCCGCCATTAGTTTGATTTTTAGAGGAGTATCATTATGTGGAACAGTGGTTGGGACGTGGATGCTAGATATGGAGCTATTTCTAACTTTAATCGCTAACAACTCCACTGCCAGAACATAGGCTAATGGAGAAAAAGGGCATCCTTGTCTAATTCCACAAGAAAGATAAAACGGTTCAGATATCCATCCTCCATGATTTATTGAACTAGCAGGGTTCTTTGTCAGTATGGCAGCCTACTTTCTAAATTCAGTTCCGAAACCAAAAACTTCAAAGGCATGCAACAGAAAATCTTCTGACAATGAATCAAAGGCTTTTGAAAAATCAACTGCCAGCAAGTAACCCGTTTTATTTGTTTGGATAAGGTAATTGACTGCATCATCTATTGATCGTATAATTGTTGCAATGTTTCCGCCTTTGATATAGCCTACTTGGTCGTTGTTAACTAATTTGTGGATGACTCTTCCAAGTCTTTCTGCCAATACTTTGGCCAGTATCTTGTAATCAGTGTTTGTTAGAGTTATAGGTCTCCAATTAGTCAGTTTGTCTCTATCAAGTTCTTTCCCTTTGTGTAACAATGTTATTATGCCTTGCGTTTGAGTATATACTAGTTCTCCTTTATGAAAAGATTCCACATACGAGTTTGTTAAGACTACTTCTATTTCATTCCAAAAAAATTTGAAAAACTCAATAGTAATTCCGTCGCTACCTGGCGCTGATCCATTTTCCATCTTTCTTAAGGCGTTTGTCGTTTCATCAGTAGTGACCATACCCTCGCAACTGGAAACGTCATTTTCTTCCAAACAAGGGATGGTTTCATTTTCTAGGAACACACCAACAGATTCACTAACGTTGTTTACTTCAACTGGCTGATTAGACAAATTCTTATAGAATGTTACCTGTTCTTCTAAAATTTGTCGCTGATCTGTGATTACTTCTCCTGTATCTTTACACAACCTTGTGACGACTTTCTTCTTTCCTCTTGCTTTTTCTAGATTGCAGAAATATTTAGTGTTGCGTTCACCCTCTTCAATCCACTTAGTTCGTGCTCTCACCTGAGCACCTCTGGCTTTGTGTGCTTGTAGTAATTCCAACTTTTGTTTTAATGTTAAATATTGTTCTTGGTTATCTTTACTCGTGGGATTAAGAGTCATTTGTTTTTCAACTTCCAAAATTTCAAACGCTAATTTCTTTTCATCATGTTTTCTCTTATTGGCCAGTAGTTTACCATAATCACTACAACAATCTCTAATTTTGATTTTACATAATTCCCAAGTATGCATATATGATGAGTTGGAATCTGAAGATATTTCAAGTTCTCTGTCTGTCATTCATTTTCTGAACGAATCTTGGATCCTTTAAGTAACTGTTAATAAATTTCCAATAGCTAGGCCCACAAATAAAGTCACTGCTGTCAAGTTCTAATAATATTGCTTTGTGGTCCGAGTGAGGAAAGTTGATGTGTTCACACAAAGCACTGAATTGAAGCATTCCTTCGGATAAAAAGCAATAATCTAAGCGACGGGCGATAAAGGGATTTACTCGAGACCATGTGAAGTCTTTTTCGCTTTTATGAAATGCTCTCCACATATCTGTTGTAGACTAGCAACAGTATGGTTCAATAATCTCACCTCTGAATCAGTATGAATATGACCTGATATAATGTCCAACTTATTACTAAGAACACAGTTAAAATCACCAACCAGAAGCAGATTGTTTTCACTGAATTCACTCAACTTTTCCTGTAAGTTTTTCATGAACAACATTTTTTCACTTGAGTTGTTGGGAGCATAAATATTTCCTAATTTGAAATTGTATTCATTATGGTTAACTGAAACTACAAGAGTTCTATTGCAGGCAATTTCTTCTCCTTCAAAATGTTTAGCTATCAAAATTACTTCTCCTTGACTTCTATTTGTGCCTTTGTTGTAAAAAAAATTCGGCCCCCCCCCCCCCCCCCCCCCAATTGTTTTTCCCATGTCACTAAATCACTAGTTGTTGTGTGTGCCTCTTGGAAACATGCTATATCAAATTTCTGACCTTTTAGATAATGAAATACTGAATTTCTTTTAAATTTATTTTTCAAACCTCTGACATTAATACAGCATATGCGTATTTTATCCATGAATCATAAAGTATTTCTTTTGAGTGTAAATATTTTTACAGTAACTGAATATACACAATATTATATCTCATTCCAAGCCGTAGTCCATAACACTAGCAAGGTCAAAATCCCGGGTCAGTCCACTGACTGCAATGTTTCATCCCCCCGTGTTACCTTTCTTGTTAGCGTTTGCGCTTGTAGGGGGTGAGTTACGGAAATCCTGGCCCTTGTTCCTCGTTTTAACTTTGTCCTTCCCCGTCACCTCCCGGGGACTGGTGCCCTCCCAGGAGCGGGGCCGCTTTGGTGTCTCGGACCTGTGGCGACGTTTGAACTGAAGGTGGAAGGAAGAGGTGAGTGTCGTCTGGCGTTCCCCTGGTCGACCCCTGGACTGCCCGCTCTCCTCCTCTCTCGTCGTCTCGCTCTTGTCGGTCCGGGAACTGTCTCCTTCCTGTTCCTCACTTTCACCCTGCACAGCCACACTCTCACTCACACTGGTATTGTTAGGAGTGGATGATGTTTCCAACTGGCACAATGGATCTCCTTGCTTATGGCCAGTCTGCCTACAAGCCCTACAGACAATTTCTTTTACACACACTGAAGCATGGTGAACTGTGCCCAGACATTTTGAGCAAATTGGTTGTTTGTTCTCCGCCTTTTTCTGCTCACGGTGATATACCTTGGCAGTGAACACACTAACCTTGAGCGTTTTTTCAAGGGGTACGGGTGGAAGCGTTATGAATAAGAAACGTCTTCCTGTAAGGAAACGGGTTAATTTTCCGTCAGCGTCTTTGGCTCTTTCCGCCTTTATCGCCGATCGTAACTCACATCCGATTTTAATGAGAGAATGTTCAATCTGTGAATCGGCAACTGAAATTGGCAAATTGTCTATCCAGACTTTCGTAAAGGGCTTTTCTTCGCCAGTATCATCTCTCAAAGTAAAGGGGATTGGTACTTGACAATTGCACAACAGATCCTCTCACAACAATACCTTGCACAAGAAGTTTTGTCCTGGCGTCCTGCGTGGCGGGATAGATCCTCCACAAGCTGTTGCCCTCCCACCACAGACCCTTGGCCAGCAACCCGCTTACCAGCCAGGCACATCTTGAGCACGGAAGGCCGATTGTTCCACGAGTACGGAATATTTCTCGCCTTCACGAAAACAGGAGAAACGTCTGTCGCGGACATCTTTCAGCTTCGAAATAGCAAGCCACGACGTCAAAGAAAAGCGAATAATGACGAATCACCCGAGTTGGATAGAGTAGAAGAAGACTACACGCGTATCAAAACTCAAAAAATCAAAAAGTTAAGCGAGCGCCGCTGGTCGAGATTCAACCGAAAAAAACGGCTAGTCAGAAAAAGCTCACTCAGCCTGCATCCAACGTTTGCAGAGAGGACAGAACTCGTGACCACTCGCCACGACTGTCCCACGCTGAATCCGCTTATGGCAATCAAATATCTGATCATCGTGTCCTTTTTGAGTGTTCCGTTTTAACCTCTTCACACAAAGAGACTAAAAGTGTTGTTCCAAATTAGAATGTGTTAAGAATGTTACTCATAGATCAGAAATGCTGCAAACAGCAAAAGTGATTTCTGGTTCTGAAGTTAACAGACTTTTTGTAAAGAATTATAATTATCTAATACAGTGACAATTCCGTCAGGTCAGTCAGTATAATCATTTTCTTAATTATCATTTCATTTTATCATTATATTTGTTGCTGTTGCCGTTCGATGTGTGTTCTGAGGTAGAATACTGTGTCCTGTTCCTTCTCTAACCTTTGTATAGCTAAATCTGTCTTTGGTCCATTCTTTCAAACGACATGGGTATTTTGCAGATGGTCCACATCTGTTCTCATCACATGTTCTTTGTTGTTGTTTGTGTGTCAGCTACAAGGTAATAAAGTACTTAGAATGGAACTCGGCAACATACTTTTTGATGAGCGTTGTCGCTGCAGTCGCAACAATGTGTTGTTACTTGAAGAAAGCATTTCAGTCGTGCGATGACAACTTGGGTAAGAAAAGATGGTGGCGGTCGAAACCATTGTAGTTAATGTAGTTGTTGTTGATGTTGTTGTTTACGATTTTTCTTTTCCTGTTGGATTAGTTTTAATGCCATCGGCGTTGGTGGGTACATGAGCCTTTTGCGCAGATGACGTTTAATAATCTAGTTTGTGATATCACACCATTTTTCTTTTTGTTTGAGTTTAGAAACTCATGACTGACATAAAACTGACAGATTTTGTCACATTAGTTATGACGTCTATCTCCTTTCTCCAAGCTGAAAATACATTTTAGCAGAAAACAATTGTTGCTATGTCATTTTTCATAACAATGTCTATCAAATTAGTTGTTAGAAAATGTTTTTCAATCGATTTCACCACAATCGACTGGGACATTGTTGTTGGATGAGAAATGCTTGATATCCAATAATCCTTGTTTGATTTTCCTTTCCAGTATGTGAGTTAGGTAATAAAACTAAAAGATTTGGTCATATGTGTCGTCACACTTGCCAAGTTGTACTCTCCGATGTAAAAACTAGATATATTGTCTGCTGCTGGCAATACAAGTAAAAAATAGATTATGTCGTATTCATTGTCACACTTGCCAACAAGTATTCTCCGATCTGAGAACTTGGTATATCATGTGCTGCCGCAGGTGATGACTGCTGTGTACACGTTCAGTGGTTGTCATCAGGTGTTGTTGTTGTTGGCACTGTGTCTCCATCCCCTCCTCCTTCCTCACCCACCCTGAGTCTTTTATCCAGCTGCGGAATATCTTCTTCCCCAGTGAGTCCAATGGACAATTTACCTATCTCATTTTGACCTTTCATTTTTGGTGTGGACCACGTGAGTCCAATGGGCAATTTGTCTCTCGTTTTGACCTTTCATTTTTGGTATGGACCACGTAAATCCAATCCTATGGGCAATTTGTCTCTCTCGTTTTGACCTTTCATTTTTGGTATGGACCACGTAAATGCAATGGGCAATTTGTCTGTCTCGTTTTGACCTTTCATTTTTGGTGTGGACCACGTGAGTCCAATGGGCAATTTGTCTTTCTCGTTTTGACCTTTCATTTTTGGTATGGGCCACGTGAATCCAATGGGCAATTTGTCTCTCTCGTTTTGATCTTTCATTTTTGGTGTGGACCACGTGAGTCCAATAGGCAAACTGCTTCGCTTATTTTGGCCTTCCATTGTGATGTGGTTCCAGATCAACAAATCAAAACTGGATCTGTCTGATCTTGTTGAAGGTCTGTGTTGTCTGGCGTACACTGATGGTGGCTCCTAAGAAAAGATCTCAAACCTCGCTGCCTCAAGCAGGGAGCAAACCCAAGACTCTTTTATTGAGAGAACAAAGTTAGATCCACTCGTCCAGCACAGAACCGCATGTGTTTAACTATCAAGGAAAATTTCTTGTGCACAGAGTGAGGATCACCCCAGCAGATCTCTTACAATATGGCGCCGCCAGTCCCTACAGTGGTGGCGGGAGGTGTGGCTGTGGTTGTCATGGCGATGATGGTCCACAGGCTGTTCTTCCCTGACCCCCTGCCTCTGACTGACCACCTGGATGACCACTATGACTACATCATAGGTCAGTGTGTGTGAGAGAGAGATAGATAGAGAGAGAGAGAGAGAGAGGAGAGAGAAGAGAGAGAGAGCATATGGATATCACCGTTAGGTAAGTTTTGCTCTCTGTCTCTCTGTCTGTCTGTCTGTCTCTCTCTCTCTCTCTCTCTCTCTCTCTCTCTCTCTCTCTCTCTCTCTCAATGTGTGTGTGTGTGTGTGTGTGTGTGTGTTGTGTGTGTGTGTGTGTGTGTGTGTGTTACTTGTTTAACACAATAGTCTAATCGCTTTTCACATGTGTGTGTGTGTGTGTGTGTGTGTGTGTGTGTGTGTGTGTGTGTGTGTGTGTTCCTTGTTTAACACAATAGTCTAATCGGTTTTCACATTGTGTGTGTGTGTGTGTGTGTGTGTGTGTGTGTGTTGTGTGTGTTTTGTGTGTTCCTTGTTTAACACAATAGTCTAATCGGTTTTCACATTGTGTGTGTGTGTGTGTGTGTGTGTGTGTGTGTGTTCCTTGTTTAACACAATAGTCTAATCGGTTTTCACATTGTGTGTGTGTGTGTGTGTGTGTGTGTGTGTGTGTGTGTGTGTGTGTGTGTTTCCTTGTTTAACACAATAGTCTAATCGGTTCTCACATTGTGTGTGTGTGTTCCTTGTTTAACACAATAGTCTAATCGGTTTTCACATTGTCAGAGGGACAGTACTTCTGCTTAAAATGCACAATACTGTACCTTGTTCAGTGTGATCTGAGAGACAATACTGTACCTTGTTCAGTGTGATCTGAGAGACAATACTGTACCTTGTTCAGTGTGATCTGAGAGACAATACTGTACCTTGTTCAGTGTGATCTGAGAGACAATACTGTACCTTGTTCAGTGTGATCTGAGAGACAGCCAATTGAAAAAGTGTACCTTTTCGTGTTTTGCCAAAACCCTTTGTCGCTGTATAAAGGATCACTGAAACTAGGTTATTTATGTGAAAGGTGACAAGATGATTTGGTTCACCATTATACACCTCTCCCCCACCCCAACCTCCCTTTTTTCTAATCGGTCTCAATGCTTCTCGTCAGTCTCTTTTTTGTATCTAAAGGTCACTCAGTAGAAACACTGGTGGCGTGCTTGTCCAAACACAGTTCTCTCTCCCTCTCTCTCTCTCTCTCTCTCTCTCTCTCTCTCTCTCTCTCTCTGATTGCCACTTTGTCTGTCTTTCTGTCAGCCTCTCTGTCTCTCTTTCCCTCTCGGGTTCATCCTACTATCCTCTTGCATTCACTTTCATTGGAGTTCCTTATAGTTAGCTCGTCGTTGTAATGCCGCGAGTACACGTTGACGCATTTGTATTTCTGTTATTTTTTTATTTTGTTTTCTTTCACGTTGACCTCATTTGAGGCCAGACTTTTCTACTTGCCCTATCGGGTGACTAATGCATGTGCACGATTTGCCAACAACAGTTATTCATGTGCACACTTTGCCAGCAAGAATGATTTCCATCATATGGTTTTGTTGTGGTTTTTTTCGTGGCTCAGTAAACCAGATAACAGTCTCTCAGTTTACGTCTGACCATGCACTTTCCTCCTCCCCATCCCCCATTCCCCTTCAGAGAAAATCGATGTAATATATTTCATCCCTACATGCAGTATACTCATAGTCTGACAACACTTTTATTAAGTTTAGCAATGTGTGCGTGGAATCCTATCTTGTTCCGCCAAAAGGCAAATGCTCACGATTTCATTTCTTTCTTCCTTGGTAATTTTGTCCCACGACAGATATTCAAACGTTCTTTGATTTTAAGCAAAATATGTTGGCTTCATATTCCCGGCTATTTTCTACTTCAAAGCCTTTGTCGTCGTCAAAAAAGATGACAGAACAGACAACTGACGACAGTCAACTTTCTGGAAGGAGCAGGATAATATCAGCCACATGAGTAACACCAGCTTCACAAGATGGACAGAACCAACTGTCATGGCCAAACCAATGACCAATGATATCAGCCACATGAGTAACACCAGCTTCACAAGATGGACAGAGCCAACAGTCATGGCCAAACCAATGACCAGTGATATCAGCCACATGAGTAACACCAGCTTCACAAGATGGACAGAGCCAACAGTCATGGCCAAACCAATGACCAGTGATATCAGCCACATGAGTAACACCAGCTTCACAAGATGGACAGAGCCAACAGTCATGGCCAAACCAATGACCAGTGATATCAGCCACATGAGTAACACCAGCTTCACAAGATTGAAAGAACCAACTGTCATGGCCAAACCAATGACCAATGATATCAGCCACATGAGTAACACCAGCTTCACAAGATTGAAAGAACCAACTGTCATGGCCAACCAATGACCAGTGATATCAGCCACATGAGTAACACCAGCTTCACAAGATTGAAAGAGCCAACAGTCATGGCCAAACCAATGACCAATGATATCAGCCACACGAGTAACACCAGCTTCACAAGATGGACAGAACCAACTGTCATGGCCAAACCAATGACCAGTGATATCAACCACATGAGTAACACCAGCTTCACAAGATGGACAGAACCAACTGTCATGGCCAAACCAATGACCAATGATATCAGCCACATGAGTAACACCAGCTTCACAAGATGGATAGAACCAACAGTCATGACCAAGCCAATGACCAGTGATATCAGCCACATGAGTAATGACCAGTGATATCAGCCACATGAGTAACACCAGCTTCACAAGATGGACAGAACCAACAGTCATGACCAAGCCAATGACCAGTGATATCAGCCACATGAGTAACACAGCTTCATAAGATAGATAGAACCAACAGTCATGGCCAAACCAATGACCAGTGATATCAGCCACATGAGTAACACCAGCTTCACAAGATTGAAAGAACCAACAGTCATGGCCAAACCAATGACCAGTGATATCAGCCACATGAGTAACACCAGCTTCACAAGATTGAAAGAGCCAACAGTCATGGCCAAACCAATGACCAGTGATCAGCCACTGAGTAACACGCTACAAGATTGAAGACCAACAGTCATGGCCAAACCATGACCGTGATGATCCTAGGACAGAAAAGACGACTGTGGGTCCGTTAAACGAACGCGATCACTCCCATCACCCTACTCCCAAGGAGACAGACAGCCCAGAGGCATGTCACAAAGTGACGTCAGTGAAACAGACGTGACAGCCCAGAGACAGTATGGTTCCGTACAAGTGACCGGTGGAACAGTGACGGTAATGTCCCAAATTCACACAGTGACGTCGGTGAAACAGACGGACAGCCCTGAGGCATGCCACAGAGTGACGTCGGTGAAACAGATGGATCGAAACTCGGACAGCCACAAGACAGTATATTGGTTATCTCTGTACAAGATGAACACCTGGAACTGGAACAAGTGTTAAAAATCGGTAATGTCCTAAATTTGGATAGCGAACAAAACGTGTTCCTTGTCAGGAATTGAGGACACAGTAAATGAATATGTAGGAAAGAAAAGCCTTGTGCTCGCAGTTTTAACTGTGTTATCAGAGATGATGATGATATCATGCTAGATCGTCCTCATTCAGAAACAGATGTGCAGTGCTTTAGAGTACAGCTCTAGGTCTCTGTGCAGCAGATACCTGGCGAATGGTTTTCACAACTCAACAAAAAAAATTGTTATTCTATATCATTGTTATTGCAGCCCACCCATTGTCCATAGACAACGAAAAGGAGAAATATATCATGTGTAGAAAGATGAAAGATTGCCTATGTATGCTCATACACTTACAAACTTTGGAAATCAAATGCAAAACGATCAAATACCAAACAAACGAGCATCTTCAAAGAAAGATTGTTCAGGTAACGCAGGACTTCCAACGAGAAAACAAGGCGCACACAAATAAGAGTACAAGGATAATGGGTAGAAGAAAGTGAAAAATTCGAAAAGAGTTTCTTTCTTGCTTGGTTTACGACAAATGTATTTGGTGAATAGTCAAATATTTGTTCAGACCTTACAATCAGAAGTCTTCTATTCATCCCTTCTCTTGACTCTGCTGGGACTCATTGGGGCACCACGCTAGAGAACTGTTCACAGGGTTCTTCCAGATTCTGTCAGCTGTGTGCCATGGCACGGGTCTCTTTCAATGTTTCTCCTTCCATTCTGCAGTGTTGGCAGTCCATCGTCTTGTCTATCTCCCCTCCATCTCCATCATTAAACAGTTCCCGAGAGGACTGTTTGATCAAAGCCATTGGATTTTATCACATGACAACACCGACGTAGTTTTCTCTTCTCAACAGATGTCAACAGATGTTAATCACGTCCTGTGTGCTGCTGGACCATTTGTTGCACTTGTTTGTTGGTGATATAACATCTGATGTTCAGTATGTGCAGTAACCCCACATTTCCATGGCATGTTGCACTTGTTCGTTGGTGATATAATTAGTACATCTGATGTTCAGTATCTTGCAGTAACCCCTCATTTCCATGGTTTCTTGCACTTGTTCGTTGGTGATATAATTAGTACATCTGATGTTCAGTATCTGCAGTAACCCCACATTTCCATGATTGTTTACTTGTTCGTTGGTGATATAAATAGTACATCTGATGTTCAGTATCTGCAGTAACCCCACATTTCCATGTTGTTGACTTTTCGTTGGTGATATAATTAGTACATCTGATGTTCAGTATCTGCAGTAACCCCACATTTCCATGATTTGTTGCACTTGTTGTTGGGATATAATAGTACATCTGATGTTCAGTATCTGCAGTAACCCCACATTTCCATGATTTGTTGCACTTGTTCGTTGGTGATATAATTAGTACATCTGATGTTCAGTATCTGCAGTAACCCCACATTTCCATGGCTTTTTGCACTTGTTCGTTGGTGATATAATGAGTACATCTGATGTTCAGTATCTGCAGTAACCCCACATTTCCATGATTTGTTGCATTGTTCGTTGGTGACATAATGAGTACATCTGATGTTCAGTATCTGCAGTAACCCCACATTTCCATGGTTTCTTGCACTTGTTCGTTGGTGATATAATGAGTGCATCTGATGTTCAGTATCTGCAGTAACCCCACATTTCCATGGTTTGTTGCATTTGTTCGTTGGTGAATATAATGAGTACATGTGATGTTTCAGTATCTGCAGTAACCCACATTTCCATAGCTTGTTGCACTTGTTCGTTGGTGATATAATGAGTACATCTGATGTTCAGTATCTGCAGTAACCCCACATTTCCATGGCTTGCACTGCAGACATGAACACGGAAGATACCAGTGCACGCAGAAGCCTGATCGTGTGTTGCATGGACATGCTGTTTGTCCTTTTCTACAGGTTTTAGTGTGGACAGTGAAACATGTCTACCTTCTGTCCATGGAGAGTTACATCGGTATTGCTGGTGGTGGTGTGGCTCACCGTCAACTTGGTTTCTTCGTGCTCTTTTCCACGTCATGTCTTGCTGAAGTTTAATTCATATTCAGGGACACTGTCCATCTCACAAGTTGGTTCTCTCCATTTTACCCCATAGCTGAGAATCTCTGTATTAGCCTAAGCATACTCTGCATGCCAGATATTTCCATAGAACGTGTTGTGCTCAGAGTATGCAGTCTATCCAAGAGCAACATCCATATATGAGTATCAGACAAATGCTGCACAATGTAAAAATCAGTTTCAACAAAATCCTTCAACTGATTACTAAGACTATTTTCAGTCTCTAGGTTCCATATGTAATCCAAACTATTTCCAGCCTGGCCAGATATGTACATGAAGATAGAGTAGCATGGAATGAATGTAGTGTTTCTGCGCTTTTATCTTCGATCTATTTATTGTTATATTGTGCACATCTTTTCCATGTCCATTCTACTACAAGTAAATAAGTCTGAAGTCAAAAGTATGAACTCTTACAAACACACACGCACGCACGCACGCACGCACGCACGCACGCACACACACACACACACACACAACACACACACACACACACATGTCCATCTTCCTTACCCAGTGGGGGCGGGGTCAGCGGGCTGCGTGCTGGCCAATCGGCTGTCAGAAGACCCAGACTCGCGCGTGCTGCTGCTGGAGGCGGGAGGGGATGACAGGGGGGTGCCTTCTATTTCTGTTCCGATGCGCTCCTTTGAAAACTTCGCCAGCCCTCAATACAACTGGATGTACTTCACCCAGCCCCAGACTCACAGCTCCTTGGCCTTTGATGGACAGGTGAGGAAAGACACCAGAGACAAACTGCCAGATAAAATGATTCCCAAATCTGGATGTAATGTAGGACTGATGCAAAAACAGGTTTACACTATCTGTCTATCTGTCTGTCTATCTATCTATCTATCTATCTATCTATCTATCTATCTATCTATCTATCTTATCTATCTATCTTATCTATCTATCTATCTGTCTTTAATTATCTGTTTCTCTGTCTGTCTGTCTATGTATCTGTTTTCATATCTTTATCAATCAATCAATCAGTCAATCTATTTACCTATTTATCTGTCTATCTATCTATCTTTCTTTTTTCTTCTTTATACATACTCTCTTACAACTGCAGTGCATCATCACAAACATAATCATAATAAAAATGTGGCTGCATGCACAGCTCGCTTTCTGAAAACAGCACAATGCTATTGATGTGGGACTATGTTGCAGGGTTCATCACTTTCTGAAAACAGCACAGTGCTGTTGATGTGGGACTATGTTGCAGGGTTCATCACTTTCTGAAAATAGCACAATACTGTTGATGTGGGACTATGTTGCAGGGTTCATCACTTTCTGAAAATAGCACAATACTGTTGATGTGGGACTATGTTGCAGGGTTCATCACTTTCTGAAAATAGCACAATGCTATTGATGTGGGACTATGTTGCAGGGTTCATCACTTTCTGAAAACAGCACAATGCTATTGATGTGGGACTATGTTGCAGCGTTCATAACTTTCTGAAAATAACACAATTGGGACTATGTTGCAGGGTTCATAATTTTCTGAAAATAGCACAATGTTTTTAATGTGGGACTATGATGCTGGGTTCAATAGGTGTTTTATGTTTATACATGCTGTCACGGTAATGTGTGTTGATCAGAAATCCTACTGTTGTATCAGTGACAGTATCTATCACAGCACTGTGTGTGTTGATCAGAAATCCTACTGTTGTGTCAGTGACAGTATTGATCACAGCACTGTGTGTGTTGATCAGAAATCCTACTGTTGTGTCAGTGACAGTATTGATCACAGCACTGTGTGTGTGTTGATCAGAAATCCTACTGTTGTGTCAGTGACAGTATCTATCACAGCACTGTGTGTGTTGATCAGAAATCCTACTGTTGTGTCAGTGACAGTATCGATCACAGCATGTGTGTGTTGATCAGAAATCCTACTGTTGTGTCAGTGACAGTATTGATCACAGCACTGTGTGTGTTGATCAGAAATCCTACTGTTGTGTCAGTGACAGTATTGATCACAGCACTGTGTGTGTTGATCAGAAATCCTACTGTTGTATCAGTGACAGTATTGATCACAGCACTGTGTGTGTTGATCAGAAATCCTACTGTTGTATCAGTGACAGTATTGATCACAGCACTGTGTGTGTTGATCAGAATCCTATTGTTGCGTCAGTGACAGTATTGATCACAGCACTGTGTGTGTTGATCAGAAATCCTACTGGCCTCGAGGCAAAGTGCTGGGTGGTTCCTCTAGTATCAACGCCATGGTGTATATCCGGGGCAGTCGCCATGACTACGATAACTGGGTCAAGGTCGGTGCTAGAGGCTGGAGCTACAAGGAGGTACTGCCATACTTCTTAAAATCGGAGGATATGCGGGACCGTGAATTACAAAACTCAGGTTTGTATTTGACAGAGTCACGATTTAAGATTTAGGTCAAGAGAAAGATTTGACGTCAGACTCTAGTGTGTGGATTATTTTTTCAGTCTTTATTCTTGCTCTATTCATTTTTTTTTTTTTTTTTTTTGCCTTTGATATTTTTTCGTGCACATGTGAGTCTGTGAGTGCAATGTACGAACCTGTGGACTTCAGAGGGGCACATTTTTCCATTGGCCAACAACCATTTTATTTTTGAAGTTTTAACACCAAATCAAGGACATACTTGCGACCATTCAGACGAGATCGGTTGACTATTGAATGAATGAGTGCAACGTGGAGCTGATCTAGAGATTAGAACTGACTGTGTTACTGCACCATCAAAGGAATGGAGAGTATGAATGTCAATATGAAAACGAAGGGACTGGAACTAAAAGTCTTCCAGACAGGAAAAACACAATCGACTGACACAAAGAAAATAGAAGGAGGTTGGACAGCAATATCCTACCGTGCTTAGACTGAGGGACAGCTGACTTTGTTTGGGTGGAGAGAGGGACAGCTTTGCTTGTTTCGAAGAAGAAAGGCATTGCCTTGGGTGTTTGGATACAGACAGATCTGATCTAGCTCTTTGTAACTATGAGTGGGATTGCTTTGTTTGTTTGGATGGGGAGATGGCTGGCTGAGCTTGGTAGAATCGAGATAGTGATGGACTGTTGGCAAGGATGGAGATACCGATAGTTTATTTTGTTGGGATGGAGAGAGAATGGCTTATTTTGTTGGGATGGAGAGAGGGATTGCTTATTTTGTTGGGATGGAGAGAGAATGGCTTATTTTGTTGGGATGGAGAGAGGGATTGCTTATTTTGTTGGGATGGAGAGAGAATGGCTTAACTTGTAAGGATGGAGAGAGGGGTGGCTTATTATGTTCGGATAGAGAAAGGGATGGATTAGCTTGTTGGAATGACCTAGCTTTGAGGGATGAAGAGAGAATGGCTTTTCTTGTTAGGATGGAGAGAGGGGTGGCTTATTATGTTGGGATGGAGAGAGGGGTGGCTTATTATGTTCGGATAGGGAAAGGGATGGATTAGCTTGTTGGAATGACCAAGCTTTGAGGGATGGAGAGAGAATGGCCTGGCTTGTTGAGATGGAAAGAAGAGCGGATAAACTTGTTAGGAGGGAGAAAGCGATGCTCTGTGTCTGGAGAGTGGGAAAAGGTTGTCTGGATGGAGAAAGGGATGGCTTTGTTTGTCAGGATAGAGAGATGGACAGCTTGTCGTTTGAATGGGCGGTGGCATTGTTCAGCTTGTTTGAATGGAGAGAGAGGTGGACAGCTTGTCGTTTGAATGGACAGTGGCATTGTTTAGCTTGTTTGAATGGAGAGAGAGAGGGACAGCTTGTCGTTTGAATGGGCTGTGGCATTGTTCAGTTTGTTAGGATGGAGAGAGAGAGGGACAGCTTGTCGTTTGAATGGGCAGTGGCATTGTTTAGCTTGTTTGGATGGAGAGAGAGAGGGACAGCTTGTCGTTTGAATGGGCTGTGGCATTGTTAAGCTTATTTAGATGGAGAGTGGTAGCACAGAATAGCTTAGTTTGTCATTTTTAGAGAGAGAGAGAGAGAGAGAGAGAGAGAGGTTTTTTACACGATGATTTTTGTTTTGATAACAAACTTTTTTATTTGTATATTATTTTCTGCATGGAAAATTTCCATTGACTAGGCTGGTTTAGCCAAATGATTTTTGTTAGAGGCTATGTTTTTTGTACATGGCTAAAGACATCTCTATGAACAGGTGTTCTCTGCAACAAATGCGTCTTGGGCAATAAACAAGTATTTCAAGTTTGCTTTTCCATTTCAGTGTTGAGTTTGCCAGAACGCATTTCTAAGATGTTGCTATAACGAGAGTTTATTAATCTTCTCCTGTCAGAGTACCACGGGACAGGAGGGCCCCTGAAAGTGGAGGTACCACGAACAGTTGAACTGAACGAACGGCTATGGAAAGCGGGACAGGAGCTAGGGTATCCCCTGGTGGATGCCAATGGAGCCTCCATGACCGGTAGGGGTGTATGGCCTGGGTTATTTTACATGCCCCACTTCATTCTAATCTGTACCTGTACCACTGTCAGTTTCTGTCATCTTGCACACCAGTTGCAACTGTGTTCCTTTTTGTCCATGTAGGGTGTCACTTTGTTCTATTTGACCATTTATGACTCTCCGTTTATCTCATTTATTACACTCACTTTACCCCGTTCTGTCCATGTATTACTGTCACTTTGTCCCATTCTGTCCATGTATTACTGTCACTTTGTCCCATTCTGTCCATGTATTTTGTCCTATTCTGTCCATGTATTACTGTCACTTTGTCCCATTCTGTCCATGTATTACAGTCACTTTGTCCCATTCTGTCCATGTATTTTGTCCTATTCTGTCCATGTATTACTGTCACTTTGTCCCATTCTGTCCATGTATTACTGTCACTTTGTCCCATTCTGTCCATGTATTTTGTCCTATTCTGTCCATGTATTACTGTCACTTTGTCCCATTCTGTCCATGTATTACTGTCAGTTTGTCCCATTCTGTCCATGTATTACAGTCACTTTGTCCCATTCTGTCCATGTATTACTGTCACTTTGTCCCATTCTGTCCATGTATTACAGTCACTTTGTCCCATTCTGTCCATGTATTACTGTCACTTTGTCCCATTCTGTCCATGTATTACTGTCACTTTGTCCCATTCTGTCCATGTATTACTGTCACTTTGTCCCATTCTGTCCATATATTACTGTCACTTTGTCCCATTCTGTCCATGTATTACTGTCACTTTGTCCCATTTGTCCACGTATTACTATCACTTTGTCCTTTCTGTCCATGTATTACTGTCACTTTGTCCCATTCTGTCCATGTATTACAGTCACTTTGTCCCTTTCTGTCCATGTATTACTGTCACTTTGTCCCATTCTGTCCATGTATTACTGTCACTTTGTCCCTTTCTGTCCATGTATTACTGTCACTTTGTCCCATTCTGTCCATGTACTACTGTCACTTTGTCCCATTCTGTCCATGTATTACAGTCCCTTTGTCCCATTCTGTCCATGTATTACTGTCACTTTGTCCCATTCTGTCCATGTATTACTGTCACTTTGTCCCATTTGTCCACGTATTACTGTCACTTTGTCCCATTCTGTCCATGTATTACTGTCACTTTGTCCCTTTCTGTCCATGTATTACTGTCACTTTGTCCCATTCTGTCCATGTATTACTGTCACTTTGTCCCATTCTGTCCATGTATTACTGTCACTTTGTCCCTTTCTGTTCATGTATTACTGTCACTTTGTCCCATTCTGTCCATGTATTACTGTTACTTGTCCCATTCTGTCCATGTATTACTGTCACTTTGTCCCATTCTGTCCATGTATTACTGTTACTTGTCCCATTCTGTTCATGTATTACTGTCACTTTGTCCCATTCTGTCCATGTATTACTGTTACTTGTCCCATTCTGTCCATGTATTACTGTCACTTTGTCCCATTCTGTCCATGTATTACTGTTACTTGTCCCTTTCTGTCCATGTATCACTGTCACTTTGTCCCATTCTGTCCATGTATCACTGTCACTTTGTCCCAGTCTGTCCATGTATTACAGTCACTTTGACCTATTTTGTCCATGTATTACTGTCACTTTGTCCCTTTCTGTTCATGTATCACTGTCACTTTGTCCCAGTCTGTCTATATATCACTGTCACTTTGTCCCAGTCTGTCTATATATCACTGTCACTTTGTTCCAGTCTGTCTATATATTACTGCCACGTTGTCCCATTCTGTCCATATATCACTGTCACTTTGTCCCAGTCTGTCTATATATTACTGCCACGTTGTCCCAGTCTGTCTATATATTACTGTCACTTTGTCCCAGTCTGTCTATATATTACTGTCACTTTGTCCCATTCTGTCCATATATTACTGTCACTTTGTCCCATTCTGTCCGTGTATTACAGTCACTTTGTCCCATTCTGTCCATGTATTACTGTCACTTTGTCCCATTCTGTCCGTGTATTACTGTCACTTTGTCCCATTCTGTCCATGTATTACAGTCACTTTGTCCCATTCTGTCCGTGTATTACTGTCACTTTGTCCCATTCTGTCCATGTATTACAGTCACTTTGTCCCATTCGTCCGTGTATTACTGTCACTTTGTCCCATTCTGTCCATGTATTACAGTCACTTTGTCCCATTCTGTCCATATATTACTGTCACTTTGTCCCAGTCTGTCAATGTGTATCTGTCACTTTGTCCCAGTCTGTCTATATATGACTGTCACTTTGTCCCAGTCTGTCTATATATGACTGTCACTTTGTCCCAGTCTGTCAATGTGTATCTGTCACTTTGTTCCAACTTGTCCATGTTTCACATTCACTTTGTAATAAACTGTCTATGCGTTACTGTCACTCTGTCCCGTCCCATCCATGTATTAGTGTCACTTTAATACATTCTGTTCATATATAACTGTCACATTGTCACGTTCTTTTTGCATATAACTGTCACTTTGTCCCATTCTATCCAAGCACTACTGTCCCATTCTGTCCGTATGTTAGTCAGTTTGTCCCATTTTGTCCTTGTATCACTGTCCCTTTGTGTCATTTTGTCCATGTTACTTTGTCCCATTCTGTCCATGTATCAGTGTCACTCTAATTCACTTCATTTATAACAGTCATTTTATTCCATTATGTCCATGTATTATTAAAAGAAATGTCCCATTCTGTCCGTGTATCAGTTTGTTCCACGCTGTCCAGGTACTGTTGTCTTTTTGTTCCGATTTGCACAGGAATCATTTTTGCCAGCTGCTCCCATTCTGTCCATCCGTTGCTGTCTGTTGGTTCCATTTTCCTCATGAATCACAGTCACTGTGTTCCCGATAACGATGATGTCTCGCTACATCTACAGCTTTTCCTTGTTACATGTTGCACAGAGTTAAATGATGACGATGATGTCTCGCTACATCTACAGCTTTTCCTTGTTAATGTTGCACAGAGTTAAATGATGATGATGTCTCGCTACATCTACAGCTTTTCCTTGTTACATGTTGCACAGAGTTAAATGATGACGATGATGTCTCGCTACATCTACAGCTTTTCCTTGTTAGATGGTGCACATAGTTAAATGATGACGATGATGTCTCGCTACATCTACAGCTTTTCCTTGTTACATGTTGCACAGAGTTAAATGATGACGATGATGTCTCGCTACATCTACAGCTTTTCCTTGTTACATGTTGCACAGAGTTAAATGATGACGATGATGTCTCGCTACATCTACAGCTTTTCCTTGTTACATGTTGCACAGAGTTAAATGATGACGATGATGTCTCGCTACATCTACAGCTTTTCCTTGTTACATGTTGCACAGAGTTAAATGATGACGATGATGTCTCGCTACATCTACAGCTTTTCCTTGTTAGATGGTGCACATAGTTAAATGATGATGATGTCTCACTACGTCTACAGTCTTTTCTTGTTAGATGCTGCACAGAGTTAAATGTTGATGATGCCTCGCTACAGGGTTTGTAAAAACCCACGTCACACAAGGTTTAGGATTCGCGCTAATACGTTTAGAGCCTTTCTCAAGCTTTTTGTTACACAGTCCTAGCCCAGTGATGATGATGACGATGATGATGACGATGATGATGACGATGATGATGATGACGATGATGATGATGATGATGATGATGATGATGATGATGATGACGACGATGATAATGATGATGATGACGATGATGATGATGACGATGATGACGATGATGATGATGATGATGATGATGACGATGATGACGATGATGATGACGATGATGATGATGACGATGATGATGATGATGATGACGATGATGATGATGACGATGTTGATGATGATGATGATGATGATGAGATGATGACGATGCTGCTGCTGCGGCGGCTGCTGTTGATGATGATGATGATGAATATGTTTCACTACAGGGTTTACGAAGCCCCAGGCCACCCAAGGGTCAGGGGTCCGCTCTAGCACATCTAGAGCCTTTCTCCATCCTGTGTTACACAGACCTAACCTGCACGTCGTCGTCAACGCCCATGTCACAAAGGTTGGAGAGAGAGAGAGAGAGAGAGAGAGAGGGGGGGGGGGTAGGGAAAAAGCACGGAAGGAGAAAAAACTCACAAGATATAATAAATTAAGACAATGAGCTTCATTAACAATTTGGGGGGAGGACCAAACCCTCCACCCACACCATCTCTGACGCCACAGAAGGTGGACACACAGACATTCTGAGGCCCTCCAGGTCACCAACAGGCCTCACTCATCTCTGGATGGGGTCATAAGCCAGTAGGGTCGGCAGCCAGCCCAGGTTTTAACAGATGTTTCCCTAATGGAGTGGGCTTCACACAAGGAACTCTCGGGTCGAAGGGAGGTGTGGGAGTTTCGTTCTCTGCCACCACACAGCTTTCTGTCCACAGCATGGAACTCCAATGTCACTAAAGCTATGACCATAACGCGTGCACTGAGCATACTTGTGGCTCAAATGGAAACTAGTACCATAGCCGAGTATCATCCACTTAAGTGATTTCTGAGAGTGTTGCTCAAATTCTCTGACCAACACTGCAGGTGGCTGTTTCTTTCGGGCCTGGTTGACGTCAGAGTATACTCTATATCGTCAGCGTCATCATCTTCATCCGCTTGGTAAAAGTATGGTGCTTTGTGCCTTGCTCTCGTGGTGTACCCAAGTTTGATTCTTTTTTTTTTCTCGCCTCTGTCTATGCCGAGTTCACGTTAGTGTTGTGTGTGTCAGTAAGTTCATGGGGAATGGCGATGGATGCTCGTGGTGGCACCATTTGAAGGGACGTGCTTACTTACGCTGGCTCCGCTGATGAGCAATGATCGCCGTCAGTAGAGAGTTAACAAGATGGTGTCCTGCATAGGCTGGATCTAACTGGGGACCACTGCAGTGTCTTAGCAGCAGTGCGGTGTCTCCTCTGGTGGGTTGCCTCACAACGACTGACACTCATTGCTCCCTGTGGACTGCCGGCTAGGACAGGACCACCGTGAGTGTGGTGGACTGCCGGCTAGGACAGGACAGGACCATAGTGAGTGTGGTGGACTGCCGGCTAGGACAGGACCACCGTGAGTGTGGTGGACTGCCGACTAGGACAGGACCACAGTGAGTGTGGTGGACTGCCGGCTAGGACAGGGCCACAGTGAGAGTGGTGGACTGCCGGCTAGGACAGGACCACCGTGAGTGTGGTGGACTGCCGGCTAGGACAGGACAGGACCACCGTGAGTGTGGTGGACTGCCGGCTAGGACAGGACCACCGTGAGTGTGGTGGACTGCCGGCTAGGACAGGGCCACCGTGAGTGTGGTGGACTGCCGGCTAGGACAGGGCCACCGTGAGTGTGGTGGACTGCCGGCTAGGACAGGGCCACCGTGAGTGTGGTGGACTGCCGGCTAGGACAGGACCACCGTGAGTGTGGTGGACTGCCGGCTAGGACAGGACCACCGTGAGTGTGGTGGACTGCCGGCTAGGACAGGACCACCGTGAGTGTGGTGGACTGCCGGCTAGGACAGGACCACCGTGAGTGTGGTGGACTGCCGGCTAGGACAGGGCCACCGTGAGTGTGGTGGACTGCCGGCTAGGACAGGACCACCGTGAGTGTGGTGGACTGCCGGCTAGGACAGGGCCACCGTGAGTGTGGTGGACTGCCGGCTAGGACAGGGCCACCGTGAGTGTGGTGGACTGCCGGCTAGGACAGGGCCACCGTGAGTGTGGTGGACTGCCGGCTAGGACAGGGCCACCGTGAGTGTGGTGGACTGCCGGCTAGGACAGGGCCACCGTGAGTGTGGTGGACTGCCGGCTAGCACAGGGCCACAGTGAGTGTGGTGGACTGCCGGCTAGGACAGGGCCACCGTGAGTGTGGTGGACTGCCGGCTAGGACAGGACCACCGTGAGTGTGGTGGACTGCCGGCTAGGACAGGACCACCGTGAGTGTGGTGGACTGCCGGCTAGGACAGGACCACAGTGAGTGTGGTGGACTGCCGGCTAGGACAGGACCACAGTGAGTGTGGCTGCAATGTGGGATGGTTGGAATGAACGGAATGGGAGTGGTCCTGTTCAGGGCTCACAGAAGATGAGACCGAACATAAAAGTACCATGGAATGAAGAGTCTCGGGTGTTCTCCAGGACTGCAAGCCTTTCCCTTAAAGGTGATGGTCCATCAGTGGAAGCCTACAGAAGGTCCACTCGCTGATGCACAGGAAGTGAGGTCGTGTGTAGCAGCGTCATAATGTCGGAGAGTTGTGAGTCGAGCCAAGGTTTCCTACACTATATGAGGCCTGGTGTATTCTGTTGACAACAGCCAAACTGCCGTGGGTTACACATGAAAAATGCTACCCACTGTTATCCTGACCGCACTGCTGAGCTGACCGGGAAGAACTTGACTCAAACCCACAGCACACAGATGTAGAGATGGCTGTTGCAGCACTGCACTTAATACAGGGAGAGCCCCAGGAACAGTGAATGATTTTCATCTCTATCGTGAATTTGTGCAGGAACAAACTGACCACGACCTGTTAGCAAAAATGCGAGGGGTCAGGGGCGAGGAGTGGTCTGAAAAATAACCGGAACTTTTTACTAGGCAAACTGACTTGTCGATCACATACGCAAAAAAATAAACGCTTCGCTGCCTTGAGTTTAAAGACCTACAGATACAGCCAGAATTCTGTCAGCGAGTGAAATTAAATGGGAGATTAAAGGAAAGTCTTGCTCATGGTTTGCACAAGTCCTGGTGACTTATTCATTGTCTCCAGCTGTGTTTTGCTTGCTCTGGTCTCGTGCCCTGATAATTTGACAGTGACTGGCAGCACCCGCCTCTGAACTAATGCTTTCATATCCTGCGTGTATTTCTGGGTAGTATTATGCCGATGGGAGATGTCTGTGGTTTTCTTCCAATCAGGTAGCATTTCATGCTTCTTTGCTGTCAGTGAAAATACAGTCAGTCGTGTTTCGAAAATTGAAAGGCATTGATCGAGTCTATGGGTTAGTCACAGAACTGTCCGAGGTATTGTCATTGTGTGACATGTTCCCTGTACTGACAGCACATCTACCTTGATGTGTAGGACCGCCCAGTGTCACGGTGACCCCCAGAGCCATGTCATTAGAAGGCTTGTGCTCATGGCAGGTTCAGCTAAGCTGAACAGACCTGACTGGGTGTCGAGGCCAGGCCAAACCGTGCAGCCTGGCGCTCCTGCTTTGGGGCTATGCAAGAGGCGAACAAGTCATTCACGTTAGATAAAAGCACTGCTACAGAAGCGTCGATGACAAGTTCTACAGGACTTGACTTGGGTGAGGCAGGGACGTCAGAGAGGACGATGGTGTCCTGCAGTGAAAGCCGCCTAGAAGATGTAGGCTGACTCCCATCTCAACCCACCGCCCCCTCCCCCTATATCCTGACAGTTATCAATCATAATGAATCACATTATGACGATTATTGGGATATATAGCATAGATTAAATTTCCTGCCGATAATCAATCATAATGAATCTTATTTTAACGATCATTGTTTAGTTCGTCTGCCAAAAATCCTGATGATTGTTAATAATAATGGATTATCTTTGTGACGCATTCTGAGGGTTTTCCGGGTGTTTTGTGTTCAGAGAATCCGACATGCTCTCTCTTTCCTTCTACCTCATCTTGTTCCTCCAGCTCTTTCTCTTTTTCTTCGCTGTCTTCATCAAACTTCGTTCCTGTCTTGCCTCCTTTGCCCTCCCTCTTCTCCTACTCCCTTCTCCCCCACCCTCTCCTACTTGTCCATGTCCTCCTCCAAACTCTCCCCATATTTACCTTGGCTTGCAGGTGTTGGTCAAAAAGGGACGGGCCGAAGGAGTGGAAGTGACCCGGAAGGACAAGGGGGTCAAGGTCAAGGCCAGGAAGGAGGTCATCCTGTCAGCAGGAACAGTTGGCTCCCCCCAGATCCTGATGTTGTCTGGCATCGGTCCTAAGAAGCATCTACAGGAACTGGGGGTGAGTGAGTGAAGAGAGTGAGAGAAATATATATAGAGAGAGTGTGTGATAGTGTGTGTGTGTGTGTGTGTGTGTGTGTGTGTGTGTGTGTGTGTGTGTGTGTGTGTGTGTGTGTGAAATCAGGGGGGAAAAAGAAGGAAAACTGAATCAGAGCGGATAGTAACAGACACCTATAATGTTGATGAGAATATTCGCGCAGATCACAGTGCATACAGATCGTCTTCTGTTCCTGTTTTCTGCAGATCATGGTGCAGGCAGATCATGATCTGAGTTTATTCTACCGGTCTGCTGATCACAGTGCAAACAGATTATCATCTTAGATCACAGTGCATACAGATCATCAATTGATGCACTTCATGTACAAGCAGATCGCAGTGGATACAGAGTATCACCTGCATCTGGTCTCTGTGTGTCTGCAGATCATACTGTGTGGAGCTCATGTCGGTCCTGTTCTGTTTTCTGCGGATCACACTGCTAGCAGATCATCATCTCTCAGCAGATTATGTGCAGATTCTGTTTTCTGTGTCTGCAGACTGCAGAGCCAGTGAATTATCTGTGTCTGATCTCTGTGTCTGTGCAGATCCCAGTCCATGCCGATCTCCCTGTGGGGGACAACCTTCAGGATCGCCTGTTGGTGGACTACGGTATTCGTATCAACTCCACAATCGGCATCACTTCGGAGAAGCTGTCCAGCTGGAGGGAGTATCTGAAATACGTCTTGTTTGGAGAAGGTAACACCGGGAGCTGGTGGCTATTGGTGGTAATGTGAGAGGTGGACTGCGTGTTATCGCTGTTTCATGTTTTTTGTCTCCATTGTATTAACTGACCTAGGCATTATTGGTGGTAATGTGCGGGGCGGCTTGTGTGTAGTTGTGCTTCCAGTCATCTGTTTTGCTGTATTTATTGGTGGTCATTATGTTGAGTGACCTTGGCGACAGTGATGAGAGCTGGATTCTGTTGCTGTGTGTGACGTTATCGCTGTTCAGATTGATCAAGTCAGTCAGTCGAGATTCTATCGATGTATTTCACGATTGATTTCAAAATAATTCTTTATTAGAAAAAAAAATCCGCCCTGTACAGATGAGATTGTTGTTTATGGATATGCCTGTCTTTCCTGAAGTCAGAAATGAGACGGCTGCCACTGAACAAATTCAGAAACCACGTGACCAACGTTGACCTGAAGGGGATCAACGCACCTGTACCGTTGACCTGAAGGGGATCTAAGTACCTGTACTGTTGACCTGAAGGGGGTCTAAGTACATGTACTGTTGACCTGAAGGGGATCTAAGTACCTGTACCGTTGACCTGAAGGGGATCTAAGTACCTGTACTGTTGACCAGAAGGAGATCTAAGTACCTGTACTGTTGACTTGAAGAGGATCTAAGCACCTGTACTGTTGACCTGAAGGGGATCTAAGTACCTGTACTGTTGACCTGAAGGGATCTAAGTACATGTACTGTTGACCTGAAGGGGATCTAAGCACCCGTACCGTTGACCTGAAGGGGATCTAAGCACCTGTACTGTTGACCTGAAGGGGATCTAAGCACCTGTACTGTTGACCTCAAGGGATCTAAGCACCTGTACTGTTGACCTCAAGGGGATCTAAGTACATGTACTGTTGACCTCAAGGGGATCTAAGCACTGTACTGTTGACCTGAAGGGGATCTAAGTACATGTATTGTTGACCTGAAGGGGATCTAAGCACCTGTACTATTGACCTGAAGGGGATCTAAGCACCTGTACTGTTGAAGGGGATCTAAGTACCTGTACTGTTGACCTGAAGGGGATCTAAGCACCTGTACTGTTGACCTGAAGGGGATCTAAGCACCTGTACTGTTGACCTGAAGGGGATCTAAGTACATGTATTGTTGACCTGAAGGGGATCTAAGCACCTGTACTGTTGACCTGAAGGGGATCTAAGTACCTGTAATGTTGACCTGAAGGGGATCTAAGTACATGTACTGTTGACCTGAAGGGGATCTAAGCACCTGTACTGTAGACCTGAAGGGGATCTAAGTACCTGTACTGTTGACCTGAAGGGATCTAAGTACATGTACTGTTGACCTGAAGGGGATCTAAGCACCCGTACCGTTGACCTGAAGGGGATCTAAGTACCTGTACTGTTGACCTGAAGGGGATATAAGCACCTGTACTGTTGACCTGAAGGGGATCTAAGCACCTGTACTGTTGACCTGAAGGGGATCTAAGTGCATGTACTGTTGACCTGAAGGGGGTCTAAGCACTGTACTGTTGACCTGAAGGGGGTCTAAGCACTGTACTGTTGACCTGAAGGGGATGTAAGTACATGTACTGTTGACCTGAAGGGGATCTAAGCACCTGTACTGTTGACCTGAAGGGGATCTAAGCACCTGTACCGTTGACCTGAAGGGGATCTAAGCACCTGTACTGTTGACCTGAAGGGATCTAAGCACCTGTACTGTTGACCTGAAGGGGATCTAAGTACATGTACTGTTGACCTGAAGGGGATCTAAGTACATGTACTGTTGACCTGAAGGGGGTCTAAGCACTGTACTGTTGACCTGAAGGGGATGTAAGTACATGTACTGTTGACCTGAAGGGGATCTAAGCACCTGTACTGTTGACCTGAAGGGGATCTAAGTATATGTACTGTTGACCTGAAGGGGATCTAAGTACATGTACTGTTGACCTGAAGGGGATCTAAGTACCTGTACCTTGATCTGAAGGGGATCTAAGCACCTGTACTGTTGACCTGAAGGGGATCTAAGTACCTGTACTGTTGACCTGAAGGGGATCTAAGCACCTGTACCGTTGACCTGAAGGGAATCTAAGCTCCTGTACCGTTGACCTGAAGGGGATCTAAGCACCTGTCCTGTTGACCTGAAGGGGATCTATGCACCTGTACTGTTGACCTGAAGGAGATCTAAGTACCTGTACTGTTGACCTGAAGAGGATCTAAGCACATGTATCGTTGACCTGAAGGGGATCTAAGTACCTGTACCGTTGACCTGAAGGGGATCTAAGTACCTGTACCGTTGACCTGAAGAGGATCTAAGTACCTGTACTGTTGACCTAAAAAGGATCAAAGCACCTGTACTGTCGACCTGCAGGTGGTCCTGGTATCACTGCCCCAAGAATCTGGCTGGTCTGATGGCCATGGTCTGAAGGAGATCCCAGCACCCTAGCTCAGGGACCTGGTTAATGCCTAGTGGGTCTGCTCCAGTCACTGCTGTGGACTGTGGGTGGGTGGTGAGCTGACATTCAGCATCCAGCTGCACCCTAAAATGATTAGTCTGCTTTTTTCGCCAAGGTCTTTGACTTTTTCACTTCTTCCTGTGCCTCTTGTACCTCCTCCCCTCATCGCCTCCCGTCCCCTGCCCCTGTTGTTAGGCTTCATGGATTGAAGAATGGATTACCTACAAGTGTTGATAAACCGTATGGATTGAAGAATGAATTACCTACAAGTGTTGATAAACCGTATGGATTGAAGAATGGATTACCTACAAGTGTTGATAAACCGTATGGATTGAAGAATGGATTACCTACAAGTGTTGATAAACCGTATGGATTGAAGAATGAATTACCTACAAGTGTTGATAAACCGTATGGATTGAAGAATGAATTACCTACAGGTGTTGATACACCGTATGGATTGAAGAATGGATTACCTACAAGTGTGTTGATAAACCGTATGGATTGAAGAATGGATTACCTACAAGTGTTGATAAACCGTATGGATTGAAGAATGGATTACCTACAAGTGTTGATACACCGTATGGATTGAAGAATGGATTACCTACAAGTGTTGATAAACCGTATGGATTGAAGAATAGATTACCTACAAGTGTTGATAAACCGTATGATTTAGGATGATTACACAGTGTGATACCCGATGGATTGAGATGATTACCTACAAGTGTTGATACACCGTATGGATTGAAGAATGGATTACCTACAAGTGCTGATAAACCGTATGAACTGAAGAATGGATTACCTAAGGATGTTGATAGCTATATGGACTGAAGAATGGAATGCCTACACATTAATTCACATTTCACGGACTGAAGAAGGAACGACCTACACTTGCTGTCTTATTTTATGTGAATAGATTACCTGCATGCGCTGACCAATGTCACGGACTGAAGGAACCACCTACACTCGCTGTCCAATGTCACGGACTGAAGAAGGGATTACCCACACGCGCTGTTCATAGACTGAAGAATTGATCACCTGCATGTTTTGTTCCGCATTAGTCAGTGCTTTCAACTTTTCCTTTTCACGTTTACTGTCATCACGGCAAACGGAACATTCTGGGACTCTTTCAGTCAGGTTTGCTCATTGATTTACTTGTCTGTTCTATTTGTTTGCTCGTTGACATTGTTCATTACTTTATTTACTTGGCTGATCTGCAAAGGGTTGGGTTCCCACCAGGGATTCTACGCTCCCTCTGGGGCGCTGGGGCACTGGCGTTCCTTGGCAGCAGTGAGAAGCTGAGAGAGGCAGACTTCCCTGATGTACAGCTGCACATTGGATGCCTCATGCTGGAGTGGCCTTCCCTGCTTCAAATTACACCCCAGGTACTGTGTTGTGGGTGGCAAAGATGACCCCACTCCACCCCTTTCCCTGTGACCATTTGGCCTTGTTTGACACACGAGTAACAAAGAAAACAAGGTCAACAGAGATATGTCATTACCCTGCTTTGTGTATTCGTTTGTGTATGATTGTGTTAAAAAATGATACACAGAGGGGGGAAACAAGATGTTATAACAGTTCATAACCCGAGGATCCTTGTCATGTGTATCATATTTTCTGACTGGAAGAAGACGCTTGCTGCCTTGTTAACGTATATTTAACATGCATTCTTAACTTTGACAACTATAAGAGTTTTGAAATTTTAACAACGCAGGCGGTTTGAAAACTGACAGCAAGTTACTATAGAACACGGTAGTATATATTTATTTTCACATGTTTCATATTTCAGCCAAATACATAAAAAGAGATGTGAATGGTCTGCACTGTTTATATGACACCAGTTGCAACGACAGTCTTCCCCGACAGTTTGCCGACATGGATCAGTGTCTAGGGTCAGATTGTCCTTTTCTCTTTCTTATCTTGATGATACTGTCTTCAAACTTATTCTTTCTCGAGCAGCGAGGCTGAACCATTGAAATATGTCTCGGAGGGACGGTTCATTTTGTACCCGTGGCACAGGATTGTTTAACAATGACTTTTCTTCTTCACTAAATGGCAGGTCCAGTGTTAGAACTAGGTGATGGTGTCTGCCATTTTCTGTCTGTCTTCCATCACCTTTCCTCACGCAAAGCACAGATCATTCCACAGGCACAGTGCTGTCAGCTCAGGCTAGCTCAGAGACCCAGGCTGACTTCAAAACACGTGTCAGGCATGTGCTTGTGTGGAGCTGGCGGGAACAGTGGCAGCGTACGTCTTGGCATACCTGGGTCTGCTGCTAACCAGTGGTCCGGGCACTGCACACATCTCAAGTACACTAGCAGTAGAGGGCTACGAAACCGCGCAAAAATGGAAAACTGTCTGGGTCCGATGACGGTGAGCCATGTCACTCCTGTAGAAGCAAGTCCTTCAATCTGCAAGTGAAGACTCAGAAGATTTCTACTTCGTTTCCCACGGACTGAAGTTTCCTGCACACAGAAAAACTACGACAACAAAGTAGATTTTGAGCATGACTGAATCAATGGCGCCTGCCTGATACATCTTGTGAATACAACAGTGTGTAACGTTGCTCGGGATAACGGCCATCACACATGGAACGTAACTGACATTAATATTCAGTAACACGTACATAGGTGTCTATATAGACTGGGAACCTGCCACATTCACCGACTGCTATTTGTTCTGTACCTCTCTTCCAGCTCCTTACCACATTTTACGAATCTTCATCTGATTCTTATTGATACTATCATACTTCCTCAGTTCGCATATTTGTGAACCAGACGGGAAATCTGCTTTGATTTTTGTGACAATTTTTTTTAAAGACACAACCCGTTGGCAGATCCCTCATTTTAAAACAGGTATTTTTATTTGCCACAACTCTGAATGCTTTGCCTGACTAATTACTTACATACCTGACCCGGCATAATCATAACTTAACATTCTGATTTGAACCATTAAATGCCACGTTTATCTTTTTCAAAACACATCAAGACGTTTTTAATCAAGGTAAGAGTTCATGTATTCGTCAGATTTCATGTTTCTAAACGTTCACTTTAAATGTTTAGTTTATGTTGATACCAGGCACTTTTCAGTTATTCCTAATCCGTGACGAAATTGAACATAAAGCTGTCACGATATTTCAGAAGAGAGTCATGACAAAGTGAACGCAGAGATGATGCTATGTGTCCGGAGAGGAGCGTGACAAAATGACTCCAAACCTGATTCTATATTGTTCTAACCAGTCGTGCTAAAATGAAAAGAAAGCTGACCTTACATTTCAGGAGAGAGCCAGGACAAAGTGAACACAGAGCTGACGTTATGTTCCAATAGAAAACTGTGACAAAGTGAACACCAAGCAAGCTGATGTTATGTTCCAATAGAGAGCCATGACAAAGTGAACACAGAGCTGACGTTATGTTCCAATAGAGAGCCATGACAAAGTGAACACAGAGCTGACGTTATGTTCCAATAGAGAGCCATGACAAAGTGAACGCAGAGCTGACGTTATGTTCCGGTAGAGAGCCATGACAATGTAAACACAAAGCTGACGTTATGTTCCAATAGAGAGCCACGACAATGTGAACACAAAGCTGACGTTATGTTCCAATAGAGAGCCATGACAATGTAAACACAAAGCTGATGTTATGTTCCAATAGAGAGCCGACAATGTGAACACCAAGCTGACGCTATGTTCCAGTAGAGAGCCATGACAATGTGAACACCAAGCTGACGCTATGTTCCAGTAGAGAGCCGTGACAATGTGAACACAAAGGAGGTGACACTGTTTGAGGAGAGAGCCGTGACAATGTGAACACCAAGCTGACGCTATGTTCCAATAGAGAGCCACGACAATGTGAACACCAAGTTGACGCTATGTTCCAATAGAGAGCCGTGACAATGTGAACACCAAGCTGACGCTATGTTCCAATAGAGAGCCGTGACAATGTGAACACAAAGGAGGTGACACTATTTGAGGAGAGAGCCGTGACAATGTGAACACCAAGCTGACGCTATGTTCCAATAGAGAGCCGTGACAATGTGAACACAAAGGAGGTGACACTGTTTGAGGAGAGAGCCGTGACAAAGTGAACACAAAGCTGACGTCATGTTTCAGGAGAGAGCCGTGACAAATTGAACACAAAGCTGACGCCATGTTTCAGGAGAGAGCCGTGACAAAGTGAACACAAAGCTGACGTCATGTTTCAGGAGAGAGCCGTGACAAAGTGAACAAAAGCTGACGTCATGTTTCAGGAGAAAGCCAGACTGAAGAGCCGAGATGATCACAATGGATGTCCTGTCTCTCCACCCTCCTCCGCCCCCTCAGTGTGGGCACTGTGAGACTGCAGTCCTCCCGACCCCAGGACCCCCCCTTGATTGACCCCCAGTACCTGACCAGAGAGGAGGACCTGGAGCCCCTGTTGTACGGTGAGTGACCTGAGGTCTGGAGGGGTGGAATTTAGTTTAATGGCTCTTCATACGTAAGGGAGTGTTGACACTGCCTCCAATCATTCTGCCACAAGTTACCCTTTGTCACATACAGATAAAAAGAGAGAGTGATGTGGTAGCAAAGTGATGATGGGGATGGAAAGTAGACAGACAGACAGACAGACTGAAAGGGTGACTTAGGGATACATTGATTGACTGATTGGTTGATTGATTGATTGACTGACTGATTGATTGACTGATTGATTGATTGATAATCTTTGTTCCCGAAGGAAACGCTTAAACAAGAAGATGCTTTTCTTTCCGTCTGGCCTTATCCCTTCGGGGACTATGGATACTAACATGGAACACTATTACACACTATAGAGCTGACTGTAACAAGAACAGTGATGATTCATATTAGCATTAACAACATGTGCACATACTAAAAGTGTCTGTCACACTCACACACACACACACACACCACACACACACACACACACACACACACTCACACAACACAACACAACACAACACAACACAACACAACACAACACAACACAGCACAGCACAGCACAGCACAGCACAGCACAGCACAGCACGCACGCACGCACGCACGCACGGACGCACGCACGCACGCATGCACTGGCACATAAGCGTGTGCGCTTCATTTCACCGAAAGAGGTGATTTATGTCTGTTCTGGATGAAGGGCAGTTTACTGTGTGGAGAACTCTTGACAAGTGTCAAGGTGAAAATTCCATTAAAAAAACTGTCTTAGCACTTCAACTCTGAAAATAGAAGTGGGGATAGAAAAAAATGTTACCTGACTAAACCAGTGAGTCACGTAGTGACGTCGGCTGGTCAGACGATGACACAGGCTGCCTCTGCACTGACACAGTCTGGTCCTGTCGTATCATTCACTGCTCCTGGGGTGAGGTAGCTGGTCCCACACTGACTGAGCCTGGCACTGCGCTGATTGTGTTCCGTGACGCGGACTGGTCTGGTCCCACACTGACTGAGCCTGGCACTGCGCTGATTGTGTTCCGTACGCGGACTGGTCTGGTCCCACACTGACTGAGCCTGGCACTGCGCTGATTGTGTTCCGTGAACGCGGACTGGTCTGGTCCCACACTGACTGAGCCTGGCACTGCGCTGATTGTGTTCCGTGACGCGGACTGCTCTGGTCCCACACTGACTGAGCCTGGCACTGCGCAGATTGTGTTCCGTGACGCGGACTGGTCCGGTTCCAATAATCCTGTGTTGGTGATGAGCTGCCCCTGTGCCACTGAAGTGCTGTCAGTGTCACGACATGACAGTGCCCTGAGGGTTCTGTAGTGGCTCATACAGTGCACTGAGGGTTCTGTAGTGCCTCATGCAGTGCACTGAGGGTTCTGTAGTGGCTCACACAGTGCCCTGAGGGTTCTGTAGTGGCTCATACAGTTCACTGAGGGTTCTGTAGTGCCTCATACAGTGCCCTGAGGGTTCTGTAGTGCCTCATACAGTGCCCTGAGGGTTCTGTAGTGCCTCATACAGTGCCCTGAGGGTTCTGTAGTGCTCATACAGTGCCCTGAGGGTTCTGTAGTGCCTCATACAGTGCCCTGAGGGTTCTGTAGTGGCTCACAGTGCCGAGGGTTCTGATGCCTCATACAGTGCCCTGAGGGTTCTGTAGTGCTCATACAGTGCCGAGGTTCTGTAGTGGCTCATACAGTGCCCTGAGGGTTCTGTAGTGGCTCATACAGTGCCCTGAGGGTTCTGTAGTGGCTCATACAGTGCCCTGAGGGTTCTGTAGTGGCTCAACAGTGCCCTGAGGGTTCTGTAGTGGCTCATACAGTGCCACTGAGGGTTCTGTAGTGGCTCAACAGTGCCCTGAGGGTTCTGTAGTGGCTCACACAGTGCCCTGAGGGTTCTGTAGTGGCTCACACAGTGCCCTGGTGGTTCTGTAGTGGCTCACACAGTGCCCTGGTGGTTCTGCAGTGGCTCATACAGTGCCCTGATGGTTCTGTAGTGGCTCATACAGAGCCCTGGTGGTCTGTAGTGGCTTATATAGTGCCCTGATGGTTCTGCAGTGCTCATACAGTGCCCTGGTGGTTCTGTAGTGGCTCATACATGCCCTAGTGGTTCTGTAGCGGCTCATACAGGACGTGTGTTGCCTTTGTCTGGTCTGATAACATAGCTGACTGGTCCTGCATCAGTATAACTTGAGCTTGCAGCAGGAGTGTGCATGCTTCAACATGGAGTCCTGTTCTAAAAGAAGCTGTTTGTTTTTAGAACCATCTGACAAAGTGTTACCATCGGGCATTGCAGAGAAGCGCCAGAAGCGCTCATGGGACCTTCAGACACGTGCTGTAATGGTGTTTGTCTTTGTAGTGTCTGATACTGAATTGTTCGGGAAGTGAATAATAAACCTGACACCAGAGTTCCAACCTTCCTTATTATTTTCTCTCCTTTTTCTTTCTCTCTATTTATTGTCTTCTTCTTCTTCTTCTTCTTGTTCTTCTTCTTCTTCTTCTTTTTCTTTACTGACAACTATACGACTCAACATCCAGTTCAAAGTCCTGGTGAAATGAATGTGCTCATTAATTAACTCAGACAGAGCGCGAACATTATAACCAAGACAAGTGATTACGATTCGGTACTTTTCTCCTTTGGTTAAATCATCATGGGCAACAGCAAAATAGTGAGTAAGAATGCTTAGAAATGCACCCACACACTCTACGCACGCACACGCACATGCAAGGAATCAAGTAACTAAGCTACACACAAAAAGTTAAGGATCACTTTCACAAACATTCATAACTGTCAAAATAAGAAAGTCAATGCGTTGAAGTTTGGCCAACATTTAATTCCATTCTTTAGTGATAACGATACACAATTGCCTTCAATCTCGAGCAATCGTTTGGTGTGTACATTTGATTAAAGTGGGTACGTATCCAAATTTGATTTCCCAAAGTCATTGAAATCACAAGACAGGGCATACTGATGCTCCCAAAAGCTCAGTAATGCGTGTAACCACCATGGCTGTTCTGGCACTCGACGCAGCGAGTCCTCATCGAGTTGACCAGGTTGGTGAAGATCCTCTGTGGAAGCGCCTGCCACTCAGCCTGCAGCATCTGGTAGAGGTGTTGGGCATCCCTGGGAGGGGGGTGGCTCCTCACTTTGCGATCCAGCTCATCCCAGAGGTTCTCAATCGGGTTGAGATCGGGACTGCATGCTGGCCACTCCATTCTGTTGACTCCAGACTGCTGCAGGAAGTCGTTGACCACCCTTGCCCTGTGGGGGCGAGCATTGTCATCCTGGTAGACAGCCCTCGGTCCCATCTGCTGCAGTGTAGGCACAGCCAGCGGTTGAAGGATCTCATCCCGGTATCGGATGCCAGTCAGGTTACCCTGTACATGATACAAGGGTGTTCTGTGGTGAAGGCTGAAGGCCCCCCAGACCATTACAGAACCTCCACCAAAGGCCACCTTTTCTTGGACAGTGGTGTCAGTAAAGCGTTGCCCTGGGCGCCTCCAGACCCTCAGTCGGCCGTCGTTGTGGTGAAGGGTGAAGCGTGATTCATCACTGAACAGGACCTGGGACTATTGCTGACGTGTCCACCTCACGTGACGTGCGCAGAAGGCGCGGCGTGCTGCCCTATGGGCTGGAGTTAAGCGTGGCCGTACTGCTGGGCGACGAGAACGGAGATTAAACCCATGTAGGCGGTTCCGTATGGTCTGCTGGCTGATGTTGATGTTAGTAGCCACCCTGAACTGCCTTTGAATTATGCTGGAAGAGGCTGTTCTTGTCTGCAGGGCTTGTCGTTCAATGAGACGATCGTCACGTGGGGTTGTCTTCTTCGGTCGACCAGATCTGCGTCTTTCATGGACAATCCCAGTGGCTGTTAAGCGTTGAATCAGTCGGACAATGACCGAGATGGACACATGAAGTCGCCTGGCCACTTCTCGCTTGGGAACACCATCTTGGAACCATGCAACAGCTCGTCCCCTCTCCAACTCGCTTAATTTTCGTCGTGGAGGCATTGTCAGATCAGGCCTACTACTGGTGGAATGTCTTCTTATATAGCCAAGCGAGCGACAGCATCTCACACATAAACAGCAGTGCTTGCACGTGCATAATGGTTTTTCCATCTGGCAAGTGCAATGTGTTCAGGCAGAACGGTCCAAAACAAGGTCATTTTTCGCAAGTTTCCGCTTTTCCGTTTGCGGCCCAGCTCAGTAGTAGAGAATCCCGTGCAATTTTCGCACTAACACAACATCGCCCACTTACAGCTGAACAAGAATTCATGACAATTTGGCTGGACTAAGAAATAAATAACAGTAGCGAACTGAGTTTATTACGCACCTGTTTTCACATACTGATCCTTAACTTTTTGTGCGTAGTATATTACTGTGTAAGATGTTGGAGTCACTGGCAATTGCCCCCAATTTATAGCAAAATAGTTAACACTATGCAGGTATGTGCGCGTGCGCGCGCACGCACACACACACACACACACACACACACACACACACACACACACACATACACACACACACACACATACACACACACACACACACACACACACACACACACACAGAGTTTTGTGCCAAATATATTTCAAAGGTGACGGCAATCAAGAATTGTTCTTGTTCTTGTTCACACACACACACAAACACACACACACACACACACACACACACACACACACACAACATGGATTAATTTTTTTCTAACTTAACTGGGTAATCCAACATCAAATTAATTATATGAACTGTATATACAGCGTATATTTGTGCGTGCATGGATACTGAAAGAATGTGCGCTCATAGTGTATGTGTGGGTGTGGGTGTGGGTGTGTGTGTGGGGTGTGTGTGAGTGTGTGTGTGTGTGGGGGGGGGGGGTGTGTGCGTGCGTGCGTGTGTGTGTGTGTGTGTGTGTGTGTGTGTGTGAGAGAGAGAGAGAGAGAGAGAGAGAGTGAGTGAGAGAGAGAGAGAGAGAGATGGGTTTGCATCCATGTCGCCCTAACATGTAACGCCTGTTTGTCGCTCTAAAACCTAATATTGCTCTGACCATGTCCACCTCCCACAGGGATACGTGAGTGCCAACGCCTGATGACCACGCCCACAATGCGCGCACTGGACGCTCAGTACAATGATGAAGCCGTGAAGGCGTGCAGCGAGCAGCACGTGTTTGACAGTGACGACTACTGGCGATGTCACATCCGTCACACTGCTACCACCGCCTTTCACCCCACTGGCACGTGCAGGATGGGGGATCCCAAAGATCCCTCCACTGTGGTGGATCCCCAACTCAGGTGAGTTTCTAGGGATACAGAGCACTGTGGTTACCTGTACAAATTACCCGATACGCTCTCAGGCTGAGAATACTGAGGTGTTTTTCATGCACACGACGGTAAATGCATTTCGCACATACCAAAATATTTACCATATCTTACACACTAAGGTATTTTACGTTAATCAAAAGACCCGTCTTTCCTATAAATAGTGAGTTTCAACTTTGTTGTGGTGAAATATAAAAGCTGGGTGTTTTGGCCGGTAAGCAATTTCTTTTTGTTTTGTTTTTGTGCTTAACCACTGTATGTTGACCTTGTGCAGCGTTCCATCCAGATTAGTTATACATGCATAACTTCAAGGGCTTCCACTGTACAGGAATAACCAATAACAACAGTACAGGAATAACCAAAAACAACAGTACAGGAATGACCCAATAACAACAGTACAGGAATGACCCAATAACAACAGTATAGGAATGACCAATAACAACAGTACAGGAATGACCAATAACAACAGTACAGAAATAACCAATAACACCAGTACAGGAATGACCCAATAACAACAATACAGGAATGACCAATAACAACAGTACAGGAATGACCCAATATGAGGTAGGTTTCACGTTTTCATCAAGAGTGGGTGCCTTTGAGAACAGGATAGAGGAAAAAAAACCAATGTTCAATTTCATTTTGATCAGTGAGGTACTACGGCGTTCAGACAGGCCCATATACACCACACCACACCTGCCGAGTTACAATACCTCACTATACAAGGATAGTGCGCAGTCCATACAACACAGGCGAAGGTCTTTTTCTAGGTTCAAACACTGTGTTTTCTTACAAAACAGTAGAAGTGTTGATCCATGCTCGTACACTGTGTTTTTCTTTTTTCCACCACATGGCAAAGATGGTGATCCATGCCGATAAGTGTATTTTCTCACCACAAAGTAAAGGTCTTGATTCATGTTCATACAGTTCTCTCTCATTCATTCATTATGCCCATCGCTCCCGGTGGAGCATAGGCCATCGACGACCCTTCGCCATCGCACTCTGTTCTGGCTGTTCTGGCCATTCCAGTCCAGTTGGTCCCTAGTTGTTTCAACTCCGCCTCAGTGTCTCGCCTCCAGCTGTTGCGAGGCCGGCCTCTCTTTCTCTTTCCCTGCGGGTTCCAGGTCAGGGGTTGGCGTGTGGTGCTGGACGCTGGCTTCCTGAGGGTGTGTCCGATCCAGCCCCACTTCCTTCACAGTATCTGTTTGGCCACTGGTTCCTGTCCCGCACGCTCCCACAGATCTTCGTTTCGGATCTTGTCCTGCCATCGGATTTTGTAGATGCGCCTCAGACAGGTGTTGAAGAATGTCTGAATCTTTTGTTGCATTGTCTGTGTTGTCCGCCGTGTGTCGCATCCGTAGAGCAGAATTGATTTCACATTGGAGTTGAAGATGCGGAGTTTGGTTCTTATGCTGATTCCTCCAGATGCCCAGATGTTCTTGAGCATGACGAAAGCTGCTCTTGCCTTGCCGATTCTGGCTGTGACGTCTCGGTCCGTGCCTCCCTGTTGGTCAACCACGCTTCCCAGGTAGACGAAAGACTCCACCTCCCTGATGGGCTCTCCACCGACTGTGACAGATGTGTTGGCAGTGGTGTTGATTTTCATCAGCTCGGTCTTCTTCCTGTTGATCCTGAGCCCTGTCCCGGCTGATGTGGTCTCCAAGCGAGTAGTCTTGTCCTGCATCTGGCTGTGGCTGTGTGACAGGAGCACCAGGTCGTCAGCGAAGTCGAAGCGTCTAGCTGTGTCCAGAGTGTCCACTGTATACCGTTGTTCCTGCCTGTTGTAGTGGTTTTCATATCCAGTCAATGACCAGGAGGAAGAGGAATGGTGACAGCAGGCACCCCTGCCGAACTCCGGTCTTCACCTCGAAACTTTCGAACAGCTGGCCGTTGTGGGCAATCCTGCAGTTCATGTCCTGGTAGGTGCACCGGATGAGGGAGATGATCTTCTCTGTGACTCCGTAATGCCTCAGAAGCTTTCACAGCGTCTCTCTGTCCACACTGTCGAAGGCCTTCTCATAATCTATGGAGTTGATGTAGAGAGGGGAGTTCCACTCCAGCGACTGCTCCACGATGATGCGCGGGCTGGCGATCTGGTCAGCACATGATTTGTTCCGCCGGAAGCCTGCCTGCTGGTCTCGGAGCTTGGGGTCGACAGCCTCCTTTATCCTCTCCAGTAGAACCCTGTTGAGAACCTTGCCTGGCGTTGACAGGACCATGATCCCTCGGTAGTTGCTGCAGTCCCTGAAGTCTCCTTTTCTTCGGCAGCTTGATGATGATTCCTTCTTTCCACTGGGCCGGTACGCCTCCTTCTCCCAGATCTTGCTGAAGAGGCTGTATAGCATGTTGACAATAGTTCTCTCTTCCTCCATAGTAAAGGTCTTGATCCATAAACAAACACTGTTTTCTGAATCACATGGTAAAGGCTGGTGCATTTCCACAAACTGTGTTTTTTTTTCTTTCACCATACGATGAAGGTCTTATTCATATACAGTATTTGTTGTACCACACAGCAACGGTGTTGATCTACATTCATTCACCGTTCTGATCGTGTCCAGGGTGAAGGGGGTCCAGGGTCTCAGAGTGGTGGATGCTTCCATCATGCCCACCATCGTGTCAGGCAACACCAACGCCCCCACCATCATGATTGCCGAGAAAGCCGCCGACATCATCCGGGGTCAGTGACGTCATCATGACTCCATGAAGTCCCTCTGATCAACATCACCAGGAGTCACCGCTGTCATCGTGGAGCCACTAAAATAGCACATGGAAAGTTGAAATTCGTCACAGGGTCACAGACGTCATCACGTAACCATGGAGCCACTGCACATTAAGAGGGACTGTGAACGTCATGAGCACGAACAAATTATGACATACAGTAAAAAGCACTGACGTGGATTGGCTATTGCGTCATTTTAAGACTTTTCCTGCCGATAACCCACCATCGTCATTTGATATTGCTGCCGGTTCATCATGAACGAGACATGCACTGGTGTGCACCTCAGCCTTCACCGCCTGAATAATGAGGGGACGTGAAAATCTTGACGTCTGATCTAGCAATTATCCAAGACACTCATTGACTCGCGTGCTTTGGAAGTATGTAGCGCCACAGACCGTAAGTGCCATACCAGAACATACGTAGTGATTTTTTTTTTTTTTGATTCGCCACGTAATCCATTTCATCTTTTTGTATCACTTTGGCAAGAGTCCGGGGCGGGGATGTATGGTGGAGCAGATAGCTGACCAGAGCTCAACAACCTGGCATGAGTAGGTGAATTACAACCATTTCCTTTTTTTTTTTTTTTCTTTTTCTTTTTCTTTCACACTCACCCCCACTCCTAACAACAAAGCGAAAGGAACACAAAGGGAAATAACTGCAATGGCCTGCACCTTGCACGCTGGTTCGCTCCTTTCACCGCACAGACACTGGAACACGACGTCAGCCAGAGAGAGAGACGGGGAATGATGGGGCGGGAGGGTGCCTGACTGTATTTCATTCCAGAAATCGTATTTTCTTCTAAAATACCCTTTCTTTTGCGGTGTATTCTGTACTCAGTGCATTAACTACAACACACATAATTTCATTAATCGACGAAAGTGCCGAAAATAAACGCAAAATGCTCTAATTAGGACAGCTGTGAGGATACGGCGCTGTTGTTAGCTTAAGGGTGCGGCCACATGAAAAGCGGTTGAGCTGCGCTGTAGCCGCGCTGTAGCCGCGCTGCAGAAATAGTAATAGGGGTTATTGTTGGAGTGGCCACACGATTCGCTACCACCGCGCGGTTACCGCGAGCCCACTGCTAGCGTCGAGCGGTGGTAATGTTCCAAACAATTATCACCGCTCAAAGCTCGAGCGGCGGTTGCCGGCCAAAAATAGATGTGATGCAATGGGTTTTTTTTTGTTTACGTCCCTTGTGTCTTTTTTTCGCAACGTCAGTGCTTGCAGAAGAAGCTCCTTTTGAAAATGTCCTCATATGCAGACCAAACCTTGGAATTCATCACTTTGGTTCAAGACAGGCCTCGTCTTTGGCAGCAGCAGAGATGTGCGCCAAAAGTTGTTTGCAGAAATTGCAGAGAAAAGTGGACTGACAGGTGAGTCAAAGACTTCCACAAACAGTTAATTTCTGACATGCATGACCAAAATGGGTTGGTGTATGTGGGTATATTGAAACCTTTCAGCATCTTGCCTGAGGTCGGGAACCAAATGGTGATATTCTCCATACACACTCCGTTGCGTGTTAATGGGATGGACCCAATAATCTCGGTCATCAACAAGAATTCCTCGCTGTATATATGGCGATGGTTCAGACAACTCTGAAAGTAGGAGATACCTCCTCTCTGCCATTTTGATTCTGTCTCGTACAGCTGTAAACAGATATTACAACAAACCGTGCACAGCTAGCGGCAGGCTAGCATACAACTAGCTACAGCAGCTATTCATGTGGCCACGCAAGCTTTAACCAGCAGCGCAGCTGGCTGCTCGCTGGCTAGCCGCTAGCTATCGCCGCTTTTGGTGTGGCCACCCACCGCTCACTGCTCAACAGCTCGCTTACCGCTAACGCACAGTGCGGCTACAGCGCAGCTTGTCATCTGGCCGAACCCTAAGGGACCCGCAGACACACTCACATCACTGGTCACATGATATACATATTTATCTAGATGACCTGTTTTGACCTCAATTTCTCTTGGTTTCTTTTGGTGATACCTCGTATCTCTGTCTTTCCAGATGTACGTTGTGGCTCGATGGTTTATTGACTGAATGGGTTTATTCAGAGTTCGCATCAGT
>CM065739.1:57764111-57769111 GCA_033310375.1 Conus canariensis
TTTGCAGGCTGCCAGGTACATTTGGTTTTTAATAAACAGTTCTTTGGTTCCTCGCACCCCACCCCCTCCACCCACACCCCTTAGCCCATCTCATCTCCCCCCCTCCCACTTCCTCTTCGCCACTCATCGAATCTTGAGCGGTTTTTTTTTTTAATTTGTTTGTTTGTTTGATTTTTGTGTGTGTGTTAATGTTGTTATGAGGTTATGAAGGTCGTGGGCATTGTATCTGAAACCCGCTGCAACCCCCCCCCCTACCCCCTCCCCCCCTTCACCCCGTCTCCATTTCCTGCCGCTTAATTCCAGCTCTCCCCCCCCCCCAATCCCTCCCCTGTCTCTCTTTCTCTCCCCAGTCCCACCCTCTCCTCCACTCCCCCTCCCCCCCCCCCCCAACCCCCAAGCCCTCCTCCTTTCCACTCCTCTTTCTGCGGTCACTCTAACTGGTCTGCAGCTGGTGCCTCATAACAATGCTCCACCGGCTATTTCCGTTTCCTGTTGGATTCATACCAAATGAAAACGTAACTGTTTGTGGATACCTCATTTCCAAGTTGTCAATCATTGTTCCTTTTTCAGGCAAAACCAGTTTTTCTCTCGGCGGAAGCAAAACACACACACACACACACACACACACACACACACACACACACACACACACACACACACATACACGCGTGCGCACACGCACCCACACACATACATGCGCGCGCGCACACACACGCACATACACACACATGCGTGCGTGTGCGCGAAGACAAACAGACACGAGCGCGAGCTCACACACACACACACACACGCGCGCGTCTCTCTGATGAAATGCGGCGAGTTATCTGACGTCTTTACACAGACATGACGTGTAGTTTATTATTTTCTGCAAACACAAGAACCACCCACGTTTTCTAAGAATGGAGAAACTGGTGTGGATACTTTCATTTCCGGTCACTGTGTTGCCCATGACGGGTTGTACACCTAAAATGCATTCGCCCAGGCTTTGGTTAAGGAACTGAGTATTTATGGACGGGCACAATTAGATTGTTTTGAGAATTTCTATTTTATCTGATAGTTCGTTTACCTTCTTTTCTTTCACATGCTGATCAAGGTACCTGCCGGGTGATAGTTCGTTTACCTTCTTTTCTTTCACATGCTGATCAAGGTACCTGCCGGGTGATAGTTCGTTTACCTTCTTTTCTTTCACATGCTGATCAAGGTACATGCCGGGTGATAGTTCGTTTACCTTCTTTTCTTTCACATGCTGATCAAGGTACATGCCGGGTGATAGTTCGTTTACCTTCTTTTCTTTCACATGCTGATCAAGGTACATGCCGGGTGATAGTTCGTTTACCTTCTTTTCTTTCACATGCTGATCAAGGTACATGCCGGGTGATAGTTCGTTTACCTTCTTTTCTTTCACATGCTGATCAAGGTACCTGCCGGGTGATAGTTCGTTTACCTTCTTTTCTTTCACATGCTGATCAAGGTACCTGCCGGGTGATAGTTATCGTATTACCTTTCTCTTTTCTTCTCACATGCTGATCAAGGTACCTGCCGGGTGGTAGTTCGTTTACCTTCTTTTCTTTCACATGCTGATCAAGGTACCTGCCGGGTGATAGTTCGTTTACCTTCTTTTCTTTCACATGCTGATCAAGGTACCTGCCGGGTGGTAGTTCGTTTACCTTCTTTTCTTTCACATGCTGATCAAGGTACCTGCCGGGTGATAGTTCGTTTACCTTCTTTTCTTTCACATGCTGATCAAGGTACCTGCCGGGTGGTAGTTCGTTTACCTTCTTTTCTTTCACATGCTGATCAAGGTACCTGCCGGGTGATAGTTCGTTTACCTTCTTTTCTTTCACATGCTGATCAAGGTACCTGCCGGGTGATAGTTCGTTTACCTTCTTTTCTTTCACATGCTGATCAAGGTACCTGCCGGGTGATAGTTCGTTTACCTTCTTTTCTTTCACATGCTGATCAAGGTACCTGCCGGGTGATAGTTCGTTTACCTTCTTTTCTTTCACATGCTGATCAAGGTACCTGCCGGGTGATAGTTCGTTTACCTTCTTTTCTTTCACATGCTGATCAAGGTACCTGCCGGGTGATAGTTCGTTTACCTTCTTTTCTTTCACATGCTGATCAAGGTACCTGCCGGGTGGTAGTTCGTTTACCTTCTTTTCTTTCACATGCTGATCAAGGTACCTGCCGGGTGATAGTTCGTTTACCTTCTTTTCTTTCACATGCTGATCAAGGTACCTGCCGGGTGGTAGTTCGTTTACCTTCTTTTCTTTCACATGCTGATCAAGGTACCTGCCGGGTGGTAGTTCGTTTACCTTCTTTTCTTTCACATGCTGATCAAGGTACCTGCCGGGTGATAGTTCGTTTACCTTCTTTTCTTTCACATGCTGATCAAGGTACATGCCGGGTGATAGTTCGTTTACCTTCTTTTCTTTCACATGCTGATCAAGGTACATGCCGGGTGATAGTTCGTTTACCTTCTTTTCTTTCACATGCTGATCAAGGTACATGCCGGGTGATAGTTCGTTTACCTTCTTTTCTTTCACATGCTGATCAAGGTACCTGCCGGGTGATAGTTCGTTTACCTTCTTTTCTTTCACATGCTGATCAAGGTACCTGCTGGGTGATAGTTCGTTTACCTTCTTTTCTTTCACATGCTGATCAAGGTACCTGCCGGGTGATAGTTCGTTTACCTTCTTTTCTTTCACATGCTGATCAAGGTACCTGCCGGGTGATAGTTCGTTTACCTTCTTTTCTTTCACATGCTGATCAAGGTACCTGCCGGGTGATAGTTCGTTTACCTTCTTTTCTTTCACATGCTGATCAAGGTACCTGCCGGGTGATAGTTCGTTTACCTTCTTTTCTTTCACATGCTGATCAAGGTACCTGCCGGGTGATAGTTCGTTTACCTTCTTTTCTTTCACATGCTGATCAAGGTACCTGCCGGGTGATAGTTCGTTTACCTTCTTTTCTTTCACATGCTGATCAAGGTACCTGCCGGGTGATAGTTCGTTTACCTTCTTTTCTTTCACATGCTGATCAAGGTACCTGCCGGGTGGTTCCAAGCAGGCAGATTATAAAACAAAAGGAAATGGACTATTTGGGAGGAACCAGGTGGCGCAAAGTTAGGGTCACGTGTGAGTGAGAAGGCCTGAGATGTGACGTCAGCTAAAGGGAAGGTCATGTATTCGAAGATTGTGAATCATGTCATCAGTGGAAAATCTCCCAAAACAGGTAAAATGATTGGTGAGAGGTTATTCTTTTGATCAATTGTCAGTTTAATATCAAATGCTGGCCCAAACTTATCCTGAGCCTCAAAACGCTGACAAGGGGTATAGAGAGAGTTCGAGCAAAATCCTAATTGTGGCGTATGGCCACGAGATTTGACCATTGGCTAGTATCAGCTGGTACCACAGAGTGTGAGGTCATCTGCACAGTCCCTCCTTCAAATCGCCAGTGGATCGCTGTACTGGACAACAAGCGCGCGTTATGCCGTTTGTCAGTTTGCGCGCCTGCAAGAAGTGCATCGTTTAGTGAATAGTGGGGCATTGATGGCATCAATTAGAGAGCGCTTATGTTGTCACTAAGAGCGCAGTGATGTAGGTAAGGAGACATGTAGGTAAGGAGACATGTAGGTAAGGACACATGTAGGTAAGGAGACATGTAGGTAAGGAGACATGTAGGTAAGGACACATGTAGGTAAGGACACATGTAGGTAAGGAGACATGTAGGTAAGGAGACATGTAGGTAAGGAGACATGTAGGTAAGGAGACATGTAGGTAAGGAGACCGCAGTTCATTGAAAGAAGTGCAGAAAACAAGTATGGACACGAAGACAGACGGGGAAAGGAAAGTTACAACGTAAAGGAAAAAAAAAGAGAAAGTTACAAAGAAAGGAGAAAAAAAAACAAATGATGCAAAGAAAGGAAAAGACAGAAAGAAAGACGGGAAGAATAAAAGAAAGATGGACAGAAAAAAAAAGGAAGAGGGAGGAGAAGACAGAAAGAAAGGCGAGATGAACGGAAGAAAGACGGGAGGAAAGGAATAAAGAGAAAAGAATTGGAAGAAAAAAAATAGACTGAAGGAAAAGGAGAGAAAAAAAGAAAGACGAAAAGAAGGGAAGAAAGAAAATAAAAACTGGATGACATAAACAGATGAAAGAAAAAAAAAGAAAGGAAGAAAGAAAAAAAAAGAAAAAAAAGCAAAGAAGACGGCAGGAAAGAAAGAAAGAAAGAAAGAAGGGAAGACTAGAAGAAAGGAAGACAGACTGAAAGACAGAAAAACACGACGAAAAAATAATGGAAGAAAGAGAAAAAGGAAAGACGAGACAAAAGGAAAGAAAAACAACAACAACAACAAAACAAACAAACAAACAAACACTGGAGACAGACGGAAGGGAAAAAAAAAAGAAGAAAGACGGAGGTAGGGGAACGAAGAAAGATCTGGAGAAAGGAAGAAAGAAAAATCGAGGAAAGAAAAAAAGAAAGGAAGGAAGGAAGAAAAGAAAAAAAAAGACGCAGAAAAGGATAGATAAAGACAGACGGCAAAAGTAAGAAAGGGAGAAAGAAAAAAAAGGAAAAAATGAGGAAAGGGAAAAAGCAATTTAAAAAAAAAAAGAAGACAAGACTGGAAAAGATGGAGAGAAGAAAAAAATGGGGGGGGGGGGGGGGGGATACAATAAAAAAAAAAAAAAAAAGGAAAACGAAACAAAACAAGATTAAAAAAATGGAAAGAAGAAACAAAGAAATATAGATAGAAAGGGAGACGAAACACACACACACACACACACACACACACACACACACACACACACACACACACACACACACACAAGACACGAAGAAAGAAGAAACATAGATGGAAGCGCGCTTATGGACAATGAAACCCGCGCTTATTAATAGTGGAGCAAGCGCGCGTGTCACATTCTGCATTTCTGTGTAGTCAGCTTCACATGTCTTCTGCAACTCTGGTGAACTTGCGAAAAAACGTGGCTTCGAAGAT
>CM065739.1:57774111-57779111 GCA_033310375.1 Conus canariensis
ATAGATTGTCAGCAACTCTGCAGAGATTTATGTCAGGGCCAAACCACCACGGACTGTTCCTGTGATTCATCAACAGGATTTTGAATTCCTGGACTAACTCAATTAACACACCAGGCACCATGGCACAGCGGTACCGTGGGTGAAATTGGTCAGAAGTTGCTGGTTCGAACCCTGCATAGAGAACCTGAATCTTCGGGCCAGTTTTGCTTCTACTCAGAGTTCTTGAATTTATTTTAAAGTGGGAAATATTGGAACCATACAGTCGAATTTTATCCGTCTAATGGAAGCATCTCTGAGAGTACTGCTTGAATTTCCTGACGAAGATGGCAGGTGTCTGTATTTCTCAGAATTTGTTGACAACGGGATTATATACTACCGATAAAGAGCGAAGGACCAGCCCCGATTTACAGCAATTCCAAATAAAAACTTCGGAAAAGAGAAACATTTCAACACAAAAAGTGACCACAATGTCGCTTGGAATCATATGCCGTGCATCTGAATAGCCTTCCCCTCTAAGCTGATTGGCTCGCTGGTCACACCTGAGAACAAAACCCAGGAGAATCACGGAATTTCTATCCCTTGCATAACCAGTTTGGGCAACAAGCAGTGACAGTGACCGTGGCAGTACATATCGCACGTGCAAGAGGTGTTCAGCGTTAATATTGTTCTTCCTCTGTGCGGCATGCTACAGCATCAAAGGGTCAGTAACAAGGCGTCAACATGCCTCCAAGACAACCAGAGCACTCCTTGTGGTCCTTGACTTTTTTCTGGCTGTCTTATGAAGGAGAAGGTCGAATCCAGCCACGTCACGTAGCCTCCAGCCAGAATGGAACCCGCAGCCCATCTTCATCAGCCTGACCTCATGGTCCATCATGGGAATGAACGTGGATAACGGTCTGCGGCCTTGCCTGCTCTGCTCTCGCCCCATCTTCATCAGCCTGACCGTCATGGTCCATCATGGGAATGAACGTGGATAACGGTCTGTGGCCTTGCCTGCTCTGCTCCGCCCCATCTTCATCAGCCTGACCTCATGGTCCATCATGGGAATGAACGTGGATAACGGTCTGCGGCCTTGCCTGCTCTGCTCTCGCCCCATCTTCATCAGCCTGACCCTCATGGTCCATCATGGGAATGAACGTGGATAACGGTCTGTGGCCTTGCCTGCTCTGCTCTCGCCCCATCTTCATCAGCCTGACCGTCATGGTCCATCATGGGAATGAACGTGGATAACGGTCTGCGGCCTTGCCTGCTCTGCTCTCGCCCCATCTTCATCAGCCTGACCCTCATGGTCCATCATGGGAATGAACGTGGATAACGGTCTGTGGCCTTGCCTGCTCTGCTCTCGCCCCATCTTCATCAGCCTGACCCTCATGGTCCATCATGAGAATGAACGTGGATAACGGTCTGCGGCCTTGCCTGCTCTGCTCTCGCCCCATCTTCATCAGCCTGACCCTCATGGTCCATCATGGGAATGAACGTGGATAACGGTCTGCGGCCTTGCCTGCTCTGCTCTCGCCCCATCTTCATCAACCTGACCCTCATGGTCCATCATGGGAATGAACGTGGATAACGGTCTGCGGCCTTGCCTGCTCTGCTCTCGCCCCATCTTCATCAGCCTGACCCTCATGGTCCATCATGGGGAATGAACGTGGATAACGGTCTGCGGCCTTGCCTGCTCTGCTCTCGCCCCATCTTCATCAGCCTGACCCTCATGGTCCATCATGGGAATGAACGTGGATAACGGTCTGCGGCCTTGCCTGCTCTGCTCTCGCCCCATCTTCATCAGCCTGACCCTTATGGTCCATCATGGGAATGAACGTGGATAACGGTCTGCGGCCTTGCCTGCTCTGCTCTCGCCCCATCTTCGTCAGCCTGACCCTCATGGTCCATCATGGGAATGAACGTGGATAACGGTCTGCGGCCTTGCCTGCTCTGCTTCGCCCCATCTTCATCAGCCTGACCTCATGGTCCATCATGGGAATGAACGTGGATAACGGTCTGTGGCCTTGCCTGCTCTGCTCTCGCCACCATCTTCATCAGCTGACCCTCATGGTCCATCATGGAATGAAGTGGATAACGGTCTGTGGCCTTGCCTGCTCTGCTCTCGCCCCATCTTCATCAGCCTGACCGTCATGGTCCATCATGAGAATGAACGTGGATAACGGTCTGTGGCCTTGCCTGCTCTGCTCTCGCCCCATCTTCATCAGCCTGACCGTCATGGTCCATCATGAGAATGAACGTGGATAACGGTCTGTGGCCTTGCCTGCTCTGCTCTCGCCCCATCTTCATCAGCCTGACCCTCATGGTCCATCATGAGAATGAACGTGGATAACGGTCTGTGGCCTTGCCTGCTCTGCTCTCGCCCCATCTTCATCAGCCTGACCCTCATGGTCCATCATGGGAATGAACGTGGATAACGGTCTGCGGCCTTGCCTGCTCTGCTCTCGCCCCATCTTCATCAGCTGACCGTCATGGTCCATCATGGGAATGAACGTGGATAACGGTCTGTGGCCTTGCCTGCTCTGCTCTCGCCCCATCTTCATCAGCCTGACCCTCATGGTCCATCATGGGAATGAACGTGGATAACGGTCTGCGGCCTTGCCTGCTCTGCTCTCGCCCCATCTTCATCAGCCTGACCCTCATGGTCCATCATGAGAATGAACGTGGATAACGGTCTGCGGCCTTGCCTGCTCTGCTCTCGCCCCATCTTCATCAGCCTGACCCTCATGGTCCATCATGGGAATGAACGTGGATAACGGTCTGCGGCCTTGCCTGCTCTGCTCTCGTGACGACCTGAAGTTCCGTTTTCCTGTTACATCGTCCATCCTGGAGGTGAGTTTGTGTGTATGTATTAACTGGTGTGGAGAAGACTGTCGTTGAACGGACGTTATTCTCTACCTTCCATAGGGGAACACTTGCTCATGCTGGCTCCGCAAGCCACCAGTTACTGTCGTCAGTTGGGGGGATTAGCATATGGTGTCCTGCAGATGTTGGATCAGAACACACACACACACACACACACACACACACACACACACACACACACACACACACACACACACACACACACACAAACACACACGCACACATACACACACACACACAACACGCACACACACACACACACACACACACCACAACACCACACCACACACACTGACTCTCTCTCACACACACCACACACACACCCCACACACACACACACACACACACCACACACAGGAGAACACAAATCTTTCAAACGATCTCCGCCGGCAGTCCACCCGTCTCCCCTCCACTGTCGCCCTCTCCCCACCTTTCTTCTAGCAGTGCACCTTCCCCCTTCTCTCACAGCCCCCAGCCTTCTTTCACTCTCATCAGCACACCACACACACACACACACACACACACACACACACACACACACACACACACACTCACACACACACACACACACACACACACACACACACACACACACACACACACACCCCACACACACCACATCACACATCACACACACACACACACACACACACACATACACACACACACACACACACACACACACACACACACACACACACACACAGAGCACGCAGGCACGCAGGCATACAAGCACACACACATACACTCACACACGCACGCACCCACTCACGCACGCATATAGACATTCACACACACACACACACACACACACACACACACACACAAAACACACACACACACACACAAATCATGTCAAACGATTTTCTGCGGCCTGTTCACCCCCCCCCCCCCATCCCCACCCTTCCTCACACATTCCTCCCCATCCCCCAATCCTCACCGCTACCCTCTGTTCCCTCATCTCCCCCCTCTCTCTCTCTCTCTCCAATCATCATCTCTACCTTGGTTCCCCTTCTCTCTCCCTTTTGTTTCACTGTTCAAGGCTGAAAACAAAGGCGAGTCCAAAAATAGACTTGTCCCAGTAACACCGCTTGATACTACACTGACCTGGGGGAAGAGGGGCCGGGCAGGGAGGGAAAAGAAGTGGAAGGGGGGGGGGGGGGGGGGGGGGAGGCTGCACACCAACAATGAATGCTCTAAGGCCTTACTTTAGGAACCGAGTATTTATAGACAGGCAGAATGATATTGTTTTGAGACTTCTTTTTCTTTTTCAGTGTGTCTGAAAGTTGATTTACCTTCTTGTCTTTCCTATGCCCGTCAAGGTACTTGCCAGGTGGTTCCAAGCAGACAGACTGAAATGAAAGGAATGGGACTATTTAGGGGAGGGGGGCTACATGGCGCAAAGATAGGGTCACGAGTGAGTGAGAAGGCCTGAAATGTGACGTCAGCTAAGGGGATCGGAAGATCATGTCTTTGAAGATTGTGAATGATATCATCGGTGGAAATCAAGGGAAAAAAGTGAAATAATTGAGGGGGGGGGGGTCTTTTGATCAGTTATCAGTTTAATTTGAAATGCTGGCTCAAACTTAGGCTACGCCTCGAAACGCTTACATGGATTATTATTATTATTATGAATACTTATATAGTGCCTATCCTTGGCCACAGACCAAGCTCTAATCGCTTTACAATCCACACCACTGTATGCATTGATTTTAGAGTAAAAATTCTAATTGTGGCGTATGGCCAGATAAGCTGGGGGGGGGGGGGGGGGGTGAGGGGAGCGACCCACACAGGGGAGGCAATTGGTGTTTTTCACCGCCGTTATTGGGTCTGGATAAAACACATCGTTCTCCTTTGACAAGCACTTGACCGCTTGCCGAGCAAACGTGCGCTGCTGGTGTTTGTCTGAGGTGCAAGATATGAGAGAGAGGAGAGAGAGGAGAGAGAGAGAGAGAGAGAGAGAGAGAGAGAGAGAGAGGGAGAGAGAGTTCATATTCATGAGGATGAGAGAGAGTTCGTATTTATGAGGAGGAGAGAGAGAGAGAGAGAGAGAGAGAGAGAGAGAGAGAGAGAAAGTTCATATTCATGAGGATGAGAGAGAGAGAGAGAGAGAGAGAGAGAGAGAGAGAGAGAGA
>CM065739.1:57784111-57789111 GCA_033310375.1 Conus canariensis
CCTATGCTGGCCCTGCGGCTGTTGCGGGGTTTGTTCCTGGCCGCCAGTATATCGATGATGGTGTCATGATCGGGGTCAGGGGTCAAGGTCAAGGTCTCTGTCGACGACACGTCCAGCACGGGCTGGTTCACCACCTCCTGAAGCACGATGGACGGCCTCCTGGACCTCTGTCCTTGCCCTTTCCCACCGGGACTCTCCAGGTCCTTGACGGAGAACGACCCGGCAAGCTCCTGCTGAAGAGAGCCTCGTCGGCCCAACCTGGAGGAGGACGGGAGCTCGTTGGAGCAGGGGTCGTCCTCGGACCACCTGGACGAGGAGCCCGGAGGCCTCAGAGAGTGGCTGGAAGCCAGGCAGTGCAGGATGGTGCGCTCCTCGCTCTGACGCTGCTGCACTGAGCGGCGCTGCATGAGGTCCAGGGAGCGCAGCTTGTCCTCCAGCCGGTGCTGCTCCGCCGTGTTCTTGCGGTGCGTGCTCAGCCCCGCCCGGCTGTGGGTGAAGTCGGGCTCCAGGTCCAGGGCCGTCTTGCTGGACTTGGTCTTCTTCATGGCGGCTGGATGATCTGTCGCCCGGTTGCTGAGGACTCGCGTACACGCTATGGAACAGTGGCTGAGCTCATGGTTTGTGCTGGCAACGTTTTATGTGGCTGAACTCATGCTTTGTGCTGGCAACGTTTTATGTGGCTGTATACATGGTTTGTGCTGGGTAACGGTTTATATAGCTGTGTTCATGGTTTGTGCTGGGTAACGGTTTATATAGCTGTGTTCATGGTTTCTGCTGGGTAACCTTTTATATGGTTGTATTCATGGTTTGTGCCGCCACCGTTTTATATGGTTGTATTCATGGTTTCTGCCGCCACCGTTTTATGTGGTTGTATTCATGGTTTGTGCTGGGTAACGTTTTATATGGCTGTATTCATGGTTTCTGCAGGCAACGTTTTATGTGACTGTATTCATGGTTTCTGCTGGGGACTTTCTATGTAGCGCAGAGCTTAGCTTCACAGTTGAGTTCGTTATAGTGGCGTTATAATCTCTTGGGTGGTGTCTTGCCGTACATATTCTCACATTTCCAGCATGATTTAGCTTCCTTCCTCAGTATGATTGATTCCAGCACAAAAGAAAGAATTTCGCGATATGGTTAAAACCCAATCAAGACACAGGCAAAAAAGAAAACTTGATCACACGAACTTGAAACCACCATACTTTCCACACACTTTTTTCATGAAAAGACTCGTCAATCCATAATTACTCATTTCTCAACGATGGAATTCCAATTCTCTCAGGTTAACCTACCTCCTTGAGACGGCTCAGAATCCTCACTCACAGTTTAGAACAGACACTCCACAAAACAGCATCCTCATCACAGGGAATCCCCACCAGAGAGAGACAGAGAGAGACAGAGAGAAGCGGCGCGGTGGGTGCGTCAGTGGCAGTGACAGGCGCGGCACACCACAAACACCGCTGTGGCCGGATCACGATGGGCACGAGCTCTCCCCCCTGCTCCGGTCTGGAGGCTGACGAACAACGTCGCACGCGGTAAAGGGCTGGCTTTGGTACCCTCGTCAAGTTTTTACCCTAGCGAGTTTTCATGACTCATCTATTTTATTTGTTTAATCTTTGAAGGGCTGGATTTGGTTCCGTGTTTATTTATTTATTTATTTATTTTAGACAGACGGACAGAGAGACACACACGCGCGCGCGTGTGCACACACGCACACTCGCACATACACACACGCACACGCACGCAACACACACACACACACACACACACACACAACCACGCACACACACACACACGCACACACACACACACACACACACACACACACACACACACACACACCACCACCACACACACACACACACACACACACACAACACACACACCACACACACACACACACACACACACACACACACACACCGACACCACACACACACACACCAAAGATGTAATAAAAACTGGGCTTCTAATTTTAGGGGCAATGGAGGCCTCTCCTAAAAGAAGAAGAAATAAAGGGCCAGTTTGTCAAGAAATTACAATTCGTATACAAATAGATTTCCTTTCTTTGTACAACTTTAGAGAATAATCATGCCCACCGCTTTAGATTCTGAAACCACAGTGAAACTGGGGAGAGGTTGGAGCTTAGAGAATTTGGAGGAGGTTTTGTAATCGCGTAACACTCCCTCAGATCTACCCCTGTCCCTGTCCGCATTCCATCACCTTTTACCCATCCCCATCTCCGCAACCTCCCTCCCTCCCTCCCTCATTCCTGCCCGGGGACCAAAAGAAAACCAACACCGGTCGTCCCGGCAGGCAATCCAGCAGCCAGGCCTCGGTGCAGATATTGCTATGATTAGATCGATCGAGAGATCGATGGCAAACTGCCATCACCTCGCCCCTCCAACCCCCTCCCCCCCCCCCCACATCCCCCACCCCCTACCCCCCGTCCGCCTCATCACCTTCACCCTGTCACCATTACACCGCCAAGACACTGGCACCGTCACCATCGCCGGACAAAAGGGCGCTGAAGCAGGGACAAAGGGACAATAGGGACAAAAGGTCGCCGAAGCAGGGACAAAGGGACAATAGGGACAAAAGGTCGCCGAAGCAGGGACAAAGGGACAATAGGGACAATAGGGCACAGAAGCAGGGACAAAGGGACAATAGGGACAATAGGGCGCCGAAGCAGGGACAATAGGGACAAAAGGTCGCCGAAGCAGGGACAAAGGGACAATAGGGACAATAGGGCACCGAAGCAGGGACAAAGGGACAATAGGGCGCCGAAGCAGGGACAATAGGGACAATAAGGCGCCGAAGCAGGGACAAAGGGACAATAGGGACAATAAGGCGCCGAAGCAGGGACAAAGGGACAATAGGGACAAAAGGGCGCCGAAGCAGGGACAAAGGGACAATAGGGACAAAAGGGCGCCGAAGCAGGGACAAAGGGACAATAGGGACAAAAGGGCGCCGAAGCAGGGACAAAGGGACAATAGGGACAAAAGGGCGCCGAGGGCAGGGACAAAGGGACAATAGGGCGCCGAGGACAGGGACAAAGGGACAAAAGGGCGCCGAAGCAGGGACAAAGGGACAATAGGGCGCCGAAGCAGGGACAAAGGGACAATAGGGCGCCGAAGCAGGGACAAAGGGACAAAAGGGCGCTGAAGCAGGGACGAAGGGACAATAGGGCGCCGAAGCAGGGACAAAAGGGACAAAAGGGCGCCGAAGCAGGGACAAAGGGACAATAGGGCGCCGAAGCAGGGACGAAGGGACAATAGGGCGCCGAAGCAGGGACAAAGGGACAATAGGGAAAAAAGGGCGCCGAAGCAGGGACAAAGGGACAATAGGGACAAAAGGGCGCCGAAGCAGGGACAAAGGGACAATAGGGACAAAAGGGCGCCGAAGCAGGGACAAAGGGACAATAGGGACAAAAGGGCGCCGAGGGCAGGGACAAAGGGACAATAGGGCGCCGAGGACAGGGACAAAGGGACAAAAGGGCGCCGAAGCAGGGACAAAGGGACAATAGGGCGCCGAAGCAGGGACAAAGGGACAATAGGGCGCCGAAGCAGGGACAAAGGGACAAAAGGCGGCTGAAGCAGGGACGAAGGGACAATAGGGCGCCGAAGCAGGGACAAAAGGGACAAAAGGGCGCCGAAGCAGGGACGAAGGGACAATAGGGCGCCGAAGCAGGGACAAAGGGACAATAGGGCGCCGAAGCAGGGACGAAGGGACAATAGGGCGCCGAAGCAGGGACAAAGGGACAATGGGGACAATAGGGCGCCTAAGCAGGGACAAAGGGACAATAGGGCGCCGAAACAGGGACGAAGAGACAAAAGGGCGCCGAAGCAGGTACAAAGGGACAATAGGGCGCCGAAGCAGGGACAAAGGGACAATGGGGACAAAAGGGCGCCGAAGCAGGGACAAAGGGACAAAAGGGCGCCGAAGCAGGGACAAAGGGACAATAGGGCGCCGAAGCAGGGACGAACGGACAATAGGGCGCCGAAGCAGGGACGAAGCGACAATAGGGCGTCGAAGCAGCGACAAAGGGACAACAGGGCGCCGAAGCAGGGACAATAGGGAGAAAAGGGCGCCGAAGCAGGGACAAAGGGACAATAGGGCGCCGAAGCAGGGACAAAGGGACAATAGGGCGCCGAATCAGGGACAAAGGGACAATAGGGACAATAAGGCGCCGAAGCAGGGACAAAGGGACAATAGGGCGCCGAAGCAGGGACAAAGGGACAATAGGGCGCCGAAGCAGGGACAAAGGGACAACAGGGCGCCGAAGCAGGGCCAAAGGGACAATAGGGCGCCGAAGCAGGGACAAACGGACAACAGGGCGCCGAAGCAGGGACAAAGGGACAACAGGGCGCCGAAGCAGGGACAAAGGGACAATAGGGCGCCGAAGCAGGGACAAAGGGAGAACAGGGCGCCGAAGCAGGGACAAAGGGACAATAGGGCGCCGAAGCAGGGACAAAGGGACAATAGGGCGCCGAAGCAGGGACAAAGGGACAACAGGGCCCCGAAGCAGGGACAAAGGGACAAAAGGGCGCCGAAGCAGGGACAAAGGGACAACAGGGCGCCGAAGCAGGGACAAAGGGACAACAGGGCGCCGAAGCAGGTACAAAGGGACAATAGGGCGCCGAAGCAGGGACAAAGGGACAATAGGGCGCCGAAGCAGGGACAAAGGGACAACAGGGCGCCGAAGCAGGGACAAAGGGACAACAGGGCGCCGAAGCAGGGACAAAGGGACAACAGGGCGCCGAAGCAGGTACAAAGGGACAATAGGGCGCCGAAGCAGGGACAAAGGGACAATAGGGCGCCGAAGCAGGGAGAAAGGGACAACAGGGCGCCGAAGCAGGTACAAAGGGACAATAGGGCGCCGAAGCAGGGACAATAGGGACAAAAGGGCGCCGAAGCAGGGACAAAGGGACAAAAGGGCGCCGAAGCAGGGACAAAGGGACAAAAGGGCGCCGAAGCAGGTACAAAGGGACAATAGGGCGCCG
>CM065739.1:57791611-57874111 GCA_033310375.1 Conus canariensis
CATCATCAATGTCGTCATCATCATCAATATCATCATCACTATCATCATCATCGTCGCCGTCGTCGCAGTCGTCGTCGTCGTCGTCGTCATCACCATCGTCGTTGTCGTCTTCGACGTTATCATCCTGGTTGTCGTCGCCGTCGTCATCTCATCACCGTCATCATCATCATCGTCATCATCATCACCATCATCATCATCATCATCATCGTCGCGATCATCATCATCACCATCGTCGCGATCACCATCATCATCATCATCATCATCATAGTCATCATTATTGTCACCATCATCATACCTATCATCACCGTCGTCGTCGTCGCAGTCTTCGTCATCATCATCATCGTCATCATCACAGCAATCATCGACGTTATCAACGCCATCGTCTTCATCAACACCAATATCATCACCATCACCATAATAGTCACAATCATAATCATCGTGGCCATTCTCCTCTTCATCAATCTCATTATCAGTCTTATCGTCACCACACTGTCAGTGGTGCCACACTCTAGCAGGAGTAGAGCTAGGTAGGAAGAGCGTTCTTGAGAGGTTAATCGTGTGTGGACAAAGAAAGCTAATAGTCGACATAACAGATTTCTTTAAGGTAAGGAGAGATTTTGAGAAATTAAAATGATATAGACAATGAAAACAAATGCTCCACGAAAAATGTTTCTAAAGGGTGAGAATGATTTTCAGATGCTAATCTAGTATGGACATAGAAAACAAATAATTCATTTTTTTTAACGGAAAGAGAGTGTTTGGCGGTTAGTCTAGTACGGACAAAGAATACAAGTGATCCTTAAACAATGTTTTAAAAGAGGCGGACTGTTTTTGCAAGATTAATATAGTACGGAGAAAGAAACAACAACAATTCATTAAAAAAAAATGTTTTAAAAGGGAGGAAACTTTTAAGAGGTTTAAGATAGTATGGACAAAGACAACAAATGATCCCCAAACGTGTTTTTTAAAAGGAGGGGGAGGTTTTTTTTTTTTTTATTTTTTTTTTTTAGAGATTAATGTGAATGGACGAAGAAAACGAATGATCCACAGGGAAGTATTTCAAAAGGAAGGGAGCGTTTTTTGAGAGGATAGTCTAGTGTGGACAAAGAAAACATCTACATAAAAAGGTTTTAAAGACAGCCTACGTTTTCAGGAGCTAAACTATATATATATATATATATATATATATATATATATATATATATATATATATATATATTGTGTGTGTGTGTGTGGTGTGTGTGTGTGTGTAGACTGTAGGAGGCAGAGAGAGAGAGAGAGAGAGAGAGAGAGAGAGAGAGAGAGAGAGAGAATGTTACTGAAAACAATCGTTATATGGAGGTTTCTTCATAAGAAAGTCAGTGTATTATGCACAAAGAGAAAATTTTCCACTTAAAAAATTGTTGGGGGAGAAAACGATTATACTGAGGTAAATCTAATATGTACAGAAAAGAAAAAAATTCCAGCAATGATATGTTTGTAACGGGAGATATCCTTCATAGAATTGTCGTGTGCTCAAGCACAAAATATTCCAGTAAAAATTTGAGGGAAGGGAACATTTGTATAGAGATAATTCTAGTATTCACAGAGTAAAATATTCCAGAATAAGATATGTAAGGGGATAGTGTGTTTAAGGGGAGTAAAGGTGGCACACACACACACACGCACACGCACACACGCCACACGCACACACGCACACACTCACACACACACACACACACACACACACACACACACACAGTCTTCTCCCTCAACACTCCAGAGGGAGAGGTATCATCTGAATGGTACTCACTAGGAGTTCGTATTGTACCATCAAGTGTTAAAGGACTAAACAAAATGAAGAAGATCACAGAGAGCAGTTGATGCAGCCCATGACTATACCCACTGGCGGCACACTTGGTGTAGCCATAGAACAGTCCGTGCTGACAGGTGTAGTAGCGGCGACAGCGGCTGGAATAGTCGGCATAGTTGCCGTCAATCACGTCCTCACAGCTGGGGGCCGTGCCGCATGGGGGCGCCACCATCTCTCTGCTGAGAAACAAACGGGTGGGTTGGTCAGGGGAAAACATCGTGTGCCATCGTGTACCGGTGGAAATAGAGGACACGTATAAACATCGCATGCATCCTATGTGAGAAACTGGAGAATAAATGAAAATGAGTTACTGATATTTGAATGGCACGGGAAACGACTGAATGAGCGCCAGTAGGCTGCTCTTCGGCCGGCTCTACCTGGGTAGGCAGCCCGTTGAGTGAGTGCGGCAGTGTGTTTATTGTAAAGCGCTTAGAGCTTGGTCTGTGACCGAGGATAGGCGCTATATAAATACCCAATATAATAATAATAAAACAGAATGGAACCTTCCACCGAAGCGTTCGTCTCTTTCAAAACTTTTCATTCATTGATTTATTTATTCATCTGTTCATTTATTTCTTTATTCATATATTGTTTCTGGAATATTCCTGTATTTGCTGCTTGATTCCCCTCCCAGTCGGGAATCCTCCCAAGAGCATGTCAAGAGACACCAGCAAGCTAGCCATTGTGTTCCTGCCATCTAGACATGCTGCCAGAGACTTGCGCCCCTTTGCATACTGAACGGTCTAAGTTACGTAGACCAGTCGATTTGTTTTCCAGAGAGCTGAAACCGCAATGAACTGTGGGAGGGCCATGAATTTCAGAGTCGTGTACGTCAAGCAACGTTTTCCTAGATTCATAATGAATGCTTAAACAGCAACCACACGGCAAGGTTTTAAGCCAAAACATTAAAATGAGTATGATTTTAGACACCAGAAATAATGGATACCGGTTGCAAAAGCGATTTTTGTTTTACTTTATGAGTTAATCTAACTGTGTTTAAGATTTCGTGCGGATTCATATATAGAAATTCGAAATGTATTGTATGCAGTGACCTGGAGTTTTGTAAGGAATCTGTATCATTAAATATGCATTCTAGCATGTAGTACATGGCAATGACTAACAGCAGTGGAAGATGTGTATACATAAAACAGCACGCGTCAGCAGCAACAGTGATGACTCTGATGCTTTTGTGTCTGTGGCCTCTTATGCTCCTTCCCTCTAAAACTTTTATGGCAGCGTTTCTATTTTTGTCTATCATTAGTTTTGCATTCACAAAAGACTTCCCCCCTTTTCTTAAAACAAAGATATTCCCTCCATTCACATATTTTTTTTCTGAACTTTTTCTTGTTAAAAAGCAAAAGTGAAGATACTTGACCGTCAAAGGAATGGGGCAAACAATTCGCAAAACAGACACAACACCTTTCGACCTGTTGGACTTCCTCAGACACGACAAACAGCATTAAAACAGCAGACACTCAGTTGATCGTCCTGTTTGAGGAAGACATTAGGTCGAAACGCGTTGTGTCCGTTGTGTAAATTGTTCGTTGCGTTCGTATGGTGGTACGGTAACTTCACTTTTGCCACCCCGCCTTGAATTTATGTTGTTATTGTTGTCTATTACTAGATTTATCTCTCAATATTGTTTCCCTTCCTTCATTGTTTTCTAGTTTATTTTTATTGCTAATGCCCCCCCCCCCCCCCCCCCCCCCCCTCCGTAGTTTTGTTTTTCTTCTGGAATATTAGTATCATTCTCTATTATAAGACGTACCTTACTAATAATGATTCTGTCCATTTTTAGATTGATATCTGTTATATTTTTCTTTTTAACCATTACCACAGTCACTTCCAGTTATGATTCGCCCCCACCCCCCATCCCCCACCCCTCGCTTCCCCTCTGTAAACACTTTTGTTGGAGTACTTTCTCTCTTTGTCACCAATTCCAGGAAATCACTAATTCCACGAACTACGTGAAGTGTTAGTTGTGCCAGTCACTCACTAGTCACACCACATCTTGATCTCGTTGACGACGAGGTTTGCCGGACAGGGCAACATCTGGGTGCTCTGGTTCTCACAGCGGTAAAAGTGAGTGCAGTCCCCTATGAACAGTCCGTCCGCCGTGTCGCTGCAGTCGTACCACGTGTCGTCTGCTCGTCCATTCTTCGTCACACCTGTGTGCCAGAACATATATAGTGTGGTAATGATAACATGAGTTCTTACAGTGATGAAAATACCTTGAACTTCAAAGCAGTAGGAGAGCACTTTATTAGGTTCATATCCCTATAAAGATTTGTTTCATTATCAAAACAGTCCCTTTTTGTTCTCGAGAAAACTGATAATTCATATCTTGACGTGAAAATGGTAATCGTCCTTGCTTTTGTTTCTTCATATTTTCCGGGGTTTTTTTTTCTTCCCAACAGGGCGGTTACATATAATCTTCATAGAAACTGATAATTACGACACATAAAACTAGATGATAATCACACACACACACACACACACACACACACACACACACACACACACACACACACACACACACATACACACAGAGACACTAATTGGAAACAGATCATTATGACTCAAGAAAAAAGATGACTGTATCTCAATAAAATAGGTTATTATGACTAAAAAAAAAAAACAGGAATTGTGACGCACAAAACCAGATAACTGTGACAACGGATTATTATGACTAACGAAAATAGAAAATTGTGACTTATGAAAACTTATGATACATATGACTCCTGAAAACAGATTCTTGGGGCTCAGGAAAACAAATACGTATGACTCATGGTAACGGACAACTTTGAACCATGAAAACATGACCATGACTGAAGAAAACAGACAAGCATGACTCATGAAACAGTTAATTATGAATCAGGTAAAGGAGTAAGTATAACTCGTCTATACGCTCAGGCATTATTGGTATGATCACGCGGTCGTTTCAAACACTGTTTTGCCAAGTCGCAACATATCAGATACCGGAAGACCGTCTTATTTAATAATTTTGATTGTTCACGGCGTACTAGATCATAATGTTATTTCATTCCTGTTGACTCACTATCTGATTGTGAAATTGTTTGAAGAAAAAAATGTACCATTTTCTCGTCGTAATTAACAATTTCCTTTCAATGATAACTATTACGTTCGCAGAAACATGACAGACAGATAGACAGACCGACCGACAAACGGACAGAGAGAGAGAGAGAGAGAGAGAGAGAGAGAGAGAGAGAGAGAGAGATAGGCAGGCAAATAGATTGTTTGACAGACAGACAGACAGACAGACAGATAGAAAGACAGTTGATAGATAGACAGACAGATAGATAGATACATAGATAGGTAGATGGACAGATAGATATGCCTTTGTGGTGAAATGATAACAAATTCCCACATACTTTTCCACTGCAAGCAATTAAAACCTCATCTACCACCTCTACATAATTGTTCTCTGGATACAGTTGTAACCGATTTATCACTAATGTGTAAAATTGCTGTTTCATTGCATCAAAGTCCTATTTTTTCTGTTTTGTAAAATGGGAACTGGTGTTTTAGTAACGTCCTTGTTATGACCGGTTATTCTTCGATGTTTTATAGTTAGTTATCCATTTTTTGCTGTTGCTGTTAATGTTATTCTTATAGATTAGGTTCGTCTAATATCACAATGTGTATAGACGTTAAATTGAAGACCTAACAGACAGCTAGATTGTTGGACAGACAGACAGGCAGACAGACAGACAGATAAAAAGATAGACAATAGAGAGACTGACAGAGAGACAGACAGACGACAGATAGACAGACAGACGACAGACAGATAGATGAACAGACAGGCAGACAGACAGACAGTCAGACAGACAGACAGATAGTCACACTGACAGCTAGATATGTAGCTAGAAAAGAAATAGGGATAACAAACCAAAAACAGACAACATACACACACAAGTAAACCAAGGCACTGACCTTCAGTGAAGGACGCACACCACATCATCATGACCAAACAGACAGCAGTCTTCATGTCGGACACCACACCATCTCTACCCCTAGTGAAGATTTCCACAGATTTCTGCTAGCACTCGAGGAACAGCCAGGGTGTTCCAAGGTGATGGGGCTCTGCCCACTTCTTTCAACACACAGGGGACTCTCTTTGCTTCTTTCTACACACAATCTCCCGGATGGCTCAGCCTCTAATGAAACCTCGGACCCTTCCCATACACTTCGGCTTTGAATCCCACTCGCTCACATGTGTGACCTGCACCGGCAAATGAATTTGAACTCCTGAAGTTGCATCAGCAGTAGCAGCCGCAGCAGGACCCAGTCCTACAGCCTTTAAGGATCCAATCCCACTGCCTTCAAGGACCCAATCCTACTGCCTTCAAGGACCCAATCCTACAGCCTTCAAGGACCCAGTCTTACTGCCTTCAAGGACCAATCCTATGCCTTTAGGGAACCAATCTCTGCTTAAGGACCCAATCCGAGGGCCTTTAAGGACCCAATCCTATAGCCTTCAAGGACCCAATTTTATGGCCTTTAAGGACCGAATCCTATAGCCTTTAAGGACCTAATCCTATAGCTTTTAAGGACCCAATCCCATGGCTTTTAAGGACCCAATCCCATGGCTTTTAAGGACCCAATCCCATGGCCTTTAAGGACCCAATCCCATGGCCTTAAAGGACCCAATTCTATGGTCTTTAAGGACCCAATCCGATGGTCTTTAAGGACCCAATCTTATGGCCTCTAAGGACCCACTCCCATGGCTTTAAGGACCCAATCCTATAGCTTTTAAGGACCCAATCCTATGGCCTTTAAGGACCCAATTCGATGGCTTTTAAGGACCCAACCCCATGGCCTATAAGGACCCAATCCGATGGTCTTTAAGGACCCAATCCTATGGCCTTTAAGGACCCAGTCCTATGGCCTTTAGGGACCCAGTCCTATGACCTTTAAGGACCCAGTCCTATGGCCTTAAGGACCCAGTCCTATGGCCTTAAGGACCCAATCCTATGGCCTTTAAGGCCCCGGTCCTATGGCCTTTAAGGACCCAGTCCTATGGCCTTTAAGGACCCAGTCCTATGGCCTTTAGGGACCCAATTCTATGGCCGACGCTCTTTCTCCTATAAGGATCCCTCCTAGGACACAGTTCATCAGAATCTCTTCTTTAAGGAAAAATCCCAAGGCCAAAGTTCTTTCTTCTGTCAAGTTCCATTTTTTCAGAACAAAATTCTGATTAACTGTCTTTCTTCTCTCAGAATCCTTTCTTTTAGAACAAAAACACATGGACAGACAAAATGACACAGATTTTTCTCTAAGGAGAGACACAAATTGTACGGACTGTGTTCTTTTAGAGCGACATAAACTGTGCAGTGCTGACAAAAAAAAATCTTTGAAACATTTTGCGAAAGCGCCCAACAGCACACGACTCACCTCCTTCACACGATAGTTTGTGGAATGGATTTTCTCTATGATGGAGTGTCTCCTACACCCCGGCTTCAGAGCTGATTTCAAATGATAAAAGTCACACACTAACAACATGAAAGTCATTGCGTGGAGGATGGTCACATTTCAGCTTTGACTCCCCGTATTTTTCATTCCCACACTTTCAAATTCCATGGAAAGGGATGGCGGTGGGGAAGGAGGAGAGGGGAGGGAGAGGGAGCGGGGCAGGGGAGAGGGGGGGAGACGAAATTGGCAGAGGGTGGGGGAGAAAGGGGGTAAAGAGTGAAGGAGATGGCGACAGGTGGGGGAGGGGCGAAGCAGGACACTGCTCGTTTATTGTCTCAGCCGAACGGTGCAACAGTTAGAAGTTCTTCCTGATTCTCTATCTCCCCCTGGAGGTTTTGTCGCCCGAATCCAAAGAAAAATGTCCATTGAGGTCAGTGGAAAACACACTCCCACCCCCCACCCCCCGACCCATCACCCCCACCCCCATCTAATTCAAATCTCTTCTGCCCCCCCCTCTCTCTCTCTCTCTCTCTCTCTCTCTCTCTCTCCTCTCTCTCTCTCTCTCTTGTACTCGTCTTTCACCTGATATAATTATCTGTTCTCCTATCTGTCCAGTTAGCTCGAAGGTTCGGTTAATATGGTTCAATACCCATACAGTCTATGCGACTGTCTGAATGCACGCGATATCTCTGTGTGTCTGTCTATCGGTCTGTCTGTCAGTCTGTCTGTCTGTCAGTCTGTCTGTCTCTCTGTGTCTGTCTGTCTGTCTGTCTGTCTGTCTGTCTGTCTCTCTCTCTCTCTCTCTCTCTCTCTCTCTTGCTCTCTCCATTTTCTTCTACAGTACGCGCGCATGTGTGTGTGTGTGTGTGTGTGTGTGTGTGTGTGGCGCGCGCGCGCGCGCGCGCGTGTACGCCTGCACGCACGCGCGCACGCGCGCATGTGTGTATGCATGTGTTGCAGCGCCACCTATTTTTATTTTTTCTGGGTAATGTTAGTCCACCTAACAACATGGATTTTTCTGCATCATTTCGCCAGAGTGTTTGATTGGGCTAAGTATTTGATACATTCTGAACTCGGTCTGCTGTCTCGTCTGGAAGCAACCAGCCTGCCAGAGAAGACTTGGTCCACGAAACTGAATCCTAATTCAGTATTTAAAACAAAAGATTCTGGGTTTATTCCGTGTGTCATAATTTTAGAGGGGGGGGGGGGGTAATTATTTCCGTGACACCAGTGTGTTTAGACACTAGATAAACAAAGAGGCCGGATCGGAATTGAGGATGTCTGTTCCTCCGTGTATCCTCCCTGTCGCAAAAAAGGATCGTCGGGCAAAGAACAGACAGATAGACGGAGGAGACGAGTGAGCGGCGTAATCTGAAGTTTATCGGTGTTTGCTGCTGTTACGGTTTGCAGGGACTGGGTAATGGGGAGAAGTGGGTTTGAGTCTACGCTTCGTCTTGTTCATCTCACTTCACGCGATCAGTGCAAACGATTCGACCTTCTCCGTTGTTATGCACACACACACACACACACACACACACACACACACACACACACACACACACACACACACACACACACAAACACACACACACATTCTCTCTCTCTTTTCTCTCTCTCTCTTCTGTCTCTCTGTCTCTCTCTCTCTCTCTCTCTCTCTCTCTCTCTCTCTCTCTCTCTCAGGCGCGCGCGCGTGCACACACACACACATAGGCGCACACGTATTCTCTCTCTCTGTCTCTTCTGTGTCTTTGTCCCTCTCTCTCTCTCTCTCTCTCTATATACACACATCTACACATATACATCAACTTGTCTGTCTGTCTGTCTGTCTGTCTGTCTGTCTGTCTTCTTCTCTTCTCTCTCTCTCTCTCTCTCTCTCTCTCTCTCTCTCTCTCTCTCCCTCTCTCTCTCTGTCTCTTTGTCTCTCTCTTTCTCTCTCTCTCCACATACATACACGCACATTCTTCTCTCTCACACACACATTTACATATACATGCAAGCAAGACACATAAACACCCACAGACACACAAACACACACACATACACACACAAACATACGTGCACATGTGCATTTACACACACACACACACACACGCACCACCACCACCACACACACGCACGCACGCACGCACCACCACCACCACGCACCACCACACACACACACACACACACACCACACGTGCACATGTGCATTTGCACACACACACACACACACACACACACACACACACACACACACACACACACACACACAGAGGCAGAATGGAGGGCAGTATTTACAGCATTGGCTGACTGTGTTTGTCCAGCAAACACTCCCTTCTGTTGGCATCACTGGGTCAGCAACCTCGTCCACTGTCACCTTGACCTTCATCACCGCCAGGCGGCGCACCATTGACTGACAGATGTTGACCGATGCAACACACATCAGGTCTGGACTGAAATCCATTCCTATCCATGAATAATGATACCTTGATTATGTGAGATCGATGTTTGAAGCATAGAGGACCACCTAGCATGGGCATGCTTTGTGTTAATTATACACTGTTTGCAACTGTCAGTCCCAGACGTTTTCGCAAGAACAGATTTTAAGATAAGAGTTATTTTTTGGTTTGCTGTTCTCATGTGTGTGTGTGTGTGTGTGTGTGTGTGTGTGTGTGTGTGTGCGTGCGTGTGGTCGTGCGTGCGCGCGCGCGCGCGCGCGCGCTGTGTGTGTGTGTGTGTGTGCGTGCGTGGTCGTGTGTGTGTGTGTGTGTGTGTGTGTGTGTGTGTGTGTGTGTGTGTGGTGTGTGTTTCGTTGTGTTTTCGTTGTTTTGTTGTTCTTACTATTATTGTTGTTATTTTTGCTGCTGTTCAGTATATTGCTCCAGAGACCTAGGCTTTGGCTCATATCCGGAGGAATTAATCAATAAAGTTCTTCAGGGAGGTCCTGTTCTTCTATCATGGTGGTTGACCCCACAGAATTCGGCCAGGGACAAGCTCCCTGTTGTCGTGGGATCTTTTACAGTGCGCTGAACCCATTCTAGACTGGACCTCGGTCTTTTGCCTTCTCCGGAAGACTACAACTCAGACCACATTTAATGGGTCATTGGAGAGAGAGAGAGAGAGAGAGAGAGAGAGGAGAGAGGAGAGAGAGGTGGGGGGGGGAACTGTCGGGACTGTCTGTTCTGTTTCGCCTATGAAGAGTTCTTACATTCATGCATACACAGACTTGCATCTACAGTCTTGTAGAATGTGAGGGAGAATATCTCCTATTGTTTCCGAGAGATCCTGGGGACAGATTTACTAGTAGACAGACAGACAGACTGATACATAGACAGGCCGAGAAACAACAACACAACAACTATAGCAACAACAACAGCAACAACAACACTCTCTCTCTCACACACACACACACACACACACACACACACAACACACACACACACACACACACACACACACACACACACACACACACACACACACACACACACGGAACGTGAAAGATAGCCCATAGGATCCACAACCAAGGGTAAAAATCCACAAGGATTATATCCTTATTTTGAAACATTTCCAGTTTAAAACACTGTTCTCCACAAGGCTTAGGGGCTCAAAGATTGACACAATACTTTCAGGGTTGCAAACGCGGAAGAAGGTTGGCTACGATGCCTCCCATTTCCCTCACCGAGTGTTCATTTCTGCCACCTGTATACTGGACAGTCCTTTCTGCTTATATGAAAATGCTCTCCATCAGCAGGTAACCAGGATCTATTGGCGACCCTGACAAGCTCTTCAAAGAGCGAAACCACTGATGTTGCTGGTCCTGTTGATTCTCCCGTTGGGAGGAATTTTAAAGCATGCAAAGCAAAAGTGCCATTTATCTGTCCCTTTCAGGGGAGCCTGTCTGTGTGACGACATCATGGGATGGCCGATGACGTGTAATCGTCTGTTCCATTGGGATGGAAGGCGAAAAGCAAGGTGTTACTGTCCTCTAATCCTACACGTTTTACATGAACATTGAACCTTTCAGGCTTTCGGGGTACAGTGATTTGAACTAGAAATGTATTCAAAGTACTTTTGTAACTCTTGTGGATTTTTATCCCCAATGGCTGGTCTGTATAGGTTGTGTCGCTTACATTTTCGCCTTTTGATTTCGGCTCAAATTTCAGTCTGTAATTTTAAGCTTAGTCTGTATTTGTCTTTCACTGAGTGCTCACCTTTGCATTACAAAAAACTTTTTCCTTATAGGCCAGAGGTTCTACCCGGTGTTCTGTTTATATGGGAATGCTTTTCATAAGCAGGTATCCAGGATCCGGTATCATGCCTGATGGGGTCTTCCTTGAGCGAAACAGCTGTGTCTTGCTGGTCTTGTTGACTCCTGGAGACCAAGACCGACTTCTGCGCCCAGTTCCGAGAGGTGAGTGACTATCTGTTCGTTCTCCGTTTTCATTGACTTCCGTGTTATCAGTCTAGCGTGAAGAAGGCCCAATAGGTCGAAACGTGTCGTGTTTGTTTTGTAGCTTGTTTGTTCTTTAGTTTGGCGGCGCAGTGATTCTGTTTTTGCTCTGTTTTAATTTCCGTCTGCACTCCCCTCACTTTGATACTGATGTTTGTCTTTGTGAACAGAATGTGAGTACATGTATACTATAGTTTACTGGTCTGTTTTGAGGAGCACACTTTAAAAAAAAAAAAAGCTTTAAACTTATCCGTTTTATTCTAAAACAAAAACTAAAGAGAAAAAAAAGTATCTGTAGGATTATTCATAATCGCTCTTCAGACTGCGACCCCTTCCCCCACTACCCCTTCATCACTCTCTCTCTCTCTCTCTCTCTCTCTCTCCCTCTCTTCTCTCTCTCTCTCTCTCTCTCTCTCTCTCTCTCTCTCTCTCTGCGCACGAGACACACAAAATCCACTTTAAAAGCTCTACTTTATTGGATATCTTTTCCTGGTTACCTCAAACACACACAATTCTTTTTGTTAGGAAAAATGGCACAGTCAAAGATAATAAACCTCTGAAGGTGGGCGAAAGTGGGGATGTGGGGGGAAAATGGCACAGTCAAAGATAATAAACCTCTGAAGGTGGGCGAAAGTGGGGATGTGGGGGGAAAATGGCACAGTCAAAGATAATAAACCTCTGAAGGTGGGCGAAAGTGGGGATGTGGGGGGAAAATGGCACAGTCAAAGATAATAAACCTCTGAAGGTGGGCGAAAGTGGGGATGTGGGGGGAAAATGGCACAGTCAAAGATAATAAACCTCTGAAGGTGGGCGAAAGTGGGGATGTGGGGGGAAAATGGCACAGTCAAAGATAATAAACCTCTGAAGGTGGGCGAAAGTGGGGATGTGGGGGGAAAATGGCACAGTCAAAGATAATAAACCTCTGAAGGTGGGCGAAAGTGGGGATGTGGGGGGAAAATGGCACAGTCAAAGATAATAAACCTCTGAAGGTGGGCGAAAGTGGGGATGTGGGGGGAAAATGGCACAGTCAAAGATAATAAACCTCTGAAGGTGGGCGAAAGTGGGGATGTGGGGGGGAAATGGCACAGTCAAAGATAATAAACCTCTGAAGGTGGGCGAAAGTGGGGATGTGGGGAAAATGGCACAGTCAAAGATAATAAACCTCTGAAGGTGGGCGAAAGTGGGGATGTGGGGGGAAAATGGCACAGTCAAAGATAATAAACCTCTGAAGGTGGGCGAAAGTGGGGATGTGGGGGTGGGAGTCATGAAAGAGGTGGGGCATGAAGTGAGGGGGGGGGGGGGGGCAGGGGAAGGGACGGTGGATGGTAATGGCTATGGTGAGGAGAGGGAGGGGTGATGACATTCTCACAGTAAAACCATCCCCTCCACCCCCCCCCCCCCCCCCCCCCCAAAAAAGGTGACAATAACATTTGGTCAACGACACAAATGAAAGATAACACATGAACATCATATTATTATTTTCATAATCATGTGCAAAATTCATATCAATATGAATTGGACAATTTATCGGCATATATAAAAGAAAATGGGCTTGAATTATCTGGTGAAAAAACATGTTTAATGTTGTTTAACAATGGAGAAAATCCGCTGTACTCCCATCCTTGAATATAGATGGCACTTTGTTGCAATGTCAGAAATCAGTCAATTTTTTGGAGTCCTTTTAACGCCAAAACTAAGCTGGAAAATGCGTATAGAAAAATTGTTATCTAAAGCTAGAACTAGACTAAATTTTCTTAAAATTGTTAATTGCCAACCTTGGGGTCAAAATACTAAAACCCTATTGCATTTTTCTTTGGCTCTTGTCCGCTCCAAGTTAAAGTATGGACAAGAAGTTTACTTTTCAGCGCCAAAGTATCTTTTAAAAAAAGTTACAAAGTATTAACAGTAAAGCTATTAAATTAGGTTTAGGAGTTCCTGTACAAACAACTACATATAAGAGCTACAAAGCGGCGACTATCTTACCTTTATCGGAGCAAAGATGTCCAGGAGTAGCCAAATATGTGATTCGAAGCTTGTCAGTCAAAAATTCAGTTACTGATGATATTTTTTTAAATTCGAATAAAGATTTTCCAAGTAGAGCCAAGGAAATCTCATATATTCAGCCAATAATGAATTATACAGCTGAACTTATGTCTAAGTGTAATGTAGATTTAACATCGATTCCAGAGTTCCCCACAGTTCCAATGATGCCTCCTTGGGAACACTTGAGTGGAAATTTTGATTATGAGTATACAGTCTCAAAGAAAAAAGAAAATATTAACATTCTAGTGAACGATGTGAAAGAACACCTAGAAAATTCTTATCCTAATCACCTTAAAATCTATACCGATGGTTCAGTTATGGACACAGCTGATAGCGGTTCTGGTTTCGTTATTCCAAGTCTGAATATACGAAAACATTTTCATCTCGGAAAGGGATTTTCAGTATTCACTGCAGAACTGTATGCTATACTGATGGCTTTATTTTGTGTATATAGTACTCCAATATCCTTTTTTAGTGTGCTGTTTTGTGTTGATTCCAAGTCTGTTTTGCAATCACTGCAAATTTGGGATTGCAAGGCCAGAAAAGGCGTACTATATGAAATAAAGTACCTGTTACACTGTATTATGTCTCAGGGTATAATCGTAGACTTCTGTTGGATTCCTTCACATTGTGGTCTCAGAGGGAATGAAATAGCAGATAATCTAGCTAAAGTTGGTGCACAAAACTGTTCAGAATGTGTGCTAAATTTGCTATTACATCCTTCCAAGTGTGAAATACTATTCAACCTGGAACACTACGTTTACAAAACCTTTTTCTGTGAAAAATGCTACAAACTGCCTAGCTGCTCACGCCATCTGGCTAAGATTATCACAAAATTAAGGCTGAACACATTGAAGACCAAATTTTCTCCTGAAGTTGTGTGTGTCTGTGGAAAATTCATCTCTGTGCATCACCTTCTATTAGACTGTCCAGTTTTAACTAAAATGTATAAGGCGAAAGGTATCAATCTTGACAAATATGAAAATGAGAGTCAAGTTCTGTCTGACTCATGCATAATTGAGTTTGCCACCACTTTAGCCAGTTCTGAGGTAGCTAGATTATTATGAGGGTCCTTAACTGATATGCTGTTTTCTTTTTCATAAGTGTATGCAGATGTATGTGTTGAAATGACTTACGTGTTTGGTTTTTTTTTTTTTTTTTTTTTTTTTTTGTCTAATATCATCTGCCGGATGAAAAGACGTAAAATTAAACCACCACCTCATTATTTTCACCAGCCATGGTGGTACAGTGGTCAGTGTCCCACAGGCTTACGGCCTTGGAGGTCGTCGGTTCGAGTCCCGTCAGAGGCTTTGCTTCGTTGCATTTTTCAGCACTCACTAGCTCCCACCTAGAGTTCAGCAGATGGCGAGCTCAAATGGGGAGACTGGAGCCCTACAGTCAAGGCTCACTCACTTAAAAGATATATCTCTCCGTGTCTCCCAGATTTCCTGACATACAGGGCTCGCTGTCTCTCGGGTCCGTATGATCTGGAATACTTCGCAGCCCTGACATTCTGTGTTGGCATTGACCGTCATACAGAAATGGCTCAAATTCTTTCATTCCCTGCCCTGCTGTCCTAGTGTCATCATATTCTTTCTCTCATCTCATTGACCGTCATACAGAAATGCCCTGCTGTCCTAGTGTCATCATATTCTTTCTCTCATCTCATTGACCGTCATACAGAAATGGCCTGCTGTCCTAGTGTCATCATATTCTTTCTCTCATCTCACTGATTGTCATACAGAAATGGCCTGCTGTCCTAGTGTCCTCATGTTCTTTCTCTCATCTCATTGATTGTCATACAGCAATGGCCTGCTGTCCTGGTGTCCTCATGTTCTTTCTCTCATCTCACTGATTGTCATACAGCAATGGCCTGCTGTCCTAGTGTCCTCATGTTCTTTCTCTCATCTCATTGATTGTCATACAGCAATGGCCTGCTGTCCTAGTGTCCTCATGTTCTTTCTCTCATCTCACTGATTGTCATACAGCAATGGCCTGCTGTCCTAGTGTCCTCATGTTCTTTCTCTCATCTCATTGATTGTCATACAGAAATGGCTCTAATTCTTTCTTTCCATGGCCTGCTGTCCTAGTGTCCTCGTGTCCTTTCTCTCATCTCATTGATTGTCATACAGCAATGGCCTGCTGTCCTAGTGTCCTCATGTTCTTTCTCTCATCTCATTGATTGTCATACAGAAATGGCTCTATTCTTTCTTTCCATGGCCTGCTGTCCTGGTGTCATCATGTTCTTTCTCTCATCTCATGACTCTAATTCTTTCATTCCCTGCCCTGCTGTCCAAGCGTTCTTAGTTTTGATTTCCTTTTCACGTCCGCACCCATGGTAAGTGGATACACGCCCGAGGTGTTAGAAATTTTAGATACTTTCGGACTCCAGCAGTTCGTGAATGAAATGACGAACAAACAGGGTAACATAGTAGACTGGGTAGTCTACAGAGACAGTGATCATCTTCTCAAATCCTCAACCGTTGACGATAACCTAGCATCGGATCATTATGCTGTGAAGTGTGAATTAGATATCGTTAGGCCCGCCGTTCCAAAGACTTACAAGGAAGTTAGGAAAATTTCTGCTATCGATATAGAGGCTTTCAAATCTGATCTGAGCACGGCCATACCGAGCGAGCCATCGGCCTGTCAGCTGACCTCTGCCCTCCGTGCCATGCTTGATAAGCATGCTCCAGTGAGCAGGCGCTTGATCACTGATCGCTCACTGTGTCAATGGCACAACACAGTGGGTCCCGAGTTGTCCGAGGCCAAGCAGGAGAGGAGGGGGGCTGAGAGGCGATGGCGCGCCACGGGACTGACTGTGCACAGGGAAATATATCAAACTGCGAGAAATCATGTTACTGACATTGTTCATCAAGCAAAAACTTTGTTCTATTCTTCAAAGATATTGGCCTGTAATACGGCCAAGCAACTATTTAATGTCACAAATAGTCTCCTAGGCAAAGTCAGCTACTCCCCCCTTCCCACCATCTTCCAAACTCAAGAGCTCCCTCAGAAATTCTTAGAGTTTTTCAATGGAAAAATTGACACTATCCGTGAAAAGCTAGATTCTACTGCACCTGTACATCCTCTGAATGACAAAGTTTACTGTGGACCTCCTTTGGCTTGTTTTAGTCCTGTTAGTCAAGACTATGTCAAAAAACTTTGTTTGCGATGCAGCCCTAAATCATGTGAACTTGATGCCATTCCCACTAACTTGCTCTTTCAGTGCATTGATGATGTCCTACCCCATCTTACTCATGTTATCAATACCTCTTTGTCCTCTGGTCACGTTCCTGAAATCTTCCGGTCCGCAGTGGTACGTCCATTGATCAAGAAACCTTCATTAGATAAAAATGTTTTAAAGAATTATCGGCCTGTATCAAATTTGTCATTTCTATCAAAATTATTGGAGAAGATCGTTTTGGAACAAATTCTAGAACATCTCGAAAAGAATCACCTTTTGAATCCTCATCAATCTGCTTACAGACAAGGCCATAGTTGTGAGACAGCACTCCTCCGTATAGTCAATGACCTCCTCTGCGGGCTTGACGATGGGAATGTTTCCTTATTAGCGATGTTAGACCTCTCTGCAGCATTTGACACGATCGATCATAATATTTTGTTCTCACGGCTTCAAACTTCCTTTGGATTCAAAGACACAGCTCTCGACTGGATTATCTCTTACTTGACTGGACGGACTCAGACAGTGTGTGTACAGGGAAGATACTCAGACAGTTCTCCTCTTAGGTACGGTGTGCCTCAGGGTTCTGTACTTGGGCCAGTCCTTTTTGTGCTGTATGCTAGTCCTGTGTCTGACGTCATCAGTGGTCACGCCATGTCGCATGAGAGCTTTGCTGACGATACTCAGCTTCATCAGTCGGCTCCCATTGCTGAAACTGACTCACTGATTTCTCGGACGTGGGGCTGCATTGCAGACCTGAAGGACTGGATGACAACCAACAAACTACAACTAAACGACAACAAGACGGAACTCATGTTCGTGACAAAACAGCCTAACCATCCTTCTCTGCCTTCAACTGTCACTATCAATGACTGTGCTGTCTCTGTCTCCACCTCTGTCCGCAGTCTAGGGGTCATACTTGACCAATCCCTCTCCTTTGAGAAACAGGTTTCAAATATTTGCAAGACTGCCTATTTAGAACTAAGAAGAATCAGCTCTGTACGTCACCTTCTCTCTACAGATGCTACAAAAACTCTCATTTGTGCATTTGTCTTATCTAGAATAGATTACTGCAACTCACTTTTGGCCGGCCTTCCAAAATACCTGATAGAAAGATTACAGCGAATCCAAAATCATGCAGCCCGAGTCGTCTGTAGAGCAAGAAAACATGCTCACATTTCGCCTCTCCTCCACTCTCTTCACTGGCTGTCTGTCTCAAACCGTATCTCGTACAAAATCTCAACTCTCACTTTCTCTGCTGTCTTTGAAAATGGACCTTCTTATCTCTCAGATCTCCTTAAAATCTACACCCCCTCTCGACAACTACGCTCCTGTGCTGACGACCGCCTTCTGCGAATGACTCGCTTCAGGACTACTACTGGTGAAAGATCTTTCTCTTTTCAAGCTCCAGCGACGTGGAACAGACTGCCAGACTGTCTCAGACATTCAGATTCTATCTCTTCTTTTAAGTCTAAACTTAAAACCCATCTATTTTCTCATAATTAGTCAATGCTGTGGGGAGAGGGGGGGGGGGTACAACCTAACTCTAGCCGTCTGGGCCTTTTCAAATGTAGCGTATGTGTATGTTCTCTATTATATGTATTTGTTGTATGATTGAACGTTATAGGATTAAGTTTTTGTAGTGATATTTGAAGAATAAGTGAATGTCACATTGGTAGGATTAGGATTTGTTAGTTATTGTAGTAATAGTATTTGTAGTTGGGTGTAAGGTGTATTATTGCATATGAGAAGGGTGAATGTAGTATGACTTTGTAAAGCGCTTAGAGAAATTCGTTTGATTAAGCGCTATATAAGAAATCATTATTATTATTATTAAGTATTTTGAATGTCCTGATCAACACTGTAGGTGTCTGTAGCTCCCGGGTCCGGTTGACCTGGGATGTATAATCTGGCGAAGCGTGAGGTACAGGCTGTCTCAACCCAGAAGACAACTTCATATCGTTCTCACTGATCATCGTGAAGAATGCCTGTGGCTTTTCATGCCCTGCTCTTCTGGTGACCTCCCGTGGCTCTTCAGGCCCTGCTCTTCTGGTGACCTCCCGTGGCTCTTCAGGCCCTGCTCTTCTGGTGATCTGTGGCTCTTCAGGCCCTGCTCTTCTGGTGATCTGTGGCTCTTCAGGCCCTGCTCTTCTGATGATCTGTGGCTCTTCAGGCCCTGCGCTTCTGGTGATCTGTGGCTCTTCAGGCCCTGCTCTTCTGATGATCTGTGGCTCTTCAGGCCCTGCTCTTCTGGTGACCTGTGGCTTTTCAGGCCCTGCTCTTCTGATGATCTGTGGCTCTTCAGGCCCTGCTCTTCTGATGATCTGTGGCTCTTCAGGCCCTGCTCTTCTGGTGATCTGTGGCTCTTCAGGCCCTACTCTTCTGATGATCTGTGGCTCTTCAGGCCCTGCTCTTCTGATGATCTGTGGCTCTTCAGGCCCTGCTCTTCTGGTGACCTCCTGTGGCTCTTCATGCCCTGCTCTTCTGGTGACTTCAGTTTTAACATTTCCTTTTCATGTCTTTAACGATGGTGAAACCATGTCAAACTCGTCCTTAACATCAAACAGGATGAACGTGGTGGCGTTCCTGAGATAAGGACGCTCAAGAACGTTGGTTCCGCCACTATGCAGGTGACGCTGTCGTCAGTAGTGGGCTCAAGTAGGTAGAGTCCTACGTCTGTTAGACCAGACCAGGCATCACTGTACATCAATGAAGTGACTCAGCCGTACCGCAGTGTCTCCTCCGGTGGGTTGCCAAGTGACGACCTGATATTCATTACCCTCGGTGGACAGTCATTCTGAAGTTTGTGGTAGGCTATCTTTAGGTGTTGCTGTTTTGAGGGAGTTAGAGTGAACAGGTGAAAATTACGCAAATGTGGTGAAGGGGAAGAGGGGAGGGTGTACATAAAATCAGACAGCGAAAAGAAGAAATGGCAGCAGTATCTGTTGTGTACCGTAAACCATGCGGTAGATATATCCAGACAGTTGTACACGTAATAAAAGAGTGGTGGCCTGAAATGAGTTATCATTTGAGTACAGACAATCTACTCGTGTCTGAAGATGGTTGGAACTGTTCGGAAGGAAACACATAGACAGAACATCAGAAAGATAGACAGGGAAATGCCAGGAAAAAAATCTCCGGCACGAAACCATTTCGTGTTGTTCGTCCAAAGGAAGCCAGTGAACAGATTTCGAGAGAGGTGAGACATGACCATGCTTTTGTGCTTTCTTACAGGTCTGGCAGCTGAGTCTGGAACTTTCTGAAGCTAATACTGGACAGCCACAGAACTGTCCATACTGAAATCTGCACAACTCTCGACAACAAACATGGGGTTGTTGATACTTAATGGATTGAACAAATGCCCTGTGTTTCTCCATAAGTAAAGCGGGAACTATTGAAGACGTGTATGTTGAGAGTCTTCCTGGAGCTGACAATGACACTGCTGGCAAAGCCATAGTTATGTACTTTACATATGTACATCGTGACAATCCATACACGGTGGCTAGAAACTGGCAGTTTTTCTTCTGTTTACCTGTTAGCTAAAAAGAAATTTGTACTCAGCATTGCAAATCATAAAATTATACCACATATTATTCACAGAGGGAATGTAACATAGAATTCATAGAATAAAACATTAGAATAAATTCAGTTGAGCAAACCATGCACGCAGAGAAAAAAAAACAGCCACCGGTACGGTTGAAGAGTGGGGCTGAAATGCACGTTGAGCCCCTAGCGGACTTTGAACCTAAGCACCTCACATGAACAGATACAGAAAACAGTCATAGTCTCATGACCTACTCATGCCAGGTTGTTGAGCTCTGGGTCAGCTATCTGCTCCACATACATCCCCGCCACGGACTCTTTGCCAAAGTGATACAAAAAGATGAAATGGATTACGTGGCGAATCAAAACAAATCACTACGTATGTTCTGGTATGGCACTTACGGTCTGTGGCGCTACATACTTCCAAAGCACGCGAGTCAATGAGTGTCTTGGATAATTGCTAGATCAGACGTCAAGATTTTCACGTCCCCGCATTATTCAGGCGGTGAAGGCTGAGGTGCACACCAGTGCATGTCTCGTTCATGATGAACCGGCAGCAATATCAAATGAAGATGGTGGGTTATCGGGAGGAAAAGTCTTAGAATGACGCAATGGTCAATCCACGTCAGTGCTTACTGTATGTCATAATTTGTTCGTGCTCATGACGTTCACAGTCCCTCTTAATGACGTCGGTGGCTCCATGGTTACGTGATGACGTCTTTGACCCTGTGACGAATTTCAACTTTCCATGTGCTATTTTAGTGGCTCCACGATGACAGCGGTGACTCCTGGTGATGTTGATCAGAGGGACCTTATGGAGTCATGATGACGTCACTGACCCCGGATGATGTCGGCGGCTTTCTCGGCAATCATGATGGTGGGGGCGTTGGTGTTGCCTGACACGATGGTGGGCATGATGGAAGCGTCCACCACTCTGAGGCCCTGGACCCCCTTCACCCTGGACACGATCAGAACGGTGAATGAATGTAGATCAACACCGTTGCTGTGTGGTACAACAAATACTGTATATGAACAAGGCCTTCATCGTATGGTGAAAGAAAAAACAACAGTTTGTGGAAATGCACCAGCCTTTACCATGTGATTCAGAAAACAGTGTTTATGGATCAAGACCTTTACTATGGAGGAAGAGAGAACTGTATGAACATGAATCAAGACCTTTACTTTGTGGTGAGAAAATACACTTATCGGCATGGATCACCATCTTTGCCATGTGGTGGAAAAAAGAAAAACACAGTGTACGAGCATGGATCAACACTTCTACTGTTTTGTAAGAAAACAGTGTTTGAACCTAGAAAAAGACCTTCGCCTGTGTTTTATGGACAGACTATACAATCCTAACATAGTGAGGTATTGCAACTTAGCAGATGTGGTGTGGTGTGTATGGACTTGCCTGCACGCTGTAGTACCTCACTGATGAAAGAAAATGAAACTGAGCATTAGTGTGTATATCGACTGACTCTTTTTGTCTGTCCTGTTCTCGAGGGCACCCACTCTTGATGAAAACGTGAAACCTGCCTCATATAGGGTCATTCCTGTACTGTTCTTATTGGTTATTCCTGTACTGTTGTTATTGGTTATTCCTGTGCTGTTGTTATTGGTTATTCCTGTACAGTGGAAGCCCTTGAATTTATGCATGTTTAACTAATCTGGATGGAACATTGCCCAAGGTCAACATACAGTGGTTAAGCACCAAAAACAAAAAACACCCAAAAATTGCTTACCGGCCAAAACACCCAGCTTTTATATTTCACCTCAACAAAGTTGAAACTCACTATTTATAGGAAAGACGGGTCTTTTGATTAACGTAAAATACCTTAGTGTGTAAGATATGGTAAATATTTTGGTATGTGCGAAATGCATTTACCGTCGTGTGCATGAAAAACACCTCAGTATTCTCAGCCTGAGAGCGTATCGGGTAATTTGTACAGGTAACCACAGTGCTCTGTGTCCCTAGAAACTCACCTCAGTTGGGGATCCACCACAGTGGAGGGATCTTTGGGATCCCCCATCCTGCACGTGCCAATGGGGTGATAGATGGTGACAGCGGTGTGGCGGATGTGACATCGCCAGTAGTCGTCACTGTCAAACACGTGCTGCTCGCTGCACGCCTTCACGGCTTCATCATTGTACTGAGCGTCCAGTGCGCGCATTGTGGGCGTGGTCATCAGGCGTTGGCACTGACGTATCCCTGTGGGAGTTAGGCTTTGTCATAGTAGTATTAGTTTTTAGAGCGACAAACAGGCGTTACATGTCAGAGCGACATGGATGTATATCCATCTCTCTCTTTCACTAACTCTCTCTCTCTCTCTCTCTCTCTCTCTCTCTCTCTCTCACCACACACACACACATACACACACACACACACACACACACACACACACACACACACACACACACACACACTATGAGCGCACATTCTTTCAGTATGCATGCAGCACAAATATAGGCTGTATATAAAGTTCATATAATTAATTTGATGTTGGATTACCCAATTAAGGTAGAAAAAAATTAATCCATGTTGAGTTTAGTTAGTTAGTTTCAAATTTAACGTCTATCCACTCTAGGTGATATTAGACGAAAAAAAAACTACATCAGTGAAAACAAACAGTCAAACAAAACCCTCATGATAAAGCTAGAAAGCTACAAATGGTTTTGATATGGGAGAGTACAGTGAGAGGTAGGGGATGGATAAGGATGGTCCTTTCGTATATATTATGTAAATTTAGTAGTAGGTTAATGATTGACTCACTTAAAAGTAACATCATAAGTATGAGTAAATATATGTAAGAAACTATGAGTACTTACTTATTGGACTCTTTGATAAAGAAAGAAAGAATTCATAGGTTAATGCTGGTGATTCGAAAATATTTGTAATAGTATATGTAGAAAGTATGGGAATAGCTCAGTTGGTAGAGCGCCGGACTCGTGATCCTGAGGTTACGGGTTCGAATTTCGGTACAGGGGGATTTTTCCCTCGGAGTTAACATTGGTTCTGACTCCATTCCCCACACAGTCCTTCGAATGAGACTATAAACCAAGGTTCCGTGTGTGAACGCACGCATAACATCTTGCACACATGTAAAATCCCATCACCAACTTTCGGAAGAGAAGGCCAGTTTGGCCGTTGGTATGGATGACACGTTTCACATAGCATGCACCCTGCGTGAGAAATTGAAAGAATGGAGGAAGTAAGGATATTGAGTGAACGATATTGGACGATATTGACTGTATGACACGGGAAACGACTGAATGAAGCGCCAGCTGGCAGCTCTTCAGTCGGCACTACCCAGGTAGGCAGCCCGTTGTGTAAACGAGTGTGGATTGTAAAGCGCTTAGAGCTTGGTCTCTAGCCGAGAATAGGCGCTATATAAGTATTCATTATTATTATTATTATTATAAATTGTTTGATAGCGGCACATGAGATAATATGATCAACTGTGATGCTCTGTCCACAAACACATGAGGCATTTTTACTAAAATTTTGTTGTAAAAGCATCACCATGTTGAGTTTTGTGTGTGTGTGTGTGTGTGTGTGTGTGTGTGTGTGTGTGTGTGTGTGTGTGTGTGTGTGTGTGTGTGTAAATGCGCGCGCGCACGCACCTTTATAGTATTAACTATTTTGTTATAAATTGGGGGCAACTGCCAGTGACTCCAACATCTTACACAGTAATAGTTACTTGATTCCTTGCATGTGCGTGTGCGTGCGTAGAGTGTGTGGGTGCATTTAAAAACATTCTTTCTCACTATTTTGCTGTTGCCCATGATGACTTAACCAAAGGGAAAAGGTACTGAATTAATCACTTATCTTGGTCATAATGTTCGCGCTCTGTCTGCGTTGAATAATGAGCACATTCATTTCACCAGGAGTTTGTTGTGGGTGTTGAGTCGTATAGTTGTCAGTAAAGAGAAGAAGAAGAAGAAGACAATAAATAAAGAGAAAGAAAAAGGAGAGAAAATAAGGAGCTCTGGTGTCAGGTTTATTATTCACTTCCCGAACAATTCAGTATCAGACACTACAAAGACAAACACCATTCCAGCACGTGTCTGAAGGTCCCATGAGCGCTTCTGGCGCTTCTCTGCAATGCCCGATGGTAACACTTTGTCAGATGGTTCTAAAAACAAACAGCTTCTTTTAGAACAGGACTCCATGTTGAAGCATGCACACTCCTGCTGCAAGCTCAAGTTATACTGATGCAGGACCAGTCAGCTATGTTATCAGACCAGACCAAGGCAACACAAGTCCTGTATGACCCGCTACAGAACCACTAGGGCACTGTATGAGCCATACAGAACCATCAGGGCACTGTATGAGCCACTACAGAACCTCAGGGCACTGTATGAGCCACTACAGAACCATCAGGGCACTGTATGAGCCTACAGAACATCAGGGCACTATATGAGCCCTACAGAACCTCAGGGCACTGTATGAGTCCCCTACAGAACCCTCAGGGCACTGTATGAGCCACTACAGAACCTCAGGGCACTGTATGAGCCACTACCGAACCATCAGGGCACTGTATGAGCCACTACAGAACCATCAGGGCACTGTATGAGCCACTACAGAACCCTCAGGGCACTGTGTGAACCAGGGCACTGTATGAGCCACTACAGAACCATCAGGGCACTGTATGAGCCACTACAGAAACCCTCAGGGCACTGTATGAGCACTACAGAACCATCAGGGCACTGTATGAGCCACTACAGAACCATCAGGGCACTGTATGAGCCACTACAGAGCCATCAGGGCACTGTTGAGCCACTACAGAACCATCAGGGCACTGTGTGAGCCACTACAGAACCCTCAGGGCACTATATGAGTCACTACAGAACCCTCAGGGCACTGTGTGAGCCATTGCAGAACCCTCAGGGCACTGTGTGAGCCACTACAGAACCACCAGGGCACTGTATGAGCCACAACAGAACCATCAGGGCACTGTGTGAGCCAGGGCACTGTATGAGCCACTACAGATCCAGCAGGGCACTGTATGAGCCACTACAGAACCATCTGGGCACTGTATGAGCCACTACAGAACCCTCAGGGCACTGTATGAGCCACAACAGAACCATCAGGGCACTATATGAGCCACTACAGAACCATCAGGTCACTATATGAGCCACTACAGAACCACCAGGGCACTGTATGAGCCACTACAGAACCATCAGGGCACTGTGTGAGCCACTACAGAACCCTCAGGGCACTGTATGAGGCACTACAGAACCCTCAGGGCACTGTATGAGCCACTACAGAACCCTCAGGGCACTGTATGAGCAACAACAGAACCCTCAGGGCACTGTATGAGCCACTACAGAACCCTCAGGGCACTGTATGAGCCACCACAGAACCCTCAGGGCACTGTATGAGCCACTACAGAACCCTCAGGGCACTGTATGAGGCACTACAGAACCCTCAGGGCACTGTATGAGGCACTACAGAACCCTCAGGGCACTGTATGAGCCACTACAGAACCCTCAGGGCACTGTATGAGCCACTACAGAACCATCAGGGCACTATATGAGCCACTACAGAACCCTCAGGGCACTGTATGAGCCACTACAGAACCCTCAGGCACTGTGTGAGCCACTACAGAACCCTCAGGGCACTGTGTGAGCCACTACAGAACCCTCAGGGCACTGTCATGTCGTGACAGTGACAGCATTTCAATGGCACAGGGGCAGCTCATCACCAACACAGGATTATTGGAACCGGACCAGTCCGCATCACGGAACACAATCAGCGCAGTGCCAGGCTCAGTCAGTGTGGGACCAGACCAGTCCGCGTCACGAAACACAATCAGCGCAGTGCCAGGCTCAGTCAGTGTGGGACCAGACCAGTCCGCGTCACGAAACACAATCAGCGCAGTGCCAGGCTCAGTCAGTGTGGGACCAGACCAGTCCGCATCACGAAACACAATCAGCGCAGTGCCAGACTCAGTCAGTGTGGGACCAGACCTGTCCGCGTCACGGAACACAATCAGCGCAGTGCCAGGCTCAGTCAGTGTGGGACCAGACCAGTCCGCGTCACGGAACACAATCAGCGCAGTGCCAGGCTCAGTCAGTGTGGGACCAGCTACCTCACCCCAGGAGCAGTGAATGATACGACAGGACCAGACTGTCAGTGCAGAGGCAGCCTGTGTCATCGTCTGACCAGCCGACGTCACTACGTGACTCACTGGTTTAGTCAGGTAACATTTCTTTGCTATCCCCACTTCTCTTTTCAGAGTTTAACTGCTAAGATATTTTTCAGTGTAATTTTCCCCTTGACACTTGTCAAGAGTTCTCCACACAGTAAACTGCCCTTCATCCAGAACAGACATAAATCACATTTTTCAGTGAAATGAAGCGCACACGCTTATGTGCCAGTGCATGCTCTTGCGTGCATGCATGCGTGCGTGGGTACGTGCGTGGGTTTGTATGTGTGTGTGTGTGTGTGTGTGTGTGTGTGTTGTGTTGTGTGTGTTGTGTTGTGTTGTGTTGTGTTGTGTTGTGTTGTGGTGTGGTGTGTTGTGGTGTGTGTGTGTGGTGTGTGTGTGTGTGAAGAGAGAGAGAGAGAGAGAGAGAGAGAGAGAGAGAGAGAGAGAGAGAACTTTTAGTATGTACGTATGTTTTTAAATGCTAATATGAATCATCACCGTTCTTGTTATAATCAGCTCTATAGTGTGTAATAGTGTTCTGCATCAGTATCCTTAGTCCCCGAAGGGGCAAGGGCCAGACGGAAAGAAAAGCATCTTCTTGTGTATGCGTTTCCTTCGGGAATAAAGATTATTAATCAATCAGTCAGTCAGTCAATCAATCAATCAATCAATCAACCAATCAGTCAATCAATGTATCCCTAAGTCACCCTTTCAGTCTGTCTGCCTGTCTGTCTGTCTACTTTCCATCCCCATCATCACTTTGCTACCACATCACTCTCTCTTTTTATCTGTATGTGGCAAAGGGTAACTTGTGGCAGAATGATTGGAGGCAGTGTCAACACTCCCTTACGTATGAAGAGCCATTAAACTAAATTCCACCCCTCCAGACCACAGGTCATTTACCGTACAACAGGGGCTCCAGGTCCTCCTCTCTGGTCAGGTACTGGGGGTCAATCAAGGGGGGGTCCTGGGGTCGGGAGGACTGCAGTCTCACAGTGCCCACACTGAAGGGGCGGAGGAGGGTGGGTACACAAGAAATCCCGTTGTGGTTGACTCGGTTCTTCAATCTGGCTCTCTCCTGAAACATGACGTCAGCGTTGTTTTCACTTTGTCACGGCTCTCTCCTGAAACATAACGTCAGCTTTGTGTTCACTTTGTCACGGCTCTCTCCTGAAACATGACGTCATCTTTGTGTTCACTTTGTCACGGCTCTCTCCTGAAACATGACGTCATCTTTGTGTTCACTTTGTCACGGCTCTCTCCTGAAACATGACGTCAGCTTTGTGTTCACTTTGTCACGGCTCTCTCCTGAAACATGGCGTCAGCTTTGTGTTCACTTTGTCACGGCTCTCTCCTGAAACATGACGTCAGCTTTGCGTTCACTTTGTCACGGCTCTCTCCTGAAACATAACGTCAGCTTTGTGTTCACTTTGTCACGGCTCTCTCCTGAAACATGACGTCAGCTTTGTGTTCACTTTGTCACAGCTCTCTCCTGAAACATGGCGTCAGCTTTCTGTTCACTTTGTCACGGCTCTCTCCTGAAATATGGCGTCAGCTTTGTGTTCACTTTGTCAGTGCTCTCACCTGAAACATGGAGTCAGCTTTGTGTTCACGTTTGTCACGGCTCTCTCCTGAAACATAGCGTCAGCTTTGTGTTCACTTTGTCACAGCTCTCTCCTGAAACATGACGTCAGCTTTGTGTTCACTTTGTCACGGCTCTTTCCTGAAACATGGCGTCAGCTTTGTGTTCACTTTGTCACAGCTCTCTCCTGAAACAGTGTTACCTTTGTGTTCACTTTGTCAGTGCTCTCTCCTGAAACAGTGTCACCTTTGTGTTCACTTTGTCACGGCTCTCTCCTGAAACAGTGTTACCTTTGTGTTCACTTTGTCACGGCTCTCTCCTGAAACAGTGTTACCTTTGTGTTCACTTTGTCACGGCTCTCTCCTGAAACGGTGTCACCTTTGTGATCACTTTGTCACGGCTCTCTCCTGAAACAGTGTTACCTTTGTGTTCACTTTGTCACGGCTCTCTCCTGAAACAGTGTTACCTTTGTGTTCACTTTGTCACGGCTCTCTCCTGAAACAGTGTCACCTTTGTGTTCACTTTGTCACGGCTGTCTCTTCAAACAGTGTTACCTTTGTGTTCACTTTGTCACGGCTCTCTCCTGAAACAGTGTTACCTTTGTGTTCACTTTGTCACGGCTCTCTCCTGAAACAGTGTCACCTTTGTGTTCACTTTGTCACGGCTCTCTCCTGAAACAGTGTTACCTTTGTGTTCACTTTGTCACGGCTCTCTCCTGAAACAGTGTTACCTTTGTGTTCACTTTGTCACGGCTCTGTCCTGAAACAGTGTCACCTTTGTGTTCACTTTGTCACGGCTCTCTCCTGAAACGGTGTTACCTTTGTGTTCACTTTGTCACGGCTCTCTCCTGAAACAGTTACCTTTGTGTTCACTTTGTCACGGCTCTCTCCTGAAACGGTGTTACCTTTGTGTTCACTTTGTTACGGCTCTCTCCAGAAACAGTGTTACCTTTGTGTTCACTTTGTCACGGCTCTTTCCTGAAACATGGCGTCAGCTTTGTGTTCACTTTGTCACGGCTCTCTCCTGAAACAGTCACCTTTGTGTTCACTTTGTCACGGCTCTCTCCTGAAACAGTGTTACCTTTGTCTTCACTTTGTCACGGCTCTCTCCTGAAACAGTGTTACCTTTGTGTTCACTTTGGAATGGCTCTCTCCTCAGACAGCGTTACATTTGTGTTCATTTTGTCATGGCTCTCTCCTCAAACAAAGTCACCTTTGTGTTCACTTTGTCACGGCTGTCTCCTGAAACAGCGTTACATTTGTGTTCATTTTGTCACGGCTCTCTCCTCAAACAGTGTCACCTTTGTGTTCACTTTGGCAAGGCTCTCTCCTCAGACAGCGTTACATTTGTGTTCATTTTGTTATGGCTCTCTCCTCAAACAGTGTTACCTTTGTGTTCACTTTGTCACGGCTCTCTCCTGAAACAGTGTCACCTTTGTGTTCACTTTGTCACGGCTCTCTCCTGAAACAGTGTCACCTTTGTGTTCACTTTGTCACGGCTCTCTCCTGAAACAGTGTTACCTTTATGTTCACTTTGTCACGGCTCTCTCCTGAAACAGTGTCACCTTTGTGTTCACTTTGTCACGGCTCTCTCCTGAAACAGTGTCACCTTTGTGTTCACTTTGTCAGGCTCTCTCCTGAAACGGTGTTACCTTTGTGTTCACTTTGTCACGGCTCTCTCCTGAAACAGTGTCACCTTTGTGTTCACTTTGTCACGGCTCTCTCCTGAAACATGACGTCAGCTTTGTGTTCACTTTGTCACGGCTCTCTCCTGAAACATGGCGTCAGCTTTGTGTTCACTTTGTCACGGCTCTCTCCTGAAACATGACGTCAGCTTTGTGTTCACTTTGTCACGGCTCTCTCCTGAAACATGGCGTCAGCTTTGTGTTCACTTTGTCACGGCTCTCTCCTGAAACATAACGTCAGCTTTGTGTTCACTTTGTCACGGCTCTCTCCTGAAACATGACGTCAGCTTTGTGTTCACTTTGTCACAGCTCTCTCCTGAAACATGGCGTCAGCTTTGTGTTCACTTTGTCACGGCTCTCTCCTGAAACATGGCGTCAGCTTTGTGTTCACTTTGTCAGTGCTCTCACCTGAAACATGGCGTCAGCTTTGTGTTCACTTTGTCACGGCTCTCTCCTGAAACATAGCGTCAGCTTTGTGTTCACTTTGTCACGGCTCTCTCCTGAAACATGACGTCAGCTTTGTGTTCACTTTGTCACGGCTCTCTCCTGAAACAGTGTCACCTTTGTGATCACTTTGTCACGGCTGTCTCCTGAAACAGTGTTACCTTTGTGTTCTCTTTGTCACGGCTCTCTCCTGAAACAGTGTTACCTTTGTGTTCACTTTGTCACGGCTCTCTCCTGAAACAGTGTCACCTTTGTGTTCACTTTGTCACGGCTCTCTCCTGAAACGGTGTTACCTTTGTGTTCACTTTGTCACGGCTCTCTCCTGAAACAGCGTTTCCTTTGTGTTCACTTTGTCACGGCTCTCTCCTGAAACAGTGTTACCTTTGTGTTCACTTTGTCATGGCTCTCTCCTGAAACAGTGTCACCTTTGTGTTCACTTTGTCATGGCTCTCTCCTGAAACAGTGTTACCTTTGTGTTCACTTTGTCACGGTTCTCTCCTGAAACAGTGTTACCTTTGTGTTCACTTTGTTACGGCTCTCTCCAGAAACAGTGTTACCTTTATGTTCACTTTGTCACGGCTCTTTCCTGAAACATGGCGTCAGCTTTGTGTTCACTTTGTCACGGCTCTCTCCTGAAACAGTGTTACCTTTGTGTTCACTTTGTCACGGCTCTCTCCTGAAACAGTCACCTTTGTGTTCACTTTGTCACGGCTCTCTCCTGAAACAGTGTTACCTTTGTGTTCACTTTGTCACGGCTCTCTCCTGAAACAGTCACCTTTGTGTTCACTTTGTCACGGCTCTCTCCTGAAACAGTGTTACCTTTGTCTTCACTTTGTCACGGCTCTCTCCTGAAACAGTGTTACCTTTGTGTTCACTTTGGAATGGCTCTCTCCTCAGACAGCGTTACATTTGTGTTCATTTTGTCATGGCTCTCTCCTCAAACAGTGTCACCTTTGTGTTCACTTTGTCACGGCTGTCTCCTGAAACAGCGTTACATTTGTGTTCATTTGTCACGGCTCTCTCCTCAAACAGTGTCACCTTTGTGTTCACTTTGGCAAGGCTCTCTCCTCAGACAGCGTTACATTTGTGTTCATTTTGTTATGGCTCTCTCCTCAAACAGTGTCACCTTTGTGTTCACTTTGTCACGGCTCTCTCCTGAAACAGTGTCACCTTTGTGTTCACTTTGTCACGGCTCTCTGCTCTGTTAAGCTCTCTCCTGAAACAGTGTTTACCTTTATGTTCACTTTGTCACGGCTCTCTCCTGAAACAGTGTCACCTTTGTGTTCACTTTGTCACGGCTCTCTCCTGAAACCGTGTCACCTTTGTGTTCACTTTGTCACGGCTCTCTCCTGAAACGGTGTTACCTTTGTGTTCACTTTGTCACGGCTCTCTCCTGAAACGGTGTCACCTTTGTGTTCACTTTGTCACGGCTCTCTCCTGAAACAGTGTCACCTTTGTGTTCACTTTGTCACGGCTCTCTCTTCAAACAGTGTCACCTTTGTTTTCACTTTGTCCCGGCTCTCTCCTGAAACAGTGTCACCGTTGTGTTCACTTTGTCACGGCTCTCTCCTGAAACAGTGTCACCTTTGTGTTCACTTTGTCATGGCTCTCTCCTGAAATGGTGTCACCTTTGTGTTCACTTTGTCACGGCTCTCTCCTGAAACAGCGTTTCCTTTGTGTTCACTTTGTCACGGCTCTCTCTTCAAACAGTTTTACCTTTGTGTTCACTTTGTCATGGTTCTCTCCTCAAACAGTGTCACCTTTGTGTTCACTTTGTCACGGCTCTCTCCTGAAACAGTGTTACCTTTGTGTTCACTTTGTCACGGCTCTGTCCTGAAACAGTGTCACATTTGTGTTCACTTTGTCACGGCTCTCTCCTGAAACAGTGTTACATTTATGTTCACTTTGTCACGGCTCTCTCCTGAAGCAGTGTCATCTTTGTGTTCACTTTGTCGCGGCTCTCTCCTGAAACAGTGTCACCTTTGTGTTCACTTTGCCACGGCTCTGTCCTGAAACAGTGTTACATTTGTGTTCACTTTGTCACGGCTCTCTCCTCAGACAGTGTTACCTTTGTGTTCACTTTGTCATGGCTCTCTATTGGAACATAACGTCAGCTTGGTGTTCACATTGTCACAGTTCTCTATTGGAACAGAACGTCAGCTTGGTGTTCACATTGTCATGGCTCTCTATTGGAACATAACGTCAGCTTGGTGTTCACATTGTCATGGCTCTCTATTGGAACATAACGTCAGCTTGGTGTTCACATTGTCACAGTTCTCTATTGGAACATAATGTCAGCTTGGTGTTCACATCGTCACAGTTCTCTATTGGAACATAACATCAGCTCTGTGTTCACTAGCACTTTGTCCTGGCTCTCTCCTGAAATGTAAGGTCAGCTTTCTTTTCATTTTAGCACGACTGGTTAGAACAATATAGAATCAGGTTTGGAGTCATTTTGTCGCGCTCCTCTCCGGACACATAGCATCATCTCTGCGTTCACTTTGTCATGACTCTCTTCTGAAATATCGTGACAGCTTTATGTTCAATTTCGTCACGGATTAAGAAAACTGAAAAGTGCCTGGTATCAACATAAACTAAACATTTAAAGTGAATGTTTAGAAACATGAAATCTGACGAATACATGAACTCTTACCTTGATTAAAAACGTCTTGATGTGTTTTGAAGAAAATAAACGTAGCATTTAATGGTTCAAATCAGAATGTTAAGTTATGATTATGCCGGGTCAGGTATGTAAGTAATTAGTCAGGCAAAGCATTCAAAGTTGTAGCAAATAAAAATACCTGTTTTAAAATGAGGGATCTGCCAACGGGTTGTTGTCTTTATAAAAAAAAAATTGTCGCAAAAATCAAAGCAGATTTCCCGTCTGGTTCACAAATATGCGAATTGAGGAAGTATGATAGTATCAATAAGAATCAGATGAAGATTCGTAAAATGTGGTAAGGAGCTGGAAGAGAGGTACAGAACAAAATAGCAGTCGGTGAATGTGGCAGGTTCCCAGTCTATATAGACACCTATGTACGTGTTACTGAATATTAATGTCAGTTACGTTCCATGTGTGATGGCCGTTATCCCGAGCAACGTTACACACTGTTGTATTCACAAGATGTATCAGGCAGGCGCTTTTGATTCAGTCATGCTCAAAATCTACTTTGTTGTCGTAGTTTTGTCTGTGTGCGGGAAACTTCAGTCCGTGGGAAACGAAGTAGAAATCTTCTGAGTCTTCACTTGCAGATTGAAGGACTTGCTTCTACAGGAGTGACATGGCTCACCGTCATCGGACCCAGACAGTTTTCATTTTTGCGCCGTTTCTGTAGCCCTCTACTGCTAGTGTACTTGAGATGTGTGCAGTGCCCGGACCACTGGTTAGCAGCAGACCCAGGTATGCCAAGACGTACGCTGCCACTGTTCCCGCCAGCTCCACACAAGCACATGCCTGACACGTGTTTTGAAGTCAGCCTGGGTCTCTGAGCTTGCCTGAGCTGACAGCACTGTGCACCTGTGGAATGATCTGTGCTTTGCGTGAGGTAAGGTGATGGAAGACAGACAGAAAATGACAGACACCAATCACCTAGTTCTAACACTGGACCTTCCATTTAGTGAAGAAGAAAAGTCATTGTTAAACAATCCTGTGCCACGGGTACAAAATGAACCGTCCCTCCGAGACATATTTCAATGGTTCAGCCTCGCTGCTCGAGAAAGAATAAGTTTGAAGACAGTATCATCAAGATAAGAAAGAGAAAAGGACAATCTGACCTAGACACTGATCCATGTCAGGCAAACTGTCGGGGAAGACTGTCGTTGCAACTGGTGTCATATAAACAGTGCAGACCATTCACATCTCTTTTTATGTATTTGGCTGAAATATGAAACATGTGAAAATAAATATATACTACCGTGTTCTATAGTAACTTGCTGTCAGTTTTCAAACCGCCTGCGTTGTTAAAATTTCAAAACTCTTATAGTTGTCAAAGTTAAGAATGCATGTTAAATATACGTTAACAAGGCAGCAAGCGTCTTCTTCCAGTCAGAAAATATGATACACATGACAAGGATCCTCGGGTTATGAACTGTTATAACATCTTGTTTCCCCCCTCTGTGTATCATTTTTTAACACAATCATACACAAACGAATACACAAAGCAGGGTAATGACATATCTCTGTTGACCTTGTTTTCTTTGTTACTCGTGTGTCAAACAAGGCCAAATGGTCACAGGGAAAGGGGTGGAGTGGGGTCATCTTTGCCACCCACAACACAGTACCTCGGGTGTAATTTGAAGCAGGGAAGGCCACTCCAGCATGAGGCATCCAATGTGCAGCTGTACATCAGGGAAGTCTGCCTCTCTCAGCTTCTCACTGCTGCCAAAGAACGCCAGTGCCCCAGTACCCCAGGGTGAGCTCAGTATCCCTGGTGGGAACCCAGCCATTCGCAGATCAGCCAAGTAAATAAAGTAATGAACAATGTAAACGAGCAAACAAATAGAATAGACAAGTAAATCAATGAGCAAAACTGACTGAAAGAGTCCCAGAATGTTCCGCTTGCCATGATGACAGTAAACGTGAAAAGGAAAAGTTGAAAGCACTGACTAATGCGGAACAAAACATGCAGGTGATCAATTCTTCAGTCTATGAACAGCGCGTGTGGGTAATCCCTTCTTCAGTCCGTGACATTGGACAGCGAGTGTAGGTGGTTCCTTCAGTCCGTGACATTGGTCAGCGCATGCAGGTAATCTATTCACATAATATAAGACAGCAAGTGTAGGTCGTTCCTTCTTCAGTCCGTGAAACGTGAATTAATGTGTAGGCATTCAATTCTTCAGTCCATATAGCTTATCAACATCCTTAGGTAATCCATTCTTCAGTTCATACGGTTTATCAGCACTTGTAGGTAATCCATTCTTCAATCCATACGGTTTATCAACACTTGTAGGTAATCCATTCTTCAATCCATACGGTTTATCAACACTTGTAGGTAATCCATTCTTCAATCCATACGGTTTATCAACACTTGTAGGTAATCCATTCTTCAATCCATACGGTTTATCAACACTTGTAGGTAATTCATTCTTCAATCCATACGGTTTATCAACACTTGTAGGTAATCCATTCTTCAATCCATGAAGCCTAACAACAGGGGCAGGGGACGGGAGGCGATGAGGGGAGGAGGTACAAGAGGCACAGGAAGAAGTGAAAAAGTCAAAGACCTTGGCGAAAAAAGCAGACTAATCATTTTAGGGTGCAGCTGGATGCTGAATGTCAGCTCACCACCCACCCACAGTCCACAGCAGTGACTGGAGCAGACCCACTAGGCATTAACCAGGTCCCTGAGCTAGGGGTGCTGGGATCTCCTTCAGACCATGGCCATCAGACCAGCCAGATTCTTGGGCAGTGATGCCAAGACCACCTGCAGGTCAACGGTATAGGTTCTTTGATCCTTTTCAGGTCAATGGTACAGGTACTTAGATCCCCTTCAGGTCAATGGTACAGGTACTTAGATCCCTTCAGGTCAACGGTACAGGTACTTAGATCCCCTTCGGGTCAACAATACAGGTACTTGATCCCTTTCAGGTCAACAATACAGGTACTTAGATCCCCTTCAGGTCAACGGTACAGGTGCGTTGATCCCCTTCGGACAACAGTACAGGTACTTAGATCCCCTTCAGGTCAACAGTACAGGTACTTAGATCCCCTTCAGGTCAACAGTACAGGGCTTAGATCCCTTCAGGTCAACAGTACAGGTGCTTAGATCCCCTTCAGATAACGATAAGGTACTTAGATCCCTTTCAGGTCAACGGTACAGATACTTAGATCCCTTTCAGGTCAACAGTACAGGTGCTTAGATCCCCTTCAGGTCAACAGTACAGGTACTTAGATCCCCTTCAGGTCAACAGTACAGGTGCTTAGATCTCCTTCCGGTCAACAGTACAGGTACTTAGATCCCCTTCACGTCAACAATACAGGTACATAGATCCCCTTCAGGTCAACAGTACAGGTGCTTAGATACCCTTCAGGTCAACAGTACAGGTGCTTAAATCCCCTTCAGGTCAACGTTACAGGTGCTTAGATCCCCTTCAGGTCAACGGTACAGGTACTTACATCCCCTACAGGTCAACAATATAGGTACTTAGATCCCCTACAGGTCAACGGTACAGGTACTTAGATCCCCTTCAGGTCAATAGTACAGGTACTTAGATCCTCTTCAGGTCAACAGTACAGGTGCTTAGATCCCCTTCAGGTCAACAGTGCAGGTGCTTAGATCCCCTTCAGGTCAACAGGACAGGTACTTAGATCCCCTTCAGGTCAACAGTACAGGTACTTTGATCCCCTTCAGGTCAACGATACAGGTACATAGATCCCCTTCAGGTCAACAGTACAGGTGCTTAGATACCCTTCAGGTCAACAGTACAGGTGCTTAAATCCCCTTCAGGTCAACGTTACAGGCTTAGATCCCCTTCAGGTCACGGTACAGGTACTTACATCCCTACAGGTCAACACAAGTAGGTACTTAGATCCCCTTCAGGTCAACGGTACAGGTACTTAGATCCCCTTCAGGTCAATAGTACAGGTACTTAGATCCTCTTCGGTCAACAGTACAGGTGCTTAGCCCTCAGGTCAACAGTGCAGGTGCTTAGATCCCCTTCAGGTCAACAGGACAGGTACTTAGATCCCCTTCAGGTCAACAGTACAGGTACTTTGATCCCCTTCAGGTCAACGTACAGGTACTTAGATCCCCGTTCAGGTCAACGGTACAGGTACTTAGATCCCCTTCGGGACAACAATACAGGTACTTAGATCCCCTTCAGGTCAACAATACAGGTACTTAGATCCCCTTCAGGTCAACGTACAGGTGTTTAGATCCCCTTCGGGTCAACAGTACAGGTGCTTAGATCCCCTTCAGGTCAATGGTACAGGTGCATTGATCCCCTTCGGGACAACAGTACAGGTACTTAGATCCCCTTCAGGTCAACAGTACAGATACTTTGATCCCCTTCAGGTCAACGTACAGGTTTTAGATCCCCTTCGGGTCAACAGTACAGGTGCTTAGATCCCTTTCATGTCAACGGTACAGGTGCGTTGATCCCCTTCGGGTCAACAGTACAGGTACTTAGATCCCCATTCAGGTCAACATACAGGTACTCAGATCACTTCAGGTGAACAGTACAGGTGCTTGATCCCCTTCGGGTCAACAGTACAGGTGCTTAGATCCCCTTCAGGTCAACAGTACAGGTTCTTTGATCCCCTTCAGGTCAACAGTACAGGTACATAATCCCTTCAAGTCAACAGTACAGGTACTAGATCCCTTAGATCAACAATACAGGTACTTAGATCCCCTGCAGGTCAACAGTACAGGTACTTAGATCCCCTTCAGGTCAACAGTACAGGTACTTAGTTCCCTTAGGTCAACAATACAGGTACTTAGATCCCTTCAGGTCAACAGTACAGGTGCTTAGATCCCCTTCAGGTCAACTAGTACAGGTGCTTAGATCCCCTTCAGGTCAACGTGTACAAGTGCTTTGATCCCTTCAGGTCAACGTACAGGTACTTTACATCCCCTACAGGTCAACAGTACAGGTACTTAGATCCCCTTACAGGTCAACGGTACAGGTACTTAGATCCCCTTCAGGTCAACAGTACAGGTATTAGATCCTTTCAGGTCAACAGTACAGGTGCTGAGATCCCCTTCAGGTCAACAGTACAGGTGCTTAGATCCCCTTCAGGTCAACAGGACAGGTACTTAGATCCCCTTCAGGTCAACAGTACAGTACTTTGATCCCTTCAGGTCAACAGTACAGGTTATTGATCCCCTTCAGGTCAACGATACAGGTACTAGATCCCTTCAGGTCACAGTACGTATTTAGATCCTCTTCAGGTCAACAGTACAGTTTCTTAGATCCCCTTCAGGTCAACAGTACAGGTGCTTAGATCCCCTTCAGGTCAACAGTACAGGTGCTTAGATCCCCTCGGTCAACAGTACAGTGCTAATCCCTCAGGTCAACAGGTACAGTATTTAGATCCCCTTCAGGTCAACAGTACAGATACTTTGATCCCCATTCAGGTCAACAGTACAGGTACTTAGATCCCCTTCAGGTCAACGGTACAGGTACATAGATCCCCTTCAAGTCAACAGTACAGGTGCTTAGATCCCCTTCAGGTCAACAGTACAGGTGCTTAGATCCCCTTCAGGTCAACGTTACAGGTACTTAGATCCCCTTCAGGTCATCAGTACAGGTGCTTAGATCCCCTTCAGGTCAACGGTAGAGGTACTTAGATCTCCTTCAGGTCAACGGTACAGGTGTTTAGATCTCCTTCAGGTGAACAGTACAGGTGTTTAGATCCCCTTCAGGTCAACAGCACAGGTGCTTAGATCCCCTTCAGGTCAACGGTACATGTACTTAGTTCCCCATTCAGGTCAACGGTACAGGTACTTGGATCCCCTTCAGGTCAATGGTACAGGTACTTAGGTCCCCATTCAGGTCAACGGTACAGGTACTTAGGTCCCCATTCAGGTCAATGGTACAGGTACTTAGGTCCCCTTCAGGTCAACGGTACAGGTGCTTTGATCCCCATTCAGGTCAACAGTACAGGCGCTATGACCCCCTTCAGGTCAACGTTGGTCACATGGTTTCTGAATTTGTTCAGTGGCAGCCGTCTCATTTCTGACTTAAGGAAAGACAGGCACGTCCATGAAGCAAAATCCTCACTTGTGTGGGGCGGATTTTTTTCCTAATAAAGAATTACTTTGAAATATATATAAATACCCAATATAATAATACATAATATATAAATCAATCGTGAAATACATGGATAGAATCACGACTGATTGACATGATCACCTATTACCTTCCCAGAGTCTTTGAAGACCACTGGGGCACCACAGAAGATCTCACAACCAGCTTCCGCCACTCCTCCCGGCTCTCAGACGCTCTTAAGCAGTTGCTAAGTGTGAGGCCAGTCCATTCACTGATGTTGTCCTCCTGTCTCTTTCTCTGTCTTCACATTCTGCCTTCTCGCACTATTCCTTGTGGAATGGTTTTGGCAAGTCCTGCTGATCTTGATACATGACCATACCATCTCATTTTTCTTCTTTTCACTGTGGACAACAGGTTTTTGTATGGTCCAGTGGCTTGCCTTACTCTGGTCTGGACCTCCAAGTTGGTCATGTGGTCTTTGTATAAGATGCCAAGGATCTTAAGGAAGCACCTCATCTCTAATGCTTGAATTCTTCTCTCAAGTTCAGCTGTCAGAGTCCACGTCTCACAGGCATAGAGAAATATGGCAATGACCAGGGAGCGCTTCAGTCTGATCTTGGAACTGATTGTGATGTTTCTGTCATTCCAGATGGGTCTTAGCCTGGCTGGCGCTGCTTTGTTTGCGCAACGCTGGAGAGCACTTCAGGTTTGGGTCACTCATCTGAAACATTTGCCCCGAGGTACTTGAAGCTCTGAACTGTCTCCAGTTTTCTCCCTTGATAGCGATGTTAGCGCTGATGCCTTTGGCGTTGTTGGTCATAAGTTTTGTCTTTTCAGCGTTGATCTCAAACGCAATGCTGCAAAACATTTCTCCTGCTAGCCCGTCGATGTCATGGACAAAACAGAGAAAAGCAGCCGCTTAGCCAACGTAATGATCAGTCAACAAAAAAAACCCAGAGATAACATCACTCACTGGGCACAGAATCCAGCTCTAAAACAGAGATAACATCACTCACAGGGCACACAATCCAGCTCTAAAACAGAGATAACATCACTCACAGGGCACACAATCCAGCTCTCACCACTGACACCAAGGTCAATCTACATAATGACCAACAATAAATACAGCAAAACAGATGACTGGAAGCACAACTACACACAATCCGCCCCTCACAACACCACCAATAACACCTAGGTCAGTTAATACAAAGGACGACAATAAACATGAAACAGCGGTAACGACACAGCAACACGCAGTCCACCTCTCACAACACCACCAATAGTCCCTAGCTCCCGTTGTTACCTTCTCCAAACAAGACGTATTTCAGATACTCCCTCCAGCTGGACAGCTTCTCCGGAGTGATGCCCATGGAAGAGTTGATACGAATACCGTAGTCCATCAACAGGTGATCCTGAAGGTTGTCCCCCACAGGGAGATCGGCATGGACTGGGAATCTGCAGAGACAGAGAGATCAGACACAAGATGATTCATTGGCCCTGCAATCTGCAGGTACAGAAAACAGAATCTGCACGTAATTCCATCTGCTAAGAGATGATGATCTGCTTGCACTGCGATCTGCATTAGAAACACAGAACAGGACCGATATGAGCTGCATGCGGTATGATCTGCAGAGACACAGAAACAGGTGATACTCTGTATGCACTGCGATCTGCTTGTACACCAAATGCATCAGATGATGACCTGCATGCACTGTGATCTAAAATGATTGACTGTATAAACTGTGATCTGAGATGATGATCTGTATGCACTGTGATCTGAGATGATGATCTGTATGCACTGTGATCTGAGATGATGATCTGTGTGCACTGTGATCTGATATGATGATCTGTATGCCCTGTGATCTGAGATGATGATCTGTATGCACTGTGATCAGCAGACTTACAGAATGAAATCAGATTATGATCTGCCTGCATTATGATCTGCACACAACAGAAGCAGATAATGATCTGCATACACTGTGATCTCCCCAATCCCCTGATTTCACACACACACACACACACACACACACACACACACACACACACACACACACACATACACACAGTCATAATTATTCTCTCTCTCTCTCTCTCTCTCTCTCTCTCTCTCTCTCATTCACCCACTCACCCCCAGTTCCTTCAGATGTTTCTTAGGACCGATGCCAGACAACATCAGGATCTGGGGGGAGCCGACCGCTCCTGCTGACAGGATGACCTCCTTCCTGGCCTTGACCTTGACCACCTTGTCCTTCCGGGTCACTTCCACTCCTTCGGCCCGTCCCTTTTTGACCAACACCTGCAAGCCAAGGTAAATATGGAGAGAAGGTGGAGGAGGACATGGACAAGGGAAGGGGAGGGGGGAAGAGTGAGGAGAAGATGCAGGGACAAGGAGCCGAGAAAGGATCGAAGTTTAACGAAGACAGAGAAGAACAAGAAAGAGGAAGCGCTGGAGGAAAAGGATGAGGTAGAAAGAAAGAAAGAGCATGTTGGATTCCTTGAATGCGAAACACCTTTAAAACGCTCTCAATAATTTACAGATGTAATCTACTAAGATCAATGGTTATCAGGATTTTTGCCTGATGTATACAAACACCATTGTTAAAATATGATTTATTATGATCAATTATTGTCAGGAAATTTTGTCTGTGACAGCTAAGTCAATAATCGTCATAAAGTAATTCATTATGACTTATAACTTATTACTATTATGACATTAAGTCTGATGTGTGACATAATCATTGTTAAAATATCAATCTTTATGACTGACAATTGACAGGTTTTCTAGTCACGTGCGGGATAAGTGATTCTTGCAGTTAATTTACAATCATGCATATGTAAAAGCTAGGACTGTTTCTGTTCTGTTTTCTGATCTCTGAATGCAAAGCACGGCTGAACATTTGGACCTGGGAAGTTTGATCGATCTTATTGACTATCGACACACCGAACTCGGTACTGAGCAATTCCAGACTTAGCTGTCTGTAGATTTGCAAGAGAACATTTTAAGAAAGTCTGCAGCAGCTGCACAGGGAGAGGTTCCATTTTAGTGACTGCTCCATGATAATGTCTCGCGTGGAAATCTGGTCTGCGCGGGGTGTGATCCCATAGCATGCAATCTTCCTGCTAATTTCAGAGTTGGGAGTCAACTGCCGCCTTCATTGCCTCCAGCAGAACTCTGCTCAGCACTTTCCCAGGCACTGACAGCAGCACCGTACCTTGGTCATTGTTGCAGCGTCTGAGGTCCAGCGTCTGTGGCAGGCGAATGAGTATTCCGATCTTGGATGGTTTCTGATGGAATTTTGTCTGCAGCTGATCGGTAGAACTGTCTCTGCTGGTGGACTGCCTGGTAGTGTTCGTAGTACTGGTCGCTTCAGAAGCTCCTGAAGTGATCGTCCCGTCTTTTCAGCTTCCTCCAAATACAAGTCTGAACCAGGACATGATTTCCTGTGCTGTCCGCTCTTGTCTTGGCGTTGAAAATCACCCATGAGGAATGTGGTGTCCTTTGATCCTGTTCTAACCAACACGGCATGTTGTCAGTGTGGAAATTACCCATGAGGATTGTGGTGTCCTTTGATCCTGTTCGGACCAACACGGCATGTTGTCAGTGTAGAAATCACCCATGAGGATTGTGGTGTCCTTTGATCCTGTTCGGACCAACACGGCATGTTGTCAGTGTAGAAATCACCCATGAGGATTGTGGTGTCCTTTGATCCTGTTCGGACCAACACGGCATGTTGTCAGTGTAGAAATCACCCATGAGGATTGTGGTGTCCTTTGATCCTGTTCGGACCAACACGGCATGTTGTCAGTGTAGAAATCACCCATGAGATTTGGTGTCCTTTGATCCTGTTCGGGACCAACACGGCAGTTGTCAGTGTAGAATACCTGAGGATTTGGTGTCTTTGATCCTGTTCCAACACGCTGTTGTCAGTGTAGATCGTTTCTCTTTCGTCCTCAGCGGCAATGACGTAGGGCCTACCACCGAGTGACGTTCAGTTGAATGGTACTGTTCTTGGTGGCCAACCTGGCTGAGGGTGATAGGTGAACTGACAGGTTTCAGCGGATGGGAGCAGGGTGCGCTCTACTGGTGTCAGCATCAAGGCCACTTCCTCAATGCGGTGTGTGTGTGTGGTGAGGGACGACAGATGGGAAGGGGGTGCTGAGATTACTGAAACTCAACTGTGGTACCAGTCAAGTAGCAGAAGCTGTCACTTCTCACACCCGCGTTATGGTCATACCTGTGTGACTTGGAGTTCCATACTGTGGACAGAAAGCTGTGTGGAGGTCATAGAATGAAGCTTTCACACCTCCCTTCGACCCGAGAGTTCCTTTTGTGAAGTCCACGCAGTCAGAAAGCTTCCTGTTCCTTCCTTTCCTTTTCTCTTTTTCCCTCCCTCCCCCTCCCCCCCTCCCTTCCTCTCTCTCTCTCTCTCCTCTCTCTCTCTCTCTCTCTCTCTCCAACCTTTGTGACATGGGCGTTGACGACGACGTGCAGGTTAGGTCTGTGTAACACAGGATGGAGAAAGGCTTTAGATGTGCTATAGCGGACCCCTGACCCTTGGGTGGCCTGGGGCTTCGTAAACCCTGTAGTGAGACATCATCATGATCATGATCATCATCATCATGATCATCATCATAATCATCATCATCACGATCATCATCATGATCATCATCATCGTCATCATCACCTCATCATCATCATCATCATCATCATCATCATTATCATCATCATTATCATCATTATCATCATCATCATCACTATCGTCATCATCATCGTCATCATCATCACTGGGCTAGGACTGTGTAACAAAAAGCTTGAGAAAGGCTCTAAACGTATTAGCGCGAATCCTAAACCTTGTGTGATGTGGGTTTTCACAGACCCTGTAGTGAGACATCATCATCATTTAACTCTGTGCAGCATCTAACAAGGAAAGGCTGTAGACGTAGTGAGACATTGTCATCATTTAACTCTGTGTAACGTCTAACAAGGAAAGACTGTAGACGTAGTGAGACATCATCATCATTTAACTATGCGCACCATCTAACAAGGAAAAGCTGTAGATGTAGCGAGACATCATCGTCATCATTTAACTCTGTGCAACATGTAACAAGGAAAAGCTGTAGATGTAGCGAGACATCATCGTTATCGGGAACACAGTGACTGTGATTCATGAGGAAAATGGAACCAACAGACAGCAACGGATGGAGAGAATGGGAGCAGCTGGCAAAAATGATTCCTGTGCAAATCGGAACAAGAAGACAACAGTACATGGACAGCGTGGAACAAACTGATACACGGACAGAATGGGACAGAATGGGACATGTATTTTAATAATACATGGACATAATGGAATGACAGTAATAAATGAAGTGAACTGGAGTGACATTGATACATGGACAGAATGGGACAAAGTAACATAGACAAAATAACACGAAGGGACAATGATATATGGACAAAATGGGACAAACTGACAGTAACATGTGGACAGAATGGGACATAATGACAGTAGTGCTTGGATAGAATGGGACAAAGTGACAGAATGGGACAAAGTGACATAATCGGACAAAGTGACAGTAACATATGGATAGAATGGGACAGAGTGACAGTAACATATGGATAGAATGGGACAGAGTGACAGTAACATATGGATAGAATGGAATAAAAGGAGTGTAACACATGGATAGAATGGGACGTAGTGACAGTAACACATGGATAGAATGGAACATAGTGACAGTACATATGGAAAGAATGGAACATAGTGACAGTAACATATGAATAGAATGGGACAAGGTGACAGTAACATATAGATAGAATGGGATAAAGTGACATTAACACATGGATAGAATGGGACATAGTGACAGTAACGTATGGATGGAATGGGACAGAGTGACAGTAACATATGCATAGAATGGGATAAAGTGACAGTAACATATGGATAGAATGGGACAGAGTGACAGTAACATATGGATAAAATGGGATTAGGTGACAGTAACATATGGATAGAATGGGATTAGGTGACAGTAACATATGGATAGAATGGGACACAGTGACTGTAACATATAGATAAAATGGGATAAAGTGACAGTAACATATGGATAGAATGGGACAGAGTGACAGTAACATATGGATAGAATGGGACAGAGTGACAGTAACATATGGATAGAATGGGATAAAATGACAGTAACATATGGATAGAATGGGATTAGGTGACAGTAACATATGGATAGAATGGGACAGAGTGACTGTAACATATGGATAAAATGGGATAAAGTGACAGTAACATTTGGATAGAATGGGACAAAGTGACAGTTATATGTATAAAAGAACGGGACAACGTGACAGTTATATATGAACACAATGTGTTAAAGCAACACTAATACATGGACAGAATATGACAAAGTGACAGTAATGCATAGACAGTTTATTACAAAGTGAATGTAAAAACATGGACAAGTTGGAACAAAGTGACAGAAACATATTGACAGACAAGGACAAAGTGTCAGTCATGCATGGACAGAGTGGAACGAATAGTAATACATGGAACAAAGTTACAGTGACACATGGACACAAAGGGACAAAGTGACAATACATGGACAGAGTGGGACAAAGTGATAATACATGGATAGAGTGGGACAAAGTGACAATACATGGACAGAGTGGGACAAAGTGACAATACATGGACAGAGTGGGACAAAGTGATAATACATGGGCAGAGTGGAACAAAGTGACAATAATACATGGACAGAATGGGACAAAGTGACAGTGATACATGGACAGAATGGGACAAAGTGACAGTAATAGATGGACAGAATGGGACAAGTGACAGTAATACATGGACAGAAAGGGACAAAGTAACAGTAATACATGGACAGAATGGGACAAAGTGATAGTAATACGTCGACAGAATGGGACAAAGTGACAGTAATACATGGACAGAAAGGGACAAAGTGACAGTAATACATGGACAGAAAGGGACAAAGTGACTGTAATACACGGACAGAATGGGACAAAGTGACAGTAATATATGTACAAACGGGACAAAGTGACTGTAATACATGGACAGAATGGGACAAAGGGACTGTAATACATGGACAGAAAGGGACAAAGTGACAGTAGTACATGGACAGAAAGGGACAAAGTGACTGTAATACATGGACAGAAAGGGACAAAGTGACAGTAATACATGGACAGAAAGGGACAAAGTGACAGTAATACATGGACAGAAAGGGACCAAGTGACAGTAATACATGGACAGAATGGGACAAAGTGACAGTAATACATGGACAGAATGGGACAAAGTGACAGTAATACATGGACAGAATGGGACAAAGTGACAGTAATACATGGACAGAATGGGACAAAGTGACAGTAATACATGGACAGAATGGGACAAAGTGACAGTAATACATGGACAGAATGGGACAAAGTGACAGTAATACATGGACAGAATGGGACAAAGTGACAGTAGTACATGGACAGAAAGGGACAAAGTGACTGTAATACATGGACAGAAAGGGACAAAGTGACAGGAATACATGGACAGAATGGGACAAAGTGACAGGAATACATGGACAGAATGGGACAAAGTGACTGTAATACATGGACAGAAAGGGACAAAGTGACTGTAATACATGGACAGAAAGGGACAAAGTGACAGGAATACATGGACAGAATGGGACAAAGTGACATTAGTACATGGACAGAAAGGGACAAAGTGACTGTAATACATGGACAGATTGGGACAAAGTGACAATGATACATGAACAGAAAGGGACAAAGTGACTGTAATACATGGACAGAAAGGGACAAAGTGACAGTGATACATGAACAGAAAGGGACAAAGTGACTGTAATACATGGACAGAAAGGGACAAAGTGACAGTAATACATGGACAGAAAGGGACAAAGTGACAGTGATACATGAACAGAAAGGGACAAAGTGACTGTAATACATGGACAGAAAGGGACAAAGTGACAGTAATACATGGACAGATTGGGACAAAGTGACTGTAATACATGGACAGAATGGGACAAAGTGACAGTAGTACATGGACAGAATGGGACAAAGTGACAGTAGTACATGGACAGAATGGGACAAAGTGACAGTAGTACATGGACAGATTGGGACAAAGTGACAGTAGTACATGAACAGAAAGGGACCAAGTGACTGTAATACATGGACAGAAAGGGACAAAGTGACAGTAATACATGGACAGATTGGGACAAAGTGACTGTAATACATGGACAGATTGGGACAAAGTGACAGTAGTACATGGACAGATTGGGACAAAGTGACAGTAGTACATGGACAGATTGGGACAAAGTGACAGTAGTACATGGACAGAATGGGACAAAGTGACTGTAATACATGGACAGAAAGGGACAAAGTGACAGGAATACATGGACAGAATGTGACAAAGTGACTGTAATATATGGACAGAATGGGACAAAGTGACAGTAGTACATGGACAGAAAGGGACAAAGTGACTGTAATATATGGACAGAATGGGACAAAGTGACAGTAGTACATGGACAGAAAGGGACAAAGTGACTGTAATATATGGACAGAATGGGACAAAGTGACAGTAGTACATGGACAGAAAGGGACAAAGTGACTGTAATACATGGACAGAATGGGACAAAGTGACAGTGATACATGAACAGAATGGGACAAAGTGACTGTAATATATGGACAGAATGGGACAAAGTGACAGTAGTACATGGACAGAAAGGGACAAAGTGACTGTAATACATGGACAGAATGGGACAAAGTGACAGTAATATATGTACAAACGGGACAAAGTGACTGTAATACATGGACAGAAAGGGACAAAGTGACAGTAATACATGGACAGAATGGGACAAAGTGACAGTAATATATGTACAAACGGGACAAAGTGACAGTAATACATGGACAGAAAGGGACAAAGTGACAGTAATACATGGACAGAATGGGACAAAGTGACTGTAATACATGGACAGAAAGGGACAAAGTGACAGTGATACATGGACAGAATGGGACAAAGTGACTGTAATACATGGACAGAAAGGGACAAAGTGACAGTAATACATGGACAGAATGGGACAAAGTGACTGTAATACATGGACAGAAAGGGACAAAGTGACAGTGATACATGGACAGAATGGGACAAAGTGACTGTAATACATGGACAGAAAGGGACAAAGTGACAGTAATACATGGACAGAAAGGGACAAAGTGACAGGAATACATGGACAGAATGGGACAAAGTGACTGTAATAAATGAGATAAACAGAGAGTCATAAATAGTCAGAATAGAACAAAGTGACACCCAACATGGACAAAAAGGAACACAGTTACAACTGGTGTGCAAGATGACAAAAACTGACAGTGGCACAGGTACAGATTAGAATGAAGTGGGACATGTAAAATAACCCACGCCATACATCCTCCTACCGGTCATGGAGGCTCCATTGGCATCCACCAGGGGATAGCCTAGCTCCTGTCCCGCTTTCCATAGCCATTCGTTCAGTTCAACTGTTCGTGGTACCTCCACTTTCAGGGGGCCTCCTGTCCCATGGTACTCTGATAGGAGAAAATTGATAAACTCTCGTTATAAGAGCATCTTAAAAATGCGATCTGGCAAACTCGACACTGAAATGGAAAAGCAAACTTGAAATACTTGTTTGTTGCCCAAGACGCATTTGCTGCAGAGAACGCCTTTTCATAGAGATATCTTTAGCCACGTACAAAAAACAAAGTCTCTAACAAAAATCAGTTGACTAAACCAGCCTAAAACAGTAAACAAGTTGGGTATGTTTTGCTCCCATAAGAAAACCTAACACAGAGTAACTTTTATTCAAGACTGGCACAGCCTTTTAAACTTGAATAAAGTCAGACAAATACATAGACGAACAATCTAATAGTGGGGGGGAAAAACAAGCGCAGGCCAACAACTGAACTATCTTCATAGTAATGACTTGGCAAAGATTTGGATTTAAAGGGAAAGAGGGGGGGGGGGGGGAATTTGAAGATGGAGAAACTGGGAACATGAAATTAATTATTTCTTAATTTCATGTTCCCAGTTTCTCCATCTTCAAATTCCCCCCCTCCCCCCCCCCCCCCCCCCACCCTCTCCTTAAGTCCAAATCTTTGCCAAGTCATTACTATGGAGACAGTTCAGTTGTTGGCCTGCGCTTGTTTTTTCCCCCCACTATTAGATTGTTCGTCTATGTATTTGTCTGACTTTATTCAAGTTTAGCAAAACATACCCAACTTGTTTACTGTTTATCGTTTACTGTTCCCTGCCTCATTTCATTTCCGATAAACCAGCCTAGTCAATGGAAATTTTCAATGCAGAAAATAACATGCAAATAAAAGTTTGTTATCAAAGCAAAAATCATCGTGTAAAAAACCTATACCTCTCTCTCTCTCTAAAAATGACAAACTAAGGTATTCTGTGCCACGACTTTCTCCATCCAAACAAGCTAAACAATGCCACTGCCCATTCAAATGACAAGCTGTCAATCTCTCTATCCTGACACACAAAGCCATCCCTTTCTCCATCCAAACAACCTTTTCCCTCTCTCCAGACAAACAATATCGTTTTCTCCCTCCTAACAAGTTTATCCGCTGTTCTTTCCATCTCAACAAGCTAAGCCATTCTCTCTCCATCCCTCAAAGCTAGGTCATTCCAGCAAGCTAATCCATCCCTTTCTCTATCCGAACATAATAAGCCACCCCTCTCTCCATCCCAACAAGATAAGCCACCCCTCTCTCCATCCTAACAAGAAAAGCCATTCTCTCGCCATCCCTCAAAGCTAGGTAATCCCAACAAGCTAATCCATCCCTTTCTCTGTCCGAACAAAATAAGCCACCCCTCTCTCCATCCTTACAAGATAAGCCATTCTCTCTCCATCCCAACAAAATAAGCCATCCCTCTCTCCATCCCAACAAAACAAGCCACCTCTCTCTCCATCCTAACAAGATAAGCCATTCTCTGTCCATCCCTCAAAGCTAGGTAATCCCAACAAGCTAATCCATCCCTTTCTCTTTCTCAACAAAATAAGACACCCCTTTCTCCATCCCAATAAGATAAGCCATCCCTTTCTCTATCCGAACAAAACAAGCCACCCCTCTCTCCATCCCAACAAGATAAGCCACCCCTCTCTCCATCCCAACAAGAAAAGCCACCCCTCTCTCCATCCCAACAAGAAAAGCCATCGGTAGCTCCATCCTAGCCAGCTAATCCATCACTATCTCGATTCTACCAAGCTCAGCCACCCATCTCCCGATCCAAACAAAGTAATCCAACTCATAGTTACAAAGAGCTAGATCAGACCTGTCTGTATCCAGACACCCAAGGCAATGCCTTTCTTCATCGAAACAAGTAAAGCTGTCCCTCTCTCCACCCAAACAAAGTCAGCTGTCCCTCAGTCTAAGCACGGTAGGATATTGCTGTCCAACCTCCTTCTATTTTCTTTGTGTCAGTCGATTGTGTTTTTCCTGTCTGGAAGACTTTAGGTTCCAGTCCCTTCGTTTCCATATTGACATTCATACTCTCCATTCCTTTGATGGTGTAGTAACACAGTCAGTTCTAATCTCTAGATCAGCTCCACGTTGTATTCATTTATTCAATAGTCAACCGATCTCGCCTGAATGTTCGCAAGTATTTCCTTGATTTGTTGTCAAAACTTCAAAAATAAAATGGTTGTTGGCCAAAGGAAAAAATGTGTCCCTCTGAAGTCCACAGGTTCGTACATTGCACTCACAGACTCACATGTGCACGAAAAAGTGTCAAAGGCAAAAAATAAATAAATGAATAAATAAACAGAGCAAGAATAAAGACTGAAAAAATAATCCACACCACTAGAGTCTGACATGAAATCTTTCTCTTGACCTAAATCTTAACTATTAATCCTAACTCTCTCAAATACAAACCTGAGTTTTGTAATTCAGGGTCCCGCATATCCTCCGATTTCAAGAAGTATGGCAAAACCTCCTTGTAGCTCCAGCCTTTAGCACCGACCTTGACCCAGTTATCGTAGTCATGGCGACTACCCCGAACATACAACATGGCGTTGATACTAGAGGAACCACCCAGCACTTTGCCTCGAGGCCAGTAGGATTTCTGATCAACACACAGAGTGCTGTGATCAATACTGTCACTGATACAACAGTAGGATTTCTGATCAACACACACAGTGCTGTGATCAATACTGTCACTGACACAGTAGGATTTCTGATCAACACACGCAGTGCTGTGATCAATACTGTCACTGACACAACAGTAGGATTTCTGATCAACACACACAGTGCTGTGATCAATACTGTCACTGACACAACAGTAGGATTTCTTATCAACACACATCAATGTGACGGCAAGAGTAAACATCAAAGTTTTGAACCCTGCAACATAGTCAGACATCAAGAGCATTGTGCTATTTTCATCAGGTTATGAACCCTGCAACATAGTTCCACATCAAAAGTATTGTGCTATTTTCAGAAAGTTATGAACCCTGCAACATAGTCCGACATCAAAAGCATTGTGCTATTTTCAGAAAGCGAGCTATGCAGCCACATTTTAATTTCCATGTTTCTGAAGATGCACTGAGAGTATGGGAGAGTATGTACAAAGACGAAAAAAAAGAAAGAAAAAGAAAGAAAGAAAGAAAAGAAAGATAGATAGATAGATAGATAGATACATAGATACATACTAATACATATACATACATACATACAACATACATACATACATAGAGAGACTGATTGATATATAGAGATATAAACAAACAGATACATAGATAGACAATCGGTCAGACAGACAGAGAGACAGACAGATAATTAGAGATAGATAGATAGTGTTCTTTCCTCACCTGTCCATCATAGGCCAAGGTGCTGTGAGTCTGGGGCTGTGTGAAGTACATCCAGTTGTACTGACTGCTGGCGAAGTTGTCGATGCCGTACATGGGGACGGAGATAGAAGGCACCCCCCTGTCATCCCCTCCCGCCTCCAGCAGCAGCACGCGCGAGTCTGGGTCTTCTGACAGCCGACTGGCCAGCACGCAGCCCGCTGATCCCGCCCCCACTGGGTAAGGAAGATGGAGATAAGTGTGTGTGTGTGTGTGTGTGGTGTGTGTGTGTGTGTGTGTGTGTGTGTGTGTGTGTGTGTGTGTGTTGAGAGAGAGAGAGAGAGAGAGAGAGTTCATACTTTTGACTTCAGACTTATTTACTTGTAGTAAAATGGACATTGAAAAGATGTGCACAATATAACAATATATACATTGAAAATAAAAGCGCAGAAACACTACATTCATTCCATGCTACTCTATCTTCATGTACATATTTGGCCAGGCTGGAAATAGTTTGGATTACATATGGAACCTAGAGACTGAAAATAGTCTTAGTAATCAGTTGAAGGATTTTGTTGAAAACTGATATTTACATTGTGCAGCATTTGTCTGATACTCACATATAGATGTTGTTCTTGGATAGACTGCATACTCTGTGCACAACACGTTCTATGGAAATATCTGGCATGCAGAGTATGCTTAGGATAATACAGAGATTCTCAGCCAAGGGGTAAAATGGAGAGAACAAACTTGTGAGATGGACAGTGTCCCTGAATATGAATTAAACTTCAGCAAGACATGACGTGGAAAAGAGCACGAAGAAACCAAGTTGATGGTGAGCCACACCACCACCAGCAATACTGATGTAACTCTCCGTGGACAGAAGCTAGAAACTGTTCAACGTTTCACTGTCCACACTAAAAACTGTATAAAAGGACAAACAGCATCTCCATACAACACACGATCGCTGGTGTCTTCCATGTTCATGTACAAAAGGACAAACAACATCTCCATCAAACACACGATCAGGCTTCTGCGTGCACTGTATCTTCCATGCTCATGTATAAAAGGACAAGCAGCATGTCCATGAAACACACGATCACTGGTGTCTTCCATGTTCATATAGAAAAGGACAAACAGCATCTCCATGCAACACACGATCAGGCTTCTGCGTGCACTGCTATCTTCCATGTTCATGTCCGCTGTGCAAGACATGGATCCCCATGGTGGCCTGGAAGGAAGAGTGCAAGCCATGGAAATGTGGGGTTACTGCAGATACTGAACATCAGATGTACTCATTATATCACCAACGAACAAGTGCAACAAGCCATGGAAATGTGGGGTTACTGCAGATACTGAACGTCAGATGTAGTAATTATATCACCAACGAACAAGTGCAACAAGCCATGGAAATGTGAGGTTACTGCAGATACTGAACATCAGATGTACTCATTATATCACCAACGAACAAGTGCAAGCCATGGAAATGTGGGGTTACTGCAGATACTGAACATCAGATGTATCATATTCACCAACGAACAAGTGCAAGCCATGGAATGTGGGTACTGCAGATACGACACATCAGATGTACTTCATTTCATCAAGAACAAGGCAAACAACCATGGAAAGTAGGGTTACTGCAGATACTGAACCATCAGTGTACTACATTATCACCAACGAAACAAGTGCAAGAACCATGGAAATGTGGGGTTACTGCAGATACTGAACATCAGATGTACTCATTATATCACCAACGAACAAGTGCAACAACATGGAAATGTGGGGTTACTGCAGATACCTGAACATCAGATGTACTAATTATATCACCAACGAACAAGTGCAAAAACCATGGAAATGTGGGGTTACTGCAGATACTGAACATCAGATGTATATTATATCACCAACGAACAAGTGCAACAAACCCATGGAAATGTGGGGTTACTGCAGATACTGAACATCAGATGTACTCATTATATCACCAACGAACAAGTGACAACCATGGAAATGTGGGGTTACTGCAGATACTGAACATCAGATGTACTCATTATATCACCAACGAACAAGTGCAAAAACATGGAAATGTGGGTTACTGCAGATACTGAACATCAGATGTACTCATTATATCACCAACGAACAAGTGCAACAACAAGCCATGGAAATGTGGGGTTACTGCAGATACTGAACATCAGATGTACTAATTATAATCACCAACGAACCAAAGATGCAAGACAAGCCATGGAAATGTGGGGTTACTGCAGATACTGAACATCAGATGTACTATTATATCACCAACGAACAAGTGCAACAACCATGGAAATGTGGGGTTACTGCAGATACTGAACATCAGATGTACTAATTATATCACCAACGAACAAGTGCAACAAAGCATGGAAATGTGGGGTTACTGCAGATACTGAACATCAGATGTACTCATTATATCACCAACGAACAAGTGCAACAACATGGAAATGTGGGGTTACTGCAGATACTGAACATCAGATGTACTCATTATATCACCAACGAACAAGTGCAACAACCATGGAAATGTGGGGTTACTGCAGATACTGAACATCAGATGTACTCATTATATCACCAACGAACAAGTGCACAACATGGAAATGTGGGTTACTGCAGATACTGAACACAGATGTACATTATATACAACGAACAAGTGCAACAAATGGTCCAGCAGCACACAGACGTGATTAACATCTGTTGACATCTGTTGAGAAGAGAAAACTACGTCGGTGTTGTCATGTGATAAAATCCAATGGCTTTGATCAAACAGTCCTCTCGGGAACTGTTTAATGATGGAGATGGAGGGGGAGATAGACAAGACGATGGACTGCCAACACTGCAGAATGGAAGGAGAAACATTGAGACCCGTGCCATGGCACACAGCTGACAGATCTGGAAGAACCCAATGAACAGTTCTCCAGCGTGGTGCCCCAATGAGTCCCAACAGAGTTAAGAGAAGGGATGAACAGACGACGTCTGATTGTAAGTTTTGACAAAAATTGACTTTTCATCAAATATATTTGTCTGTAAACAACAAAAAAATGCAAAGCATATTAACGTACTTCCAGTTTAACTTGAATACGTGTGAGATAGTCCATAAAGAGGAAAAACCGTTTGGGGCTGTTATAGCCGTTAGTAACGGCTGTTCTGGTAAAAATAGGCCATCATCTGTAACCCATAATGAACATACCTACACATTTTCAGAAAGATCGGTCAAGTTCTTTCTGACATATTCCATGAAGAAGAAAAACCGTTATGGGCCGTTACAGCCGTTAGTAACGGCTGTAACGGTAAAATAAAACATCGGGCATCATCCATAACCCATATTGAACATACCTACAAATTTTCAGATATATCGGCCCAGTAGTTTTGTCTGGAGCGAGTGGAACACATTTTGACCACGGACGGACGGACAGACAGACAGACAGACACACAGACAGCATTTCTTCGTTCCCATTGTAAAGTACTCCCTGATCCATAAGAACTGGGAGTACAAAAAAAGAAACTCTTTTCGAATTTTTCACTTTCTTCTACCCATTATCCTTGTACTCTTATTTGTGTGCGCCTTGTTTTCTCATTGGAAGTCCTGCGTCACCTGAACAATTTTTCTTTGAAGATGATCGTTTGTTTGATCTTTTTGCATTTGATTTCCAAAGTTTGCAAGTGTATGAGCATACATAGGCAATCTTTCATCTTTCTACACATGATATATTTCTCCTTTTCGTTGTCTATGGACAATGGGTGGGCTATAATAACAGTGACATACGATAACATAATTTTTTTTTGCTGAGTTGTGAAAACCATTCGCCAGGTATCTGCAGCACAGAGACCTAGAGCTGTACTCTAAAGCACTGCACATCTGTTTCTGAATGAGGACGATCTAGCATGATATCATCATCATCTCTGATAACACAGTTAAAACTGCGAGAACAAGGGTTTCCTTTCCTACACATTCATTTGCTGTGTCCTCAATTCCTGACAAGGAATACGTTTTGTCGCTATCCAAATTTAGGACATTACCGATTTTAAACACTTGTTCCAGTTCCAGGTGTTCATCTTGTACAGAGATAACCAATATACTGTCTTGTGGCTGTCCGAGTTTCGATCCATCTGTTTCACCGACGTCACTATGTGACAGGCTTCTGGGCTGTCCGTCTGTTTCACCGACGTCACTGTGTGGCATACCTCTGGACTGTCCGTCTGTTTCACTGACGTCACTCTGTGTAATGCCTCTGGGCTGTCCGTCTGTTTCACCGACGTCACTATGTGGCATGCCTCTGGGCTGTCCGTCTCTTTCACCGACGTCACTATGTGACATGCCTCTGGGCTGTCCGTCTGTTTCACTGACGTCACTATGTGACATGCCTCTGGACTGTCCGTCTCTTTCACCGACGTCACTATGTGTAATGCCTCTTGGCTGTCCGTCTGTTTCACTGACGTCACTATGAGATATACCTCTGGACCTCTGGACTATCCGTCTGTTTCACTGACGTCACTATGTGGCATGCCTTTGGGCTGTCCGTCTGTTTCACCGACGTCACTCTGTGGCATGCCTTTGGACTGTCCGTCTGTTTCACCGACGTCACTATGTGACATGCCTCTGGGCTGTCCGTCTGTTACACCGACGTCACACTGTGACATGCCTCTGGGCTGTCCGTCTGTTTCACCGACGTCACTATGTGGCATGCCTTTGGGCTGTCCGTCTGTTTCACCGACGTCACTGTGTGACATGTCTCTGGAATGTCCGTCTGTTTCACCGACGTCACTCTGTGGCATGCCTTTGGGATGTCCGTCTGTTTCACCGACGTCAGTCTGTGGCATGCCTCCGGCTGTCCGTCTGTTTCACCGACGTCACTCTGTGGCATGCCTTTGGGATGTCCGTCTGTTTCACCGACGTCACTATGTGGCATGCCTTTGGGATGTCCGTCTGTTTCACCGACGTCACTCTGTGGCATGCCTTTGGGATGTCCGTCTGTTTCACCGACGTCACTATGTGGCATGCCTTTGGGATTGTCCGTCTGTTTCACCGACGTCACTCTGTGGCATGCCTCTGGGATGTCCTCTGTTTCACCGACGTCACTCTGTGGCATGCCTCCGGGCTGTCCGTCTGTTTCACCGACGTCACTCTGTGGCATGCCTTTGGGCTGTCCGTCTGTTTCACCGACGTCACTATGTGGCATGCCTTTGGGCTGTCCGTCTCTTTCACCGACGTCACTGTATGGCATGCTTTTGGGCTGTCCGTCTGTTTCACCGACGTCACTCTGTGGCATGCCTCTTGGCTATCCGACTGTTTCATCGACGTCAGTCTGTGGCATGCCTCTGGGCTGTCTGTATGTTTCACCGACGTCACTATGTGACATATCTCTGGGCTGTCCGTCTGTTTCACCGACGTCACTATGTGACATGCCTCTGGGCTGTCCGTCTGTTTCACCGACGTCACTGTGTGGCATGCCTCTGGGCTGTCCGTCTATTTCACCGACGTCACTCTGTGGCATGCCTCTGGGCTGTCCGTCTATTTCACCGACGTCACTGTGTGGCATGCCTCTGGGCTGTCCGTCTATTTCACCGACGTCACTCTTTTGGCATACTTCTGGGCTGTCTGTCTGTTTCACCGACGTCACTCTGTGGCATGCTTTTGGGCTGACCGTCTGTTTCACCGACGTCACTCTTTGGCATGCCTTTGGGCTGTCCGTCTGTTTCACCGACGTCAGTCTGTGGCATGCCTTTGGGCTGTCCGTATGTTTCACCGACGTCACACTGTGACATGGCTCTGGGCTGTCCGTCTGTTTCACCGACGTCACTCTGTGACATGGCTCTGGGCTGTCCGTCTGTTTCACCGACGTCACTCTGTGGCATGCCTTTGGGATGTCCGTCTGTTTCACTGACGTCACTCTGTGGCATGCCTTTGGGCTGTCCGTCTGTTTCACTGACGTCACTCTGTGGCATGCCTTTGGGCTGTCCGTCTGTTTCACTGACGTCACTCTGTGGCATGCCTTTGGGCTGTCCGTCTGTTTCACCGACGTCACTCTGTGGCATGCTTTTGGGCTGACCGTCTGTTTCACCGACGTCACTCTTTGGCATGCCTTTGGGCTGTCCGTCTGTTTCACCGACGTCAGTCTGTGGCATGCCTTTGGGCTGTCCGTATGTTTCACCGACGTCACACTGTGACATGCCTTTGGGCTGTCCTATCTGTTTCACTGACGTCACTCCATGGCATGCCTCAGGGCTGTCTGTCTGTTTCACCGACGTCACTGTGTGACATGCCTCTGGGCTGTCCGTCTGTTTCACCGACGTCACTCTGTGACATGGCTCTGGGCTGTCCGTCTGTTTCACCGACGTCACTGTGTGACATGCCTCTGGGCTGTCCGTCTGTTTCACCGACGTCACTGTGTGGCATGCCTCAGGGCTGTCCATCTGTTTCACCGACGTCGCTGTGTGGCATGCCTCTGGGCTGTCCGTCCGTTTCACCGACGTCACTATATGACATGCCTCTGGGCTGTCCGTCTGTTTCACCGACGTCACTATGTGACATGCCTCAGGGCTGTCCGTCTGTTTCACCGACGTCACTATATGACATGCCTCTGGGCTGTCCGTCTGTTTCACCGACGTCACTATGTGACATGCCTCTGGACTGTCCGTCTCTTTCACCGACGTCACTATGTGGCATGCCTCTGGGCTGTCCGTCTGTTTCACCGATGTCACTATGTGACATGCCTCTGGGCTGTCCGTCTGTTTCACTGACGTCACTATGTGACATGCCTCAGGGCTGTCCGTCTGTTTCACCGACGTCACTATGTGACATGCCTCTGGGCTGTCCGTCTGTTTCACTAACGTAACTATGTGACATGCCTCTGGGCTGTCCGTCTGTTTCACCGACGTCACTATGTGACATGCCTCTGGGCTGTCCGTCTGTTTCACTGACGTCACTATGTGACATGCCTCTGGGCTGTCCGTCTGTTTCACTGACGTCACTCCATGGCATGCCTCTGGGCTGTCCGTCTGTTTCACTGACGTCACTCTGTGTAATGCCTCTGGGCTGTCCGTCTGTTTCACTGACGTCACTATGTGACATGCCTCTGGGCTGTCCATCTGTTTCACCGACGTCACTGTGTGACATGGCTCTGGGCTGTCCGTCTCTTTCACCGACGTCACTGTGTGACATGCCTCTGGGCTGTCCGTCTGTTTCACCGACGTCACTGTGTGACATGCCTCTGGGCTGTCCGTCTGTTTCACCGACGTCACTGTGTGATATGCCTCTGGGCTGTCCGTCTGTTTCACCGACGTCACTGTGTGACATGCCTCTGGGCTGTCCGTCTGTTTCACCGACGTCACTGTGTGACATGCCTCTGGGCTGTCCGTCTGTTTCAACCGACGTCACTGTGTGACATGCCTCTGGGCTGTCCGTGTCTTTCACCCACGTCACTGTGTGACATGCCTCTGGGCTGTCCGTCTGTTTCACCGACGTCACTCTGTGGCATGCCTCAGGGCTGTCCGTCTGTTTCACCGACGTCACTCTGTGACATGCCTCTGGGCTGTCCGTCTGTTTCACTGACGTCACTTTGTGACATGCCTCTGGGCTGTCTGTCTCCTTGGGAGTAGGGTGATGGGAGTGATCGCGTTCGTTTAACGGACCCACAGTCGTCTTTTCTGTTCCCTAGGATCATCACTGGTCATTGGTTTGGCCATGACTGTTGGCTCTTTCAATCTTGTGAAGCTGGTGTTACTCATGTGGCTGATATCACTGGTCATTGGTTTGGCCATGACTGTTGGCTCTTTCAATCTTGTGAAGCTGGTGTTACTCATGTGGCTGATATCACTGGTCATTGGTTTGGCCATGACTGTTGGCTCTTTCAATCTTGTGAAGCTGGTGTTACTCATGTGGCTGATATCACTGGTCATTGGTTTGGCCATGACTGTTGGCTCTTTCAATCTTGTGAAGCTGGTGTTACTCATGTGGCTGATATCACTGGTCATTGGTTTGGTCATGACTGTTGACTCTTTCAATCTTGTGAAGCTGGTGTTACTCATGTGGCTGATATCACTGGTCATTACTCATGTGGCTGATATCACTGGTCATTACTCATGTGGCTGATATCACTGGTCATTGGTTTGGCCATGACAGTTGGTTCTATCCATCTTGTGAAGCTGGTGTTACTCATGTGGCTGATATCACTGGTCATTGGTTTGGCCATGACAGTTGGTTCTGTCCATCTTGTGAAGCTGGTGTTACTCATGTGGCTGATATTATCCTGCTCCTTCCAGAAAGTTGACTGTCGTCAGTTGTCTGTTCTGTCATCTTTTTTGACGACGACAAAGGCTTTAAAGTAGAAAATAGCCGGGAATATGAAGCCAACATATTTTGCTTAAAACCAAAGAATATTTGAATATTTGTCACGAGACAAAAATCACCAAAGAAGAAAGAAATTAAATCTGAGCATTTGAGTTTTGGCAGAACAAGATAGGATTTGAAGTACTGAAAACATGAAAAATCCCCTGTTCTGTCAAAAAAATTCGCTGGAAAGAATAGTGAGAGAAACCAATACACAGTATATATTCCACGCACACATTGCTAAACTAAAAAAAAGTGTTGTCAGACTATGAGTATGCAGCATGTAGCGATGAAATATATTACATCGATTTTCTCTGAAGGGGAATGGGGGGATGGGGAGGAGGAAAGTGCATGGTCAGACGTAAACTGAGAGACTGTGTCATCTGGTTTACTGAGCCACGAAAAAAAACCACAACAAAACCATATGATGGATCATTCTTGCTGGCAAAAAGTGCACATGAGTAATTGTTTTTGGCAAAACGTGTACATGCATTAGTCACCCAATAGGACAAGTAGAATATTCTGCCTCAAATGAGGTCAACTTGAAAATATAACAAAATTAAAAAAATCTAACAGAAATACAAATGCGTCAACGTGTACTCGAGGTATTACAACGACGAGAGAGAGAGAGAGAGAGAGAGAGAGAGAGAGAGAGAGAGAGAGACAGAAGAGAGAAAGAGAGAGAAGAGAGAGAGAGAGAGAGAGAGAGAGAGAGCAAAACTTATCTAACGGTGATATCCATATGCGAGCTCTCTCTCTCTCTCTCTCTCTCTCTCTCTCTCTCTCTCTCTCTCTCTCTCTCTACCTCTCTCTCTCTCTACCTCTCTCTCTATCTATCTATCTCTCTCTATCATCACACACACACACACACACACACACACACACACACACACACACACACACACACGCACGCACACACACACACTGACCTATGATGTAGTCATAGTGGCCATCCAGGTGGTCAGTCAGAGGCAGGGGGTCAGGGAAGAACAGCCTGTGGACCATCATCGCCATGACAACCACAGCCACACCTCCCCCACCACTGTAGGGACTGGCGGCGCCATCTTGTAAGAGATCTGCTGGTGTGATCCTCACTCTGTGCACAGGAAATTATTTTCCTTGATAGTGAAACACATGCAGTTGTGTGTTGGACGAGTGGATCTAACTTTGTTCTCTCAGTAAAAGAGTCTTGGGTTTGCTCCCTGCTTGAGGCAGCGAGGTTTGAGATCTTTTCTTAGGAGCCACCATCAGTGTACGCCAGACAACACAGACCTTCAACAAGATCAGACAGATCCAGTTTTGATTTGTTGATCTGGAACCACATCACAATGGAAGGCCAAAATACGCGAGGCAGTTTGCCTTTTGGACTCACGTGGTCCACACCAAAACCGAAAGGTCAAAACGAGAAAGACAAATTGCCCATTGGATTCACGTGGTGCACACCAAAAGTAAAGCTCAAAACGAGAGAGACAAACTGCCCATTGGACTCACGTGGTCCACACCAAAACTGAAAGGTCAAAACGAGAGAGACAAATTGCCCATTGGATTCACGTGGTCCACACCAAAAATGAAAGGTCAAAATGAGGCAGGTAAATTGCCCATTGGACTCACTGGGGAAGAAGATATTCCGCAGCTGGATAAAAGACTCAGGGTGGGTGAGGAAGGAGGAGAGGATGGAGACACAGTGCCAACAACAACAACACCTGATGACAACCACTGAACGTGTACACAGCAGTCATCACCTGCGGCAGACAGAATACCAAGTTCTCAGATCGGAGAATACTTGTTGGCAAGTGTGACAATAAATGCGACAAAATCTTTTTACTTTTATTGCCAGCAGCAGACAATATACCTAGTTTTCGCATCGGAGAATACAACTTCGCAAGGTGACGACACATATGACCAAATCTTTTAGTTTTATTACCAAACTCACATACTTGAAAGGAAAATCAAACAAAGATTATTGGATATTAAGCATTTCTCATCCAAAAACAATGTCCCAGTCGATTGTGGTGAAATCGATTAAAAAAATTTTCTAACAGCTAACTTGATAGATATTGTTATGAAAAATGACATAGCAAAAATTGTTTTCTGCTAAAAATGTATTTTCAGCTTGGAGAAAGGAGATAGACGTCATAACTAATATGACAAAATCAGTCAGTTTTATGCCAGTCATGATTTTCTAAACTCAAACAAAAAGAAAAATGGTGTGATATCACAAACTAGATTATCAAACGTCATCTACGCAAAGGGCTCATGTTCACCAACGCCGATGGGATTAAAACTAATCCAATAAGAAAAGAAAAATCGTAAACAACAACATTAACAACCACTACATTAACTACAATGGTTTCGACCGCCATCATCTTTTCTTACGCTATTTGTAATCGCACGACTGAAATACTTTCTTCAAGCAACAACACATTGTTGCGACTGCAGCGACAACTCTCATCAAAAAGTAAGTTGCAGAGTTCCATTCTACGTACTTTATTACCTTGTAGCTGACACACAAACAACAACAAAGAACATGTGATGAGAACAGATGTGGACCATCTGCAAAATACCCGTGTCGTTTGAAAGAATGAACCAAAGACAGATTTATCTACACAAAGGTTAGAAAAGGAACAGGAGCCATAGTATTCTACCTCAGAACACATATTGAACGACAACAGCAACAAATATAATGATAAAATGAAATGATAATTAAGAAAATGATTATACTGACTGACCTGACGGAATTGTCACTGTATTAGATAATTGTAATTATTTACAAAAAGTCTGTTAACTTCAGAACCAGAAATCGCTTTTGCTGTTTGCAGCATTTCTGATCTATGTGTAACATTCTTAACACGTTTTAATTTGGAACAACAGTTTTAGTCTCTTTGTGTGAAGAGGTTACAAAAGGAACACTCAAAAGGACACGATGGTCTGGTATTTGATGGCCATAAGCGCATGTACATTTGGAGAGAATTTACGTTTCCATGAATTTAAATGAAGGTTATGAACGGACGTTGAAAAATAGCTGGGACATGCCAGAATTTCCGATGTGAAAGGGTTAGTCGTGGAGCCACCATGAACAAGTGTCTGCATTTGTAGGACACCCACACATCCATGGAATGACAGTCTCCATGAACTGACCAAATAGAACTTTGATACGATGCCCCTACAGGCACAGACATGGAGGAGAGGAGCCGGAGAGGACATCCACACTGACGCCATCACAAGAGCAGGGCATGAAGGGCCACAGGCTTTCCAACTTTATTTCAATGTTGATCAATGATGACAGAGTTAAAGATGATGCTAAGGTGTCCTTTTTGTGGTCAAAGTCTACATGGCAAGGCTGTGGCCTGTGGTCCGTTTCATGATGCATTCTAGCTAACAAGCGAGTTCGAAAACTTCTGACAACTGCTGTGTTAGTCAGGGAATTGGAGCAATGCTGTCAGATGTATTTCCCCAGCACGGATCAAAAAGATACGTGGTTTCAACCTTCTCATTTGAGTCAATTGCACTCTCAACTCTGAGAAACATCTTTCTGGAGGTGAAAAAAAAAACTCACGAATAAATGCCGGTCCAGTCACACACACACACACACACACACACACACACACACACACACACACACACACACACACACACACAACGCTAAAACTGATCACAACTATCGTCTAAAATGACCCGGCATATTTACCACAAAATATCTGTCGCACGCAAATGTATACATCCACTCACCTTATGAAAACGATTAACAGCTCAGGAGATTCTCCCCACCACATGGACAACAGATGAGTCATTTTTCGTTCTTTGTTTGTTTGCTACTGTCTTAAATGTTAAATGTGATTTATTTTTTCGCCTGAAGAAGACCCAAGAGGTTGAAATGCATCGTGTCTTGTCATGTGCTTTGTTTGTCAATGTCATTGGCGGTAACTAACACCCTCTCTTTCTAAATTTTGCTTCGTTCGCCGCCGTCAGACACTCCATTTTGAAGCTCAGGAGATTACTAAAAATCTCTCTAATCACAACAGTGAACGATTAACAGAGCAGAAGACGACAACAGTTATACGTTTTCTCACCTCAGAAAACAGGTGGCAGTGATGACCACTGTGATGACGTCTGCTCACCTCAGAAACCAGCTGACAGTGGGAGCAGCAGACGACAACAGTTATACGTTTTCTCACCTCAGAAAACAGGTGGCAGTGATGACCACTGTGATGACGTCTGCTCACCTCAGAAACCAGCTGACAGTGGGAGCAGCAGACGACAACAGTTATACGTTTTCTCACCTCAGAAAACAGGTGGCAGTGATGACCACTGTGATGACGTCTGCTCACCTCAGAAACCAGTTGACAGCGGGAGCAGCAGACGACAACAGTTATACGTTTTCTCACCTCAGAAAACAGGTGGCAGTGATGACCACTGTGATGACGTCTGCTCACCTCAGAAACCAGCTGACAGTGGGAGCAGCAGACGACAACAGTTATACGTTTTCTCACCTCAGAAAACAGGTGGCAGTGATGACCACTGTGATGACGTCTGCTCACCGCAGAAACCAGTTGACAGCGGGAGCGCCAGACGACAACTGGGACAGACTGGGTCAACAGCAGGGGAGAGAAGTGTGTTGCCGCAATGTACTGCATTGTGATAAGCTGTGTGCAATTAGCATGAGCCAGTGTCACCTTGTCAATGACAAACGTGGTCAGAAGAGGCCTCGTCCACGTTCTCTGCATGTCATACAGCAGGCATTCAGGCGGTACTACTATTTCCTGCAGTATGCGTTCAGACAGTGCTACTATCTCCTACAGTATGCGTTCAGACAGTGCTACTATCTCCTACAGCAGGCGTTCAGGCAGTGCTACTATTTCCTACAGTATGTGTCCAGATAGCGCTATTATTTCCCACTGTATGTGTTCAGATAGCGCTATTATTTCCCACAGTATGTGTTTACATAGCGCTATTATTTCCCACAGTATGTGTTGAGATAGCGCTATTATTTCCCACAGAATGTGTTCAGATAGCGCTATTATTTCCCACAGTATGTGTCCAGATAGCGCTATTATTTCCTACAGTATGTGTTCAGATAGCGCTATTGTTTCCAACAGTATGTGTTCAGATAGCGTTATTATTTCCCACAGTATGTGTTCAGATAGCGCTATTATTTCCCACAGTATGTGTTCAGATAGCGCTATCATTTCCTACAGTGTGTGTTCAGATAGCGCTATTATTTTCCACAGTATGTGTTTACATACCGCTATTATTTCCCACAGTATGTGTTGAGATAGCGCTATTATTTCCCACAATATGTGTTCAGGCAGTGCTATTATTTCCCACGGTATGTGTTCAGATAGCGCTATTATTTCCCACAGATTGTGTTCAGACAGCGCTATTATTTCCCACAGTATGTTTTCAGATAGCTCTATTATTTCCCACAATATGCGTTCAGGCAGTGGTATTATTTCCCACAGTATGTATTCAGACAGCGCTGCTATTTCCCACAATATGCGTTCAGGCAGTGGTATTATTTCCCACAGTATGTATTCAGACAGCGCTGTTATTTCCCACAATATTTGTTCAAATAACGCTAGTATTTCCCACAGTATGTGTTCAGGCAGTGCCAGGATTTCCCACAGTATGTGTTCAGATAGCTCTAGTCTTTCCTACAGTATGTGTTCAGATAGCTCTAGTCTTTCCCACAGTATGTGTTCAGATAGCTCTAGTTTTTCCCACAGTATGTGTTCAGATAGCTCTAGTCTTTCCCACAGTATGTGTTCAGATAGCTCTAGTCTTTCCCACAGTATGTGTTCAGATAGCTCTAGCCTTTCCCACAGTATGTGTTCAGATAGCTCTAGTTTTTCCCACAGTATGTGTTAAGACAGCGCTAGTATTTCCCTTAGTATGTGTTAAGACAGCGCTAGTATTTCCCACAGTATGTTTTAAGACAGCGCTAGTATTTCCCACAGTATGTGTTCAGACAGTGCTAGTATTTCCTACAGTATGTGTTCAGACAGTGCTAGTATTTCCTACAGTATGTGTTCAGACAGTGCTAGTATTTCCTACAGTATGTGTTCAGTAAGCACTACTTCTTTTTACAGTATGTGTTCAACTAGCACTTCATTCTCCTACAGTATGTGTTCAGACAGCACTACTTTTTCCTACAGTATATGTTCAGACAGCACTACTTTTTTTCTACAGTATGTGTTCAGACAGCACTACATTTTCCTACAGTATGTGTTCAGACAGCACTACATTTTCCTACAGTATGTGTTCAGACAGCACTACATTTTCCTATACTATGTGTTCAGAGAGCACTACATTTTCCAATTGTATGTGTTCAGAGAGCACTACATTTTCCTACAGTATGTGTTCAGAGAGCACTACATTTTCCTATACTATGTGTTCAGAGAGCACCACATTTTCCTATACTATGTGTTCAGAGAGCACTACATTTTCCTATACTATGTGTTCAGAGAGCACTACATTTTCCTATACTATGTGTTCAGAGAGCACTACATTTTCCCATACTATGTGTTCAGAGAGCACTACATTTTCCTGCAGTATGTGTTCAGACAGCACTACATTTTCCTACGGTATGTGTTCAGACAGCACTACATTTTCCTACGGTATGTGTTCAGACAGCACTACATTTTCCTACGGTATGTGTTCTGACAACACTACATTTTCCTACAGTATGTGTTCAGACAGCACTATATTTTCCTACAGTATGTGCTCAGACAGCACTATATTTTCCTACGGTATGTGTTCTGACAACACTACATTTTCCTAGGACTTCATTTTCCTACAGTAAGTGTTCAGACAGCGCCATTATTTCCTACGACTATTCCTACGATATGTGTTGAGACAACGCTATTATTTCCTACGGTATGTGTGTGTGTGTGTGTGTGTGTGTGTGTGTGTGTGTGTGTGTGTGTGTGAGGAGAGAGAGAGAGAGAGAGAGAGAGAGAGAGAGAGAGAGAGATTCACAGCAAAGAGAGGAGACACCGCCAGTGGCACGATTTCAAGTCTAATACTAACATTCAGTTCCAGAGAAAAGTGAACCACACACACACAACACTCCCCTGCCCTTATACTTTAGGAAAGGAGATTCAAAGATTAGGGCTGGGGTGAATCTCCACGGATTAACGTCAACCCAAACTTTCGTCAGGTTTCAGAGCTGCTATTGACACATACTATCCTTCGTTCCTTATCTGTAAAAAAAAAAAAAACACAAAAAACAAACAAACAGGAATCCCCGCTGGGTTCCTGCTTATCGGCACACTTCAAATTGTATGAGCGTTTGACAAACATGTACTTCGTACTCATAGGTGCGTCCTTTTCACTCGTGGTTTTCAATCACCACTTTCTGAGAAAAAGGTTCTTTGTGCTTCTGTATGTGCCGGCGTATGTGCGCACGCGCATGTGTGTGTGTGTGTGTGTGTGTGTGTGTGTGTGTGTGTGTGTGTGTGTGTGTGTGTGTGTGAGAATAAGAATATGGGCGACTGTGTATGTGTGTGTGTTCAAGAGAGAGAGAGAGAGTATGTGTGTGTTCAAGAGAGACGGAGAGAGAGAGAGAGAGAGAGAGTGTGTGTGTGTGTGTGGGGGGGGGGGTATGTTCAAGAGAGAGAGAGAGAAAATGAGAAAGTGTGTGTGCGCGTATGTGTGTTCAAGAGAGAGAGAGAGAGAGAGAGAGAGAGAGAGTGTGTGTGTGTGTGTGTGTGTGTGTGTGTGTGTGTGTGTGTGTGTGTACTGGAAGACCCGACTCACACAAGGGTCGGGTTTTCCTTTAGCACATCTAGAGCCTTTCACCGTTCTGTGTTACTCAGAATTGGATCATGGTGATGATGATGATGATGATGATGATGATGATGATGATGATGGTGATGATAATGATGATGATGATGATGATGATGATGATGATGATGATGATGACGTCTCTTTACAGGGTTTATGAAGCCCCAGGCCACCCAAGGGTCAGGGGTCCGCTATAGCACATCTAGAGCCTTTCTCCATCCTGTGTTACACAGACCTAACCTGCACGTCGTCCATGTCACAAAGGTGAGAGACAAGAATTTTGAACAATGCTCTATTGGAGGGAAGGAAAGAGACAGTAGAGCCGGAATAGTTCAGTTGGTGAAGCTCTGGACTTGTAATCTTGGTGACCCTGGGGTTGCGGGTTCGAATCTCCGTGGGGCCGTTTTGGAACAGGGGGATTTTAGCCTCGGAGTTAACATCGGTTCTGACTCCATTTCCCAAATAGTCCTTCAAATGAGACTACAAACCGAGGTTCCGTGTGCATAACATCTTGCACACACGTCAAATCCCATCACCAACTTTGGGAAGAGTAGGCCAGTTTGGCCGCTGGTATGGATGACACTTTACACATAGCATGCACCCTGCGTGAGAAATGGAAAGAATGAAGGAAGTAAGGAAACTGAGTGAACGATACTGACTGGATGACACGGGAAACGACTGAATGAAGTGCCGGCAGACAGCTCTTCAGTCGGCATTACCCAGGTAGGCAGCCAGTTGCGTACACAAGAGTGTGGATTGTCAGCGCCTAGAACCTTCGGCAAGGCGCTTTATAAATGCTATGTTGTTATGATGATGATGCATGATGATGATGATGATGATTCTTCTTCTTCTTCTCCTCATTATTATTAGTAGTAGTAGTTTTAAATATGACCAGTGTGAGCATGCTAGGCGTGAAGGAGATCCATGCAGCATTGTCTCATGGACCTGGGAGTGTTAACCTCGTTAATCTAAAAGCGACCCTAGCGCCACGACCGCCTAGACCTGCTTCACCCCTGGAGAGATTTCTCTGGGATCGCTGGCCACTCCTGCTGCAGACTCTGGACTATGTGCTGAACGGGTGTGCGTGTGCGCGCGTGCGTGCGTGCGTACGAGCGCGCGTGCGTGCATGTGTGTGTGTGTGTGTGTCTGTCTGTCTGTGTGTGTGTGTGTGTGTCTGTCTGTCTGTCTGTCTGTCTGTGTGTGGGTGTGTTGTCCAGCACTGGTCGGTGGTTCAACCTTTTCCATGTTCATGTTGAATGCAATCATGGTCAACAAGACGTCCTGCTACCGCTACACCTTTTCTACGGTCGTCTCTTTGCTTTGTGTGTTAATTGATTAACTCCCTTGGTTTATTCCTGTGTGTTGCATTACTGTTGGTTCACGGTTGTTGGTTCTCCCCACAAACGATGTGGCGCGCTCCCTGGGGATGTGCGGCCATGGCGTTCTTTGGCAGCGGTGAAGAGCTGAGGAAGGGACACTACCCTGATGTACAGCTGCACATCACGAGCCTTCTGATTGACTCCCTTCCACTTGCCATCTCAACCCTTCGGTGCCAGGTCAGGGCAAACTGCCCCCGGGGTCAAACCTTGGTTGGCCGTTACAAACGGCTGACTTTCTCCGCTTCCTTTCCAAAGTTTGGTCTGAGCGTGTGTTAAAGTCTTCCACAGAACTACCCCCACACCAACACTTCGCCCTGCATGTGGAGATGCCGCTCGCTGTCTAAGCCTTCTTCCATCTACCCTGCCCCATTCTGTGTGTGTGTGTGTGTGTGTGTGTGTGTGTGTGTGTGTGTGTGTGTGTGTGTGTGTGTGAAAACTGTTCTCACTTCTCTGCTCCTCTTTTACATGCATTGCCATTCTCCCGCTGACAGTGCCGTGGGCAGTGTGTTTTGTGGCTTGTTCATGTCTGTTGGTTTTGAGGTCGGAAGGAAACATAGTTGTCGAATATTCACTGGACTGCTTTGTATTGTATTTTAAGGTCGCATTCGTTTGACCATTAAATGCATCAACCTGTGTGTTTATTTGGCATTTGTGTCGAACAAAATGTTTCAAATCTTTGTTAGATGGATTCAACGCCCATCTTGTGCCGAATTCAATAAGATAAGTGATTGCACGTTCTTCATTTTCGTTGTCCTGCGTGTTGTTTATCTTGCCTGAAGAAGACCTAAGAGGTCGCAACGCGTCGTGTTTTGTCTTGTGAGTCGTTTGTTCATGTTTGGTGGATACAGTGCTTGACATGTTTTTAAAGATTTGTTTAGAACTCCGCCTATAGTCGCCTCATTTGCAGTTAACTTTCTGCCTAAGGTGAAGGTGTTTCCTTATTAAGTTCCCGTTGATGTTTGAGGGAAAGAAATCATGACGGAGGGAAGTCATATCTGGAGGCAAGTGACTCGTAGTTGTTTCCACAGTCAGTTCGCTATCTCCCCTTAATTGATAGATCCCATGATCAATACTTCCTCCATTCAATAACCCCCCCCCCCCCCTGCTTAATACTCTCCCTGATTGCCTATGGCGTGTGTGTGTGTGTGTGTGTGTGTGTGTGTGTGTGTGTGTGTGTGTGTGTGTGTGTGTGTGTGTGTGTGTGTTGTGTGTGTGTGTGTGTGTGTGTGTGTGTGTGTTTGTGTGTATGTGTGTGTGTTTGTGTGTGTGTTGTGTGTTGTGTGTGTGTGTGTGTGTGTGTGTGTGTGTGTGTGTGTGTGTGTGTTTGTTGTGTGTGTGTGTGTGTTTGTGTGTGTGTGTTTGTGAGTGTGTGTGTGTGTGTGTGTGTGAGTGTGTGTGTGTAAGTGTGTGTGTGTGTGTGTGTGTGTGTGTGTGGGGTGTGTGTGTGTGTTTGTGTGTAGTGTGTGTGTGTTGTGTTGTGTGTGTGTGTGTGAGTGTGTGTGTGTGTGTGTTGTGTGTGTGTGTGTGTGTGTGTGTGTGTGTGTGTTGTGTGTGTGTGTGTGTGTGTGTTGTGTGTGTGTGTGTGTGTGGTGTGTGTGTGTGTGTGTGTGTGTGTTGTGCACGCGTGCACACGCACGTGTGTGGTGTTTAATTATGGTACGGGAAAGATTTCTTTCATATCCAAAATCCCCAGAACAAGAGCTTTTTTTCTGTTGTGGGCCGGATAGCATCGAACAGGGGTGGTGGGGTGGGGTGGTTAAGCAGGGGAGTATAAGCAGCAACAAATACGGGGAGTATTGAGCACTGGGGAATTTGGAGCTGGGGGGAGTTTCAAGCAGAGAGGGGGTGGGGAGGGGGTGAGGGGGGCAGGGTGTCAAGACGCTCAAATCTGAATGTCATATTCAGTTGGCTAATAGGTATGTCAACGTGTGTGTTGATTTGGCATTCATGGAGAACAACGAGGTGTTTTCTGAGTGAATTCACTTGAATCTTTGACGGGAAAGAAAAGTCAAAGGAGCGAAATCCGTGTTTGAAGGCAAATACGCGGTAATTGTGTTTAGAGTAGAATGGCTGTGGCCTGTTACACCGGCGTTCGTTGCACTGTCAGCTCTCTTGATAACAAACCCACCTGCTTCTGAGCAACAGGCCGATCAGCACACTAAGGGACGTAACTCTCCGATAGTAAGTGCCGATAGGATGTGGGTGACTGATTGCCTGGGTCAATGCAGCTACATCAACCGCCGGTGTTGTTCTCTGTGTTTTTTAAGACCCCATACCACCACCATCCTCCTTCCCCCTCCCCTCCACACACACACACACACACACACACACACACACACACACACACACACACACACACACACACACACACACACACACATATCGCGCAGATACCCCAGCCTCTCACCCTTTACACACACACACACACACACACACACACACACACACACACACACACACACACATACACGCGCGCGCGCGTGCGCGCTCACGCACATACACACACACACACACACACACACACACATCACACTCATACACACATACGCGCGCGCGCGCGTGTGTGCACGCACACACATACTCGCGCATGCACGTACACATGCACATTCGCGCGCGCACACGCTCGCACACTCACAGAGACAGAGACAGACAGACAGACAGACAGATAGACAGACAGACAGGCTCACAAAATTTGCCAATATGAGGACGGCCAGACAAGGAGCACTGATGCAAACATGAATACAAAATTGGATCGTGGGTAAAATGACTACGCTCACTGCTTCTTTGCCCCATGCCCTCATAAAACACTCAAATAAACCTCCCCCACCCCCATCCCCCCTCCCCCACTCAAAAAAAGAAATCGATAAATCATTTTATCACTCAATTTTGAGACAAAATGCACTCTTCACAAGGAAAACAAAAAAATAAACAAATTTCACAAAGAAAAACTACTTTCTTTAGCCATCGCTGATAGATTTTTGTACTTTCCGATGCACTCAAACAAGAGAGAGAGACAAGAGAGAGAGAAAAGAGAGAGAGAGAGAGAGAGAGAGAGAGAGAGAGAGAGAGAGAGAGAGAGATTAAAACCACGAAGATACTCCAAATCGGATCAAGAAAAATTCGGTGTCGAAGATAGACTGAAATCGCCAAAGATGTTGAAAATTCTTTGTCGCCAGTTATAACAGTATCATTTCACGGGCGTGTGACAGAAATGAATCAGGCGCACAGCCCGATAACCAGTAGCAGGGACCTGGACAGTGTTGTTGACATATCCAAAAGGCCAGTCATGCATTCTGAGAGCTGATTTCAAACCTCCCAAATCCAAGAACTCGCCAGATAGTAACTACAGCAGAGTTGAAATGATCAGGACCAAAGAGAACCGGCGTGGTGGTCATTTACATGACTCAGCCAGCGGTGTTATCAGTGTGTCTTCGCATCACGAGGAACCCAGGGGCTCTGTGTCTGAGGGGTCTTTGATGGAGTCCCCAGCCAAACACCAGCCCGCCACTGAGATGAGCTGGTCAGAGAGATGGGCGCCGGGCTGGACAGAGATAAACCCTGTCTCCTCCACTGCTGATCAACCGACAGTCACCACGAGGCCCCGGCGGCCCTTCCTCCGCCAGTATCGTGACTGTCGTGCACATGACGTGCGCATGACCTGCTGTGACGTGGCCACCATCCCCTGCCCCATGGGAATAAAAGGAGGGGACTGACCAGTGTCCGGGCATTCCTGTGAAGAGAGCTGACCAGTTGGTTTCTTGTATCATTGGACCTGCTCCTTCGTGACCATGGTAAGAGACCAGTGTTTCAGTCGTTGAGGTAGGACTCTTGTGACCATGGTAAGAGACCAGTGTTTCTGTCGTTGAGGTAGGACTCTTGTGACCATGGTAGGATACAGCAGCGTAGTGTGCAGTATCCAGTCATGAAGGATTGTGAAGTTACACCAATGTGAAATCTGTTTTCAAGGTCTGTTAAATCTGTTTTCAAAGTCTGTTAACGTCTGTTTTTTAAGTCCGTTAAATCTGTTTTCAAAGTCCGTTAAATCTGTTTTCAAAGTCTGTTAAATCTCTTTTCAAAGTATGTTAAATCTGTTTTTAAAGTCTGTTAAATCTGTTTTCCAAGTTGTTTATGTATTTTGAAATTCCGAGTAAACGTATTGCAACTATCCCGAGGAGATGAGAATTTCAGCTGCGAGTGTTTGTTTGCCTTTAAGCGAGAATACATCGGGAAAAAAAAGACCGAATCCATTTTACATCGGAAAAAAAAAAGACCGAATCCATTTTACATCGGGAAAAAAAAGACCGAATCCATTTTACATCGGGAAAAAAAAGACCGAATCCATTTTACATCGGAAAAAAAAAAGACCGAATCCATTTTACATCGGAAAAAAAAAGACCGAATCCATTTTAATAAACAATCGGCGAAAATAAGAGTACGGTGGAAGAACGAGTTTGGTGAAGATCATGGTGGAAGAACGAGTTTGGTGAAGATTCATGGTGGAAGAACGAGTTTGGTGAAGATTCATGGTGGAAGAACGAGTTTGGTGAAGATTCATGGTGGAAGAACGAGTTTGGTGAAGATTCATGGGTTAGATCGGAATCCACAGGTTGATCCGGGATCTAATTCGCTGTCGGGAGATCCCACTCCCCATCCCACCCCCGTGCACTCTTCTAGTTCACACTTTTTTTTTTCATAATGTGTGCATTTTCATATACGTATAACGATCTTTTGGACCGGCAACTCTTCACGTCGCTGTCTCAGGATTCTTAGTCAATTAATGACAGTAAAAATATTGAATTACTTCACCTCCAAAGAAACAAAACGAAAATAATCACGACAATTTCATAGTTATGTTCATTTTAATTGCTGCCTGTGGCTACTGCAGCTTACAATTTCATCGACAATGATTTTGGAATGTGCTTAGCAGTGAGTATCCTTGGAGAATGCGTTGAAATATTATTACCATCGATATAACTGGAAATGCTTGATATCGTTCGGTCTCTGAGCATTGTCAATGATTGAGAACATTTTCAGTGAGTTGAGGGGAAATGTTTTACCACAGTCTGGGCGTGTATGGTTTCCCACGCCTATAGCATTCTGGGTAAATATTCTTTTCCATGTATTAAACATCATCCCAAGTTATAAACTCGACATTCAATATTGTATTCAAAATTACTGCAATGGGCCTATTTCTGTGCTTCGGATGTGTTTCTTCTTGGAAATGAAGGATATTGTAAACTGTCTCATGTGGTAATGACGGAATTAAGAACACCATATTGCAAATTCGTCTGCCGTTTTCAGTATAATGCTTATGAGAAGACATCCATTTAAAACACACACACACACACACACACACACACACACACACACACACACACACACACACACACACACACACTCACACACACAAGATTCATTTACATTGAGAACAAAGGGTTTTTTTGTTGTTTTTGTCCGTTTGTTCGTTGGGATGTTTTTCAATATTTCAAGAAAGGATACTGTCATTTCGATTTTAGTTGGACTCGCTGTTGACAGATCAAAATATTTGACAACCAAAGAGGGTCATGTTAGCGACAGCTCTGAAGTCTTAAGCCAGAGAGAGAGAGAGAGAGAGAGAGAGAGAGAGAGAGAGAGAGAGAGAGAGAGAGAGAGAGAGTGCTTTTTGAGCAGTCAGTATGTTTGTTTTTAAGTGGAGAAGCGTTTCTTTTCTTATGTGTTTGTGCATAGTGGTAACTGTCAGAATAGATAAAATATATATCTATATCGATTTATTCTTCCTCCCTTCAAACATACAAACAATTATTAAGAGCTGACGGCTGAAATTTGACGCGGGAACTTGACCACACCTTTGACACAAATCACAGTAGAACAGCTGCACGTGTTAACCGTCACACAACAGACTTTCTCTGCAGCAGAATGGTTTGTCTCCCTTCCGACAGACTGCTGCCTACCTGTTGCTGTGCTGTGTGGCCGTGGTGCTGCCCCTAATGGCGGTGTCCGGGGAGAACGTCCAGTTGATGGAACGGCAGAGGATGCAGGACGCCTGGAGCCAGTGGAAGAAGCAGCATGGTGGGTGGAGGGAGGAGACGTGGGGGGGGAGGGTAACCATTCAGCACCCTGGAAGTTTTTATATATGATGAAATTGCCAGTTTATATCCTTGGCTTCATTATTTTCAGGTGTGGCAATTTGGTTAGTTATAATTATGGGCTCTAATGGTTTTTAGACCTATTTGTATCATTAGTTTATAATCCTTAAACGTAGGGTTTCTGAAGGTCAAGTGACATCATGAGTTGACTCTGTGAGTTTCTTTAGGAAATACCACACTCTCTTTTCAAAGCTGTGTGTGATTCTCTTATGCAATGGAAGCGTCTTAAGTATGTCTCTCTATGCATGAACGCATGCTACAAGTTTATGTCATATATCTCTGTTTCTTTTCTGATTTATTGTTCGTATTTGCTTTATTGCCGATCATGATTTGGTGAGAGTGCAGCGCTACTGCTGTTATTATTATTGTTGCTGTTGGTGCTTTTTTTAAAACTTTAATTACCATTGTTTTTGTTGTGTACTACTACAACAACAAACTATCATTCCATTGGTGAAAATACCGATGATATAATGTGACGGATTATATTTGTGTTGTTGTGTTGTCCATAGTTCGTAGGAGGAAATGTCGATAATAAAATATGAAGTGTCTTTTCTGTAATATTTCACTATCCAGAAGTTGATAGATAAAATGCCGAAAATACAACATGACGTATTATTAAAAAAAAGAAAAGAAAATCCATTTTAGACACTGAGATCTGGTTGTAAGAGATCACCTGTTTCTGATATATTCACCACATTAAATTTACTGATCTGAAAGGACAAAACCAGCTTCCTTTCTTGGCCTGATCTGTGATCCTTGTCTGTCAATAAATGAGAAGGAATTTATTGTGGATTTTTTTTCTGAATTCTACTGAAGGGACATTCTGTTCTGACAGGGAAAGACTATTCCCCCAGGGAGGAAGTGTATCGTCGCCATGTCTTTTCCCAGAACCTGGAGAAGATCGAAGCCCACAACGCCCAGTACCCTGTGTCTGTGTCCTACTACCGTGGCCTGAACCAGTTCTCCGACATGGTGGGTACAACAGGGAGGCCTCTCTGCACTGATGTTATTTAGAGAGAGAAATAGTGTCGGAAGTATAGTGTTTGCTAGTATGTAATTGATAGATTTTGGGGCTGCTATTGCTTAGAGAGAGAAATAGCATGAGAAGTAAACTGATTGTTGGTCATTGATACATTATCGGGGCTGATATTAGTAAGAGAGACAGAAATAGTGTGCGAAGTAGGTGTTTGTTTTAGTGTGAACTTCTTCACTACTGTTGCATGGGTGAGTAGGTGTGGTGTCAATGAGCTCATGGCGCAGTTTACTAAATGTATGAATCAAGGAACAAAATGTGTGTGTGTGTGTGTGTGTGTGTGTGTGTGTGTGTGTGTGTGTGTGTGTGTGTGCTTGTTTGTGCGTTCGAACGTGCGTGTGTGCGTGTGTGTATGTCTTATGATTTATAAGCAAACTGAACTAAAACTAGATAAACTATGGCCTTGTGACAAGTCACTGTCACGGTCTAAAAATTTCAACTATATGGTCTTCTACCACCTTTGATTTATGTATAAAAAGACTGTTACAGAGAACTGTGGTCAGCGAACATTCAAAAGCTTTCGTCCAATCAACTACCCATAATCTCAACATGCTTTGTAATCATGGGCACACGGCGTTTTCTAATGCTTTATCGAGACCTCATTGTCGTACCTTTCTCAGTGCCGAACTATAAGCTGTGGCTGCCACTTACAGAAAGTTCCAGACAGTGGGCACCGACATGAATGTGGTGATATTCAATACATGTTCTTTTCATGGGAGGATGAAGCCTGTCAGATGAACTCATCTGCAGCTGGTAGTGGTATAGATTTTATTTACATAGCCTGAGCCAGCTCTGGTGCTTGAATGACCTTTAAGATTTCCCATCATTTTTCCCAAATTTTTTTTTTTCCAAATATTTTTTTAAACTGTAATCCGACCCAAGGGCTTTAAATCCAAAATAAGCAAGATGGTCTGATTTGTAGTTGGTACGGGATTAGTTTTTTTTTCTCACTCCAACCTCCTTATTACTTTTTTTCTTTTTCTGTTTCCTTAAAGGTGGAGCCTCCATCCTTCTATTTTTCCCCACCCTTTTTTCCCTCTACCCTTCTCCACTGACTCACACACAGCAGGTCTGTCGGTTCCATTACTGATGGGAATTCTAATGCCAACTTTAGAACTAACTTTGGCCATTTGATGCGGAGCGTCTGGGTTTATGCATATTGGTGTGGGGCTGTGTTCAGACGCTGAAGGACTGACCATAAAACAATAAATGTGGAGGGGGGGGGGGGCGCTGCTGATCTGGGATTTTTTTCAGATGGTGGAGGACTTTACCTTAAAACACTATAACTGGGGGGCCGCTAATCTGGGACTTTTTCAGACGGTGGAGGAGTACCGGGTGTACAACCAGCTGCAGCCACGCAGCCACCTGAGCAGTGTGTGTCACGACACTCACCGAGCCGTGACCAACTCTCCCCTACCCGCCACCGTGGACTGGAGGACCAAGGGTTACGTCACAGCGGTCAAGGACCAGGGACAGTGCGGCTCCTGCTGGGCCTTCAGCACGGTCAGTCTGTGTGTGTGTGTGTGTGTGTGTGTGTGTGTGTGTGTGGTGTGCGTGTGGTGTGTGGGGTGTCTGTGTCTGTGTGTCTGTGTGTGCACGCGCGTTTGTATGGGGGGGGGGGGGGGATTGGTGTGGGTGTGTGTTTGCTATGTACAGGCATGAGAGGGGGACGTTGTTGGGTTGTGGTTTGATTGTGTACCTAACTGAGCAAATGGAAATACCGAATGACTGAGCGCTCCTGGAAGATTGTCCACTTTGTCTATTGGATTGAGTTGTCCAATGGATTAATTCTTTATGCAATGGATTGATTCTGTGTGCAGACGGGGTCAGTGGAGGGTCAGCACTTCAAGCAGACTGGACATCTCCTGTCTCTGTCCGAGCAACAGCTGGTCGACTGCTCCCGGGTCAGTAATGGTCAGACTGTAATGTCCATCTGACATCAATACTGGTCAGACTGTAATGTCCATCTGACATCAATACTGGTCAGACTGTAATGTCCATCTGACATCAGTACTGGTCAGACTGTAATGTCCATCTGACATCAATACTGGTCAGACTGTAGGCTGGAGTCCATCTGACGTCAGTAGCGGTCAGATTGTATATATTGTCCATCAGCTAGAGCAAAATCCATACAGGGTTTTCATGCCATACAAAAAGATATGTGCCCACGTTAAATATCATGCCGCAATCATTTGTATCATGCAGTTATTAGCATAGATTTGTTACTATCTCGTTTGTGTATTCTGCAATGTTAAATCATGATGCAAATTATATAGGGTTTGTTTCAAACGTTAAGGTCGTTTACAAATTTGTTACTTACTTGTAGAATTTATACTGGATGGGGAAATTGCATCTACAATATCTGTACGGTGTCAAATGACATGTCATACGTACATTAGATGTTGACAAAAAGAGGAATAACGTCTACATCAGCAGACAGAACATTCATTGGGAATTCAAAAATCCTGTGGTAAGCTAGAAGATCATTAAGAAGTCACGGTATGTTTAAGATGTCATCACATTGATTTAGACACGTCACAAAGTCATTGACAAGTCACATGTTTGAAAAATTCATTACATTCATTCAGACGAAGTCACAAATTCTCTGACAAGAGGTCATAACATGTTTAAAATCACATGTTTGAAAAATGTATTACATTCATTCAGACGAAGTCACAAATTCTCTGATAAGAGGTCGTAACATGTTTAAGAAGTCAGTGCATTCTGTAAGCAGAAGAGACAACACGTTAATGACACGGTAACCACAAAGAGGAAGATGCACACCAACAATCCTGTCCCTGATCGCTCTGCACAGACTAGGGGGGTGGGGGAGGGGCTGGAAGGGGTTTACGGTTTCTGAAGTGAAGTGGCTCTGTCAGGGTGCAGGTTCACACAGTGCTAACAGAGGGAGGGCGCCCCCTGTGTGTTTCAGGCTGAAGGGAACGATGGGTGTAACGGGGGCCTGATGGACAACGGCTTCAAGTACATCATGAGTCAGCCAGGAGGCCTGGAGACAGAGCAGGAGTACCCTTACCGGGCTAGGGATGTGAGAGGCTGCACGTGACACACACACACACACACACCACACACACTGGGATGATGATGATCTCTCTCTCTCTCTCTCTCTCTCTCTCTCTCTCTCTCTCTCTCTTTCTCTCTCTCTCTCCCTCTCCTCTCTCTCTCTCTCTCTCTCTCTCTCTCTCTCTCTCTCGTAACAGGGCTACTGAAATGTATATGATGTGGGACATTGTCGGTGAAGTGTAGGTTTCACATATGCATAGCTCGTGTTTCAGGTTTCAGGTTGCTTACAACACATAGGACCTAATACCTCAGATGTTTACATCAGAATGGCTACCAAGTCAAAATTCCAAATGTGCGTGTGAAATATGCAGCATGTATGCTATGGCACAGGGTCATCACAAAGTGTGATCTGACAGGGGATAATTGAAAGGTGTGATGTGACGCAGTCATGGCACGGTGCTTTGTGCAAGGGTAATTGCCAAGTGTGAAGTGGCACAGGGTAATTGCCAAGTGTGAAGTGGCACAGGTAACTGCAATGTTGATGTGTTTCAGGTGACTGCAATGTGTGATGTGTTTCAGGAGACTGCAATGTGTGATGTGTTTGAGAGTGACTGCAATGTGTGATGTGTTTCAGGGTGACTGCAATGTGCGATGTGTTTCAGGTGACTGCAATGTGTGATGTGTTTCAGGGAGACTGCAATGTGTGATGTGTTTCAGGTGGACTGCAATGTGTGATGTGTTTGAGAGTGACTGCAATGTGTGATGTGTTTCAGGGTGACTGCAATGTGTGATGTGTTTCAGGGAGACTGCAATGTGTGATGTGTTTCAGAGTGACTGCAATGTGTGATGTGTTTGAGAGTGACTGCAATGTGTGATGTGTTTGAGAGTGACTGCATGTGTGATGTGTTTCAGGTGACTGCAATGTGTGTGTTTCAGAGTGACTGCAATGTGTGATGTGTTTCAGGGTGACTGCAATGTGTGATATGTTTCAGGGTGACTGCAATGCGTGATGTTTCAGGGTGACTGCAATGTGTGATGTGTTTCAGGGTGACTGCACTGTGCGATGTGTTTCAGGGTGACTGCCATGTGTGATGTTTTCAGGTGACTGCATGGTGATGTGTTTCAGGGTGACTGCCATGTGTGATGTGTTTCAGGGTGACTGCAATGTGTGATGTGTTCAGGGTGACTGCATGTGTGATGTGTTTCAGAGTGACTGCAATGTGTGATGTGTTCAGGTGACTGCAATGTGTGATGTGTTTCAGGGTGACTGCAATGTGTGATGTGTTTCAGGGTGACTGCAGTGTGTGATGTGTTCAGGGTGACTGCAGTGTGTGATGTTTCAGGAGACTGCATGTGTGATGTGTTTGAGAGTGACTGCAATGTGTGATGTGTTTGAGGGTGACTGCAATGTGTGATATGTTTCAGGTGACTGCAATGCATGATGTTTCAGGTGACTGTAATGTGTGATGTGTTCCAGGTGACTGCAATGTGTGATGTGTTTCAGGGTGACTGCAATGCATGATGTTTCAGGGTGACTGTAATGTGTGATGTGTTCCAGGGTGACTGCAATGTGTGATGTGTTTCAGGGTGACAGCAGTGTGTGATGTGTTTCGTGACTGCAATGTGTGATGTGTTTCAGGGTCACTGCAGTGCCGTGCCCTCCGAAGAGAAGGCCAAGATCTCGGGCTGTGTGGACGTGACCTCTGAGGATGAAGGCGCCCTGCAACACGCCACAGCCCTGGTGGGACCCATCTCCGTGGCCATCGATGCCAGCCACGAGTCCTTCCAGAGCTACAGCGGAGGTACGGTGACCTCTGACCTTTGGCCTCTTTGCAGGAGAGGGTGGAAGGAGGTTGGGGGGGGACAGGAGAGGGCAGAAGGGAGAGAGGAGGGGACATGTTGCCTAAACCAAGAGGACGCTCTGCGCTTCAGTCTTTTCCCATCACAGCGCAACTGATTTCAAAAAGCGGAAAATCTAGGCAGAACTCAGAGGGTAACAGAAATGAAATCCCACTCGTGTATTTCCCTTGGACGCACTAGAATGACATTCGAAGCTGTAGTAAGGCATGTATTTCAGGGTTCTTTTCACATTCGAATGTCCCAGTGTCGCCATGATGATTGCCGTATCAAACACGGCCCGAGAAGCATTTCTTTTGATTCCTAAGTGACTGATCGATGACAACGAATCTGTCTGTTGGTGTTCTGCTGAATGTTTGTGAGTGTTGGTTGTTATTCTTCACGAATCACTTCTTTTCATCCAACAACAGTGAAACTGGACCGATCACCATGGATGTATGTTTGCAGCAGCTGTGTTTGAACTGATGTCTCAGTGTGTGTCTGTAAGCTGCCAGGTGTAACATGTGTTGTAACGTGTATGTAACAGCTGTTGTAACGTGTGTGTGTGTGTGTGTGTGTGTGTGTGTGTGTGTGTGTGTGTGTGTGTGTGTGTGTGTGTAACAGGGGTGTACTACGAACCTCAATGCAGCTCTACCCAGCTGGACCACGGGGTGCTGGTGGTGGGCTATGGGACGTACCAGGGTCAGGACTACTGGCTGGTCAAAAACAGGTACACCTTGATGTGGATAGTGTAGTGATGGTGGTGGTGGTGGTGCTGGTGGTGCTGGTGGTGGTGATGGTGGTGGGCTATGGGACGTACCAGGGTCAGGACCACTGGCTGGTCAAAAACAGGTACATCTTGATGTGGATAGTGTAGTGATGGTGGTGGTGGTGGTGCTGGTGGTGGTGGTGGTGGTGGGCTATGGGACGTACCAGGGTCAGGACCACTGGCTGGTCAAAAACAGGTACATCTTGATGGTGGTGTTGGAGATGTTGATGATACATAGTGGTGGTGATGATACGCTATAAAAACTATTCATGGTCAGGACTACATTCTGGTCAAAAACGGG
>CM065739.1:57876611-57896611 GCA_033310375.1 Conus canariensis
TTTATCGCGGACAGTGTGCGGGTCCCTTTAGCAATAGCGTGCAGAGAACAGCCCCATCACACTTCCCCACTCAACCACCCCTCCCCCCACCCATCCCATGTCGTATGCTGCCAGTGTGCGGTTCGAATTATGGCCGACCCCTCATGCACGGTGACCCACGTTATGGTCGTGGTCCACTGCGTGCGAATAGCGTCATGTTCAGACTGTGTTGCACGTGAAATGTTCACTCACTAATCAGACAGAAATCTCTGAGCTGTCATAGAGTCAGCCTTGAAGAGAAACGTCTGGTGTGTTTTTTACAGCGAGCAGTCTGGGGAGAGAAGTCATAGACAGAATCTTGCTGTGACAGGTGTCCTCCGTGTTCGTTTAGCATCGAGGCTGAGTCATCTGTATTCCCGTATTTCTGTGTGGGATTCTAAGACATGTGTTGAACTGTCAACCTGAAAGTACGTGTTTCTTTTCATCTTCAACATCGGAACCATTGGAATGGATATCTCCACTGCCGTGGCAGGACTTCATGCGCCTTGGCTGGCAGTGTGACTTTTGGTGTCCTATTCTCCATGTCACTCCGAAGACACCGCACCCTTGATGCTCATTCCGACTACTCCCCGACCACAGCCACAGCCTAGCCCATCCTACTACAGCCCCGGCACCAGCAATCCACAAGGAGCAGTCATTCAAGTCTACATGAGGCGACCGTCCACAGCAGATACTGCATTGCTGTCGAGTGACTTGAAAGGTGTTCAGTAGTGAATGTTCTGATGCAACCTGTGCAGGATAGTAGCTATTAAGCCCCCTACTGACGACAATATTTTGTTTGATCGCGAAGCCAGCGTGAGTGAGCTCTCCCTCAGGAGAGTGCCACCATGTCAGTCCAGCGACGAATGTTGCCAGTGTCGGTGACCCCGACAGACCCAGACCAAGGTCAGAGACGTAGAGAGGTCACGGGAACTGAGGTCACCATGAGAGAAGGGCATGAAGGGCCACAGAATTTGAAACTTTTTTTTTTCATGTTCGATGAGGAAGATGGAGATGGTTCCATGGAATTCTGTTGTGGTCTGATACTGCATGACATGTGCTCTACACTCACTTTCAACATATATCCGCACGTGAACAAGACCCGAGAGATACAGACACCTGCAGTGCTGATGAAGAGATCGGAGCAACATTGTCAGAGACGCGTACGTTGAGTGTGGATTGAACTCGACGGTGTGGTCCCAATCTTCCCATGTGAGCCCATAGCAAATTCATCTGTTGGTGGAACTGGTCGGTTCAGAAAAATCCTGCAAATAAATGACTGATGGGAATTGAACGCACAATCTCTCTGCCGGGAATCCACGACGCTAACCACTTCGCCACCGCGGCTGTTTGGCAGAAGGACTAGTGTTTGAAACCCCTACCCATGCTGCTGACGAGCTGTTGGGGGGCGTGCTGCTGTTCATGGGAGGTGAGTCGCCATGTGCCTTCTGGCTGTGTGTGTGTGTGTGTGTGTGTGTGTGTGTGTGTGTGTGTGTGTGTCGTCCTGTGATGTGGTCTGTTGTCAAGTCACCGTTTGCAGTGCTTGAATATGTTTGTCCATCGGCCGTCTGTTTTGCATTGGTTGTAGTATATATTTTGCTAAGTACCATAGTTGGTGGTGGCAGCGGGGGTGGTGATGATGATGGTGGTGGAGGTGGTGGTGGTGGTGATGATGGTGTGGTGGTAGTGGTGATGATGATGGTGTGGTGGTGGTGGTGATGATGATGGTGTGGTGGTGGTGGTGATGATGGTGGAGGTGGTGGTGGTGGTGATGATGGTGTGGTGGTGGTGGTGATGATGGTGGTTGTGGTGGAGGTGGTAGTGCTGGTGGTGATGATGATGGTGTGGTGGTGGTGGTGGTGATGATGATGGTGGTGGTGGTGGTGGCAGTGTGTGTGTGTGTGTGTGTGTGTGTGTGTGTGTGTGTGTGTGTGTGTGTGTGTGTGTTTTCGCAAGTGTGTGTGTGGTGTGTGTGTGTGTGTGTGTGTGTGTGTTGTGGTGTGTGTGTGTGTGGGGGGGGGGGGGTTGCATGTGTGGGTGCGTGTGCGTGTGTGTTCGCGGAAAGGAGGGGGGGGGCTTCCAGTATCATTATATGCGCGTGATAGGGACAGTGTGGGGATGAAAGAAGTCTATCGAACGAATGACAGAATAAGAGAATAGACAAATGGAGGGATGCGGAAGTGTCAAAAGGCTTTGGGGGGGGGGGGGGGGGGAGAGGCGCCTTCGAGCGGACCGTCCGTGCAACATTGAGACAATCGTGCAGGGCAGAATGACGGGTGAAGATAAGGTGGTGAGCGTGAAATGATCATAATTTGTCTGGATATATACATGTGCTAGATTTGCTTAATTCTTCACCGGGAGCCATGATAGATAATAACATAGTTTTAAAAAAGGTATGAATGAAATATATGAATCCACCACTGACACCAGTGGCAAAGTCTGTGATCCTACGAGACAGCCGTATGCAGGACTGCATGCTATAAACACTGAAATAAAGGACGCAAGCAATCCGCAAAGCTGGCTTCTGTGGAAATCCTTCTTCTTCTTTCCCTTGGCTACCGCCTTCATCATTGTGAAGATTCTGCAGACTGTAAGGGGGGTTTGCGTGGAGTTTGACGTCGCTTGAGGTAGAGTTTGCTGGGCCGGGGGGCGGGGGGGGGGCGTTGGGGGGATGAGGACAGGGGGGAGGGGTGTGGGATCAGATTCGGGATTTGAAGCCCTCCAGGGTGGGGCTGAGGGCAACCTCAGCAGGAAGGCTGTTCCAGTCGGATGTGGTCCTGAGAAAGAAAGACTTCTGTCTGTAGAGAGTCCTGCAGTTGGGAAGGTGGTAGGTTGCTGGAAGGCACCGTCGGGTTCCTTTGGGAGCAAAGGGATTCTGGGAGGGTTTGTGGTACGTGTTGATGATGAGGCTTCCGTTGTGGCATTTGTAGAAGTTCACTAGTCACGCCTTTCTCCTTCGTTCTGTGAGGGGGCACCACTGAAGGGTTTCTAGCATGCCTTGTACACTGGACGTTTTCCGGTGTCGATGGGTGACCCAACGAGCAGCTCGGCGTTGGATATTTTCCAGTTTCTTGATGTCCTTCTCTATGTAGGGGTCCCACACAGGGCTGGCATATTCAAGGGTTGGGCGGACTAGTGATAGGTAGGCTTGTTGCTTGATGCGCTGGGATCCTACCTTCAGGTTCCGTCTCAGTAGGCCAAGAGTCTTGCTGGCACGGTTGGAGACACTGGAGATGTGAGGGCTCCAGCTGAGATCAGAAGTTATGGTGACGCCAAAGTATTTGGACTTGCTGACTGTGTCAAGGGTGTGGCCATGGACAGTGTAGTTTGAAGGTAGGGGGTTTCTCTTCCGGCTCACTCGCAGTGTCTGGCATTTATCTGGATGAAAACTCATGAGCCATCTCTGCTCCCACTTTGCGAGTCGGTCGAGATCCTTCTGGAGGGCTTGTTGGTCGCTGGTGGAGGAGATAGTTTTTGTGGCACAGAGTGTCATCAGCAAAGAGACGAGCAGTGGAGGACAGTCCAGTTAGCATGCCATTGATGTAGAGTAAGAATAGGCTAGGCCCAAGAACAGAACCTTGGGGAACGCCAGACTCCACAGGGACAGGACTGGAAGTAGCTCCGTCCACCACTTCTGACTGTTGTCTATCCGAGAGGAAATTCTTTATCCTTTTTCTTCAGTGAAAACAGGGTGCTAGTTGGAACAGTTGCGTAAAACAAATAACGATCTGACATTGCAGCTAAATGGCCTGTGTAGACAAAGCACAATGCTATAATTGTTAACAAATCTTAAGGTATGTAGCAGGAAATGTTCTGATTTCAGTGATCATTTCGTAATTGCGTCCCTTGGTGATGGGGTGAGCGGAAGGAGAAGCATGCTAACCTTACATAGAAATTCCAGTGTTGTGTATTGTTCAGGTCTGTTGGTCTTCAGTTACGATTTGAGATACAAGTTCCCGCAGAATTCTGACCGACACATGAGAATGATGAATGTTTGCGTCACTGTCCCTTCTGTCCGTGTTTCAGGTGACCGTCCCATGTCCATGTGTCTGGCGCTGTGCATTCTGTTTTGTCACCTCCTCAATGATAATGGTATTGGCTTTCCTGCCCCGTTTGTTTACGGATTTGTTTGTGGTCCCATATAAGCAAGCTGGTCTGAATTGAAAACATACTTTTGTGATTATTGATGTTCACAGTTACTGCAGTATGTTGATTACACCTCTGGATACTGCGTCAGTGTTCATTAAGTCGAGAGGAAGGCTAGTGGATTCCAGGATGCTGTCGTTTGGTTCTTTCTTTCTTAGCTGTCCGCCTTCAACCAGTTGGTTTGTTCAGCTGATGTGTCGGACGCTTGGTTCGCACAACGTTGACGCGCAATCAGTCAGACAGAGGAGAGTTCCCTTTTTAATAAACAACTAAACTGTTGTGTGATTCACATGAAATACTGAAGTATCTGTTAATAAACACCTAAACTGTTCTGCGATTCACACGAAATACTGAAGTATCTCTCACTATGGTTTCACATTATCTCACGTGCTTCAGTGCAAAACGTTAACCAGGTCCTCGTGAACTCACAAATACTTTCCTTTAACTGTTGGTCTCAGAGGGTGTGTCACATCAAAGATGTTCTTTTTAACAAACACTTTTTCCCTGGTTCTCACAGACCTACAAAACAGCCTGCTTTGCCTGGCTTTGGTCTCATAGAGCACAAACCCTTCACAGTTTCCGCGACCCCGGACTGACTTAGAAAACATGAATTGTACTTGTGCCCCTTCTCAGAAAAAAACAAAAACAAACGGACATCGTACGTCTTTCACTTGGCTGGGGACAGAGGTTCCTGGAGGCTTCCTTTGCCAGTCATAGGCCAGTCGTGACCTTTGCTTTACATACAGCACTGACATCTTCCGTCTCATTAGAAAAAAAAAATGCAAAAAAACTATGAGGCGTACGCCTTTGCCAACGCCTCCACGTATGACGCCGTCGACCAGTTTGTCTTCCGAGACAATTGCCCATCCTGCAGGTGATAAACCAACCAATCCCGTTATCTATTGCCCATCCTGCAGGTGATAAACCAACCAATCCCGTTATCTATTGCCCATCCTGCAGGTGATAAACCAACCAGTCCCGTTATCTATTGCCCATCCTGCAGGTGATAAACCAACCAGTCCCGTTATCTATTGCCCATCCTGCGGGTGATAAACCAACCAGTCCCGTTATCTATTGCCCATCCTGCAGGTGATAAACCAACCAGTCCCGTTATCTATTGCCCATCCTGCAGGTGATAAACCAACCAGTCCCTTTATCTATTGCCCATCCTGCAGGTGATAAACCAACCAGTCCCGTTATCTATTGCCCATCCTGCAGGTGATAAACCAACCAGTCCCGTTATCTATTGCCCATCCTGCAGGTGATAAACCAACCAGTCCCTTTATCTATTGCCCATCCTGCAGGTGATAAACCAACCAGTCCCTTTATCTGTTGCCCATCCTGCAGGTGATAAACCAACCAGTCCCTTTATCTATTGCCCATCCTGCGGGTGATAAACCAACCAGTCCCGTTATCTATTGCCCATCCTGCGGGTGATAAACCAACCAGTCCCTTTATCTATTCACCACACTCCACGCGCTGCACAGTTTCCCATGACCAGGTATGCCAAGGCCCAAGAGGGAAAACCAGACTTCGGAAACCTCTTTTTGAAAACGTACCATAAGTGATCTCTGTTTTTCCGTAGACCTGCCCGTTTGATATACCAACACACATCAAACGCCGCCCCAGAAACTTAGACACAACTCTTGACAAAGTGACTGTGTTGATTTTCCCACCGATAATGAAATTGTCTGAAGACAATGGTTTGATAGTTCGAGGAACGTGATTCGAATCAGACTGATTGGTTGTTGTTGTTGCTGTGTAGATGTGTCCCGTACTGGGTATATAGGCAAGCACGGGACATCCTTATTTTGAGGGGGGTGGGGATGTTTCCTTGTTTGTCTGCGTGCTCTTTGCTGTCATGTGTGATAAGCGATTCGGTGTCGTAAGCAGCAATTCGTTCGGAGTTATGGGCGTGTATTTATTTCATGATGGGAGCCAGAGTTACCCTACTTGTTTGTTATTTACTGTTTACTGTTCTCTGCTTCATTTAGGATTTCCTTTCAGTGCTGGATGTTGTCTGTGCAGTGTTGCCCAGTCCCCTCGCATTGCTGGATGTTGTCTGTGCAGTGTTGCCCAGTCCCCTCGTATTGCTGGATGCTGTCTGTGTAGTGTTGTCTGCCTCTCCAAACGTTGCTGACTTATTCTGTGTAGTGTTGTCTGCCTCTCCAAACGTTGCTGACTTTATTCTGTGCAGTGTTGTCTGCCTCTCCAAACGTTGCTGACTTATTCTGTGCAGTGTTGTCTGCCTCTCCAAACGTTGCTGACTTTATTCTGTGCAGTATTGTCTGCCTCTCCAAACGTTGCTGACTTTGTTCTGTGCAGTGCTGTCTGCCTCTCCAAACGTTGCTGACTTTATTCTGTGCAGTATTGTCTGCCTCTCCAAACGTTGCTGACTTTGTTCTGTGCAGTGTTGTCTGCCTCTCCAAACGTTGCTGTCTTTATTCTGTGCAGTGTTGGAAGAAACTCCCCCATGCAGTAGAGGATATCTCTTGTCTTTTTTGTTTCTTTAGCTACCCCCACGTTGTTGACTACATGACCAATCACACAGCACAACACAACACCACACCACACCACACCACACCACACCACACCACACCACACCACACCACACCACACCACACCACACCACACCACACACACACACACACACACACACACACACACACGCACGCACACACACACACACACACACACACACACACACACACACACACACACACACACACGCATGCATGCACGCACACACATGCACAAAGACAGAGAAGAGAAGAGAAGTGATAGAGAGGTGGGAGAAGAGACAGACAGATGAACAGAGAGAGAGAGAGGGGGGGGGGAGAGAGACAGAGACAGAGACACAAAGAGAGAGCCACCAAAGAAGTAGAACAGGCAGTTATACACATTTCCCGTTTAATTCTTCAAAACTCAGTTATACACATTTCCCGTTTTATTCTTCAAAACTCAAACCACAAATCCCAACACAGGACTGGCCGGACCATGCTGTCTTGTCCCTCAACAGCCGTCCAACATGGAGCTGTTTCTTGCACGTGAAGCACAGCAATGATATCACAGACTGTGGGAAAAGGCGGCGGAGGAGTGGGGGGGAGTGGGGAGGGAGGAGGGGGCTCAAACGGTGGGGTAGGACGCCATGGAGGCAATGCCACACATGTTGTTTCGGTTCCTGGCCATCATGATGTAACCGTTCATCCCCCAGTCAGCGCCCCAGCTGAAACAGCAAGTCACGTGACCTTCAGCCCACAGACAAACAGACACACTTGTTCGACAGCAAAGCATGCGGCATAAAAAATTTCTGATAAACCTTCCCTTATCAAAGGCTTGTCAGAAATGACACTTACTGTGCGTACTTCGTGCAGTTATGCCGTCACCGACGTCCAAACTAATTTATTGTAATAACTGTGGCATTTTTATGCACTGAAATGATATTGGAAGAGTTCACAGTTATCCAGCCAAGGCCAGGTGCTTGATGATTTAGTTTCAGATTCAGTTTAATATAACCTACCCACCCGCACAGAGCTGTCTTGGGGGTAGCAATACTTCATATGAAAAATCTCTCAGAATACTGTTCAGGACATATTGGACACAAACGATCATTCTCACATTTTCGAATAAAAGATTATGTCTCCGCCTCTTGCCTGGGGAGTGCAGTATATAACTAAGTGTAGGTTTTCTTTCTCTCTCCCCAAAGCACCAAAACATGCAGACTGAAAACCCACAACCTGCTTCAGCAATCTTCAGAATTGGCAGTTGTTTCTGATTTGTGGGTGTGGCACATGATTGTTTCAGTGGGAGTACTCTGATGTTGAAGCTGTTGTTGTTGTTGTTGTTGTTGTTGTTGTTGTTGTTGTTGTTGTTGTTGTTTTGTTTGATCTAAGTAAGCAACAGCAAGTCTTCATCATATGAAATCAAGAACCGGTATTATCTCCACTGTTCACTTTCTGATGAAGATCAAGCGGGCTGATGGACCTGATGTTGACCAGGCAGTAGTCCTGTCCATGGTACGTTCCCTATCCCACGTCCAGCTGCCTCCCCCCCTCCCCTCCCCTCCCAACCCGCCCTCATTATCACCACCACCATCACCACAACTGCCTCCATCCATAACACCAGCTGTATCTGTTTTTGACCAGGCAGTAGACCTGATAGTGAGGGGGGTTTATAGCCTACCTTTACCACCTTCAAAATCACCATCAACAGCAACGCCATCACCACCATCACCATCACTACACTATCCACATCAAGGTGTACCTGTTTTTGACCAGCCAGTAGTCCTGACCCTGGTACGTCCCATAGCCCACCACCAGCACCCCGTGGTCCAGCTGGGTAGAGCTGCATTGAGGTTCGTAGTACACTCCTGTTACACACACGTTACGACAGCTGTTACACACACGTATCAACACCTGTTACAGCCGGCAGCTTACAGACGCACGGCTGAGACATCAGCTCAAACACAGCTGCTGCAAACATACCCTGATGGTGGATGGTCTAGTTCCACTGATGTGGTGATGAGAATGTCGTGATTTGTGTGGAACAACCAAGACCAAAAAAACTCACAACAGAACACCAGCAACAGGCCGTTTGGTGGTAATCAGTCATCCAGGAATCAGGAGTAACGTTTCATGGTGAATCGCCTGTTTCTGATACGTCTATCAACATGGCGACGCTGGGCTATTTGAATATGAAAACAACACTAAAAACGTCCCTAATACTGTGCTGAATGGAAGTCTTGTGCGTGAAAGGGAAATACAGGGATGGAATTTTCGATTATTCTCTCCATTTCGCCCAGGTTTTCTTCTTGGAATCGGTTCAGCTGTGACGGAAAAGACAGAACGGCTGACTAAAGTCCTACACTCGGTTCCAGACCATAATAAGCGTTCACTGATTTTTTTTTCCTGATTCTTACGCTCATCGACCATAACACAAAAAAAACGTTGGTAAATTCTGACCCTCCGCGTGATTTAAGCAACATGTACCCTCCCCTCTCTTCCCCTCCCCCTTCTTCCTCCCCCCTCCACCCTTCCTGCAAGGCCAAAGGTCAGAGGTCACCGTACCTCCGCTGTAGCTCTGGAAGGATCGTGGCTGGCAATCAGGATGGGTCCACCAGAGGCCTCCGGCTGTTGCTGGAGGCCTTCATCCTCAGAGGTCACGTGCACAGCCGAGATCTTGGCCTTCTCTTCGGAGGCACGGCACTGCAGTTTCCCTGGGCCCTAACACATCACACATTGCAGTCACCCTGAAACACATCACCATTGCAGTCACCTGAAACACATCACACATGCAGTCACCCTGAAACACATCACACATTGCAGTCACCCTGAAACACATCACACATTGCAGTCACCCTGAAACATCACACATTGCAGTCACCCTGAAACACATCACACATTGCAGTCACCCTGAAACACATCACACATTGCAATCACCCTGAAACACATCACACATTGCAGTCACCCTGAAACACATCACACATGTGCAGTCACCCTGAAACACATCCACAGTGCAGTCACCTGAAACACTCCCATTGCAAGTACCAACAATATATTGAGTGTTAAACATGGTAACAATTCTTAGGTGAACTTTATGGGTCTTTAGTGCTGTAAACGACATGAAATCTGAAACACGGGCTATACAAATTTGAAACATGTTGCAATTACTATTTTTCACATTACATACATTTTAGTTGCCCTGTTACCTGAGACAGACGGACAGACAGACAGAGAGAGAGAGAGAGAGAGAGAGAGAGAGAGAGACATCAATCCCAGTGTGTGTGTGTGTGTGCGTGTGTCACGTGCAGCCTCTCACATCCATAGCCTGGTAAGGGTACTCCTGCTCTGTCTCCAGGCCTCCTGGCTGACTCATGATGTACTTGAAGCCGTTGTCCATCAGCCCCCCGTTACACCCATCGTTCCCTTCAGCCTGAAAACACACAGGGGGCGCCCTCTGTTAGCACCGTGTGAACCTGCACCCTGACAGAGCCACTTCACTTCAGAAACCGTAAACCCTTCCAGCCCCTCTCCTTGTCTGTGCAGATCAGGGATAGGATTGTAAATGGGGCGTCGTCCTCTGTAAGGTCCTTACAGTGATCAAGATCTTCCTCTGTAAGGTCCTTACAGTGATCAAGATCTTCCTCTGTAAGGTCATTACAGTGATCAACATCTTCCTCTGTAAGGTCATTACAGCGATCAACATCTTCCTCTGTAAGGTAATTACAGTGATCAACATCTTCCTCTTTAAGGTCATTACAGTGATCAACATCTTCTGTAAGGTCATTACAGTGATCAACATCTTCCTCTGTAAGGTCATTACAGTGGTCAACCTCTTCCTCTGTAAGGTCATTACAGTGATCAACATCTTCCTCTGTAAGGTCATTACAGTGATCAACATCTTCCTCTGTAAGGTCATTACAGTGATCAACATCTTCCTCTGTAAGGTCATTACAGTGGTCAACCTCTTCCTCTTGGATTGTGGCTGTTAGTTGTTGTGGGTTTTGTCCTTGTAGTCCTGTCTTTAATGCATGTCACGACTCTTTGTCAGTGAGGTCTGGGGAATCTGATCACTCCATGTTGATTCCAGTTCTAAGTTGTGACTTTTTGTCAGTTAATGCTGTGGCTTGTTCTCGATGAACATAGTAACTTAATATGGAAACTTCATGGAACCGAATGTTGTAAAGTCATGTAACTGAACTCTGTGACTCCTTCTTAATGAATGCAGTATCTAACGAATTCAGTAACTTCTTCTTAATGAACTGTGGGATTTCTTCTTAATCAATCTTATGGATGCTCTAATTTCTCCCGTGATTTGTGAATTCCCCAATGGATGTTGTGACATCGGATGTGTACGTTATTCCATGTTTGATAAGCATAGGTGTGGTGAACATCCAATGTACACGTGAAATGTCATGTGACAATGTACAGATACTGAAGATGCGTCTTTTTTTCGGCATACACAATATTTGTTTATATATGAGAACTGAATGTGTAAAGACCTCAACATTTGAAACCGAACCCTATGTAGTTTGGATCGTAATTTAGCGATGCAAAATACACAAAAGATTCGATTCTAAATGCGTACTAAGAGAAGAATCGTACAAGTAAATAAAGCATAATATTTAACGTGGACACAAATTTTCTTTTACGGCACGAAATCCCTCTATGCATACTGCCAAAACTGGTGGACAGTACAGTCTGACCACTACTGACGTCAGATGGACTCCAGCCTACAGTCTGACCAGTATTGATGTCAGATGGACATTACAGTCTGACCAGTATTGATGTCAGATGGACATTACAGACTGACCAGTATTGAAGTCAGATGGACATTACAGTCTGACCAGTATTGATGTCAGATGGACATTACAGTCTGACCAGTATTGATGTCAGATGGACATTACAGTCTGACCAGTATTGATGTCAGATGGACATTACAGTCTGACCAGTATTGATGTCAGATGGACATTACAGTCTGACCAGTATTGATGTCAGATGAACATTACAGACTGACCACTACTGACCTGGGAGCAGTCAACCAGCTGTTGCTCGGACAGAGACAGGAGATGTCCAGTCTGCTTGAAGTGCTGACCCTCCACTGACCCCGTCTGCATGCAGAATCAATCCATTGCATAAAGAATCAATCCATTGCATAAAGAATCAATCCATTGCATAAAGAATCAATCCATTGCATAAAGAATAATCAATCCATTGCATAAAGAATCAATCCATTGCATAAAAAATCAATCCATTGGACACAGAATCAGTCCACTGGACAAAGAATCGATCCATTGGACAAAGAATCATTTCATTGGGCAAAATTTAATCCATTGCATAAAGAATCAATCCACTGAAAAAGCGTCAATCCATTTCACATATAATTCATTCATTGGACAAATACTAAATGCATTTGACAACCAATTGATCCACTTGACAAAGTTTCAGCGCAGTAGACCATCAATTAATCCATAGGATAAAGTTTCAGTGCATTAGCTGTCGTTCTTTTCATAGTCGTTCAGTCAGATACACAATCCATAGGACAAAGTTTCAATGCATTAGCTGTCGTTCTTTTCCTAGTCGTTCAGTCAGATGCACAATCCATAGGACAAAGTTTCAATGCATTAGCTGTCTTCTTTTCTAGTCGTTCAGTCAGATGCCAATCCATTTGACAAAGTTTCAATGCATTAGCTGTCGTTCTTTTCCTAGTCGTTCAGTCAGATGCACAATCCATAGGACAAAGTTTCAATGCATTAGCTGTCGTTCTTTTCCTAGTCGTTCAGTCAGATGCACAATCCATAGGACAAAGTTTCAATGCATTAGCTGTCGTTCTTTTCCTAGTCGTTCAGTCAGATGCACAATCCATAGGACAAAGTTTCAATGCATTAGCTGTCGTTCTTTTCCTAGTCGTTCAGTCAGATGCACAATCCATAGGACAAAGTTTCAATGCATTAGCTGTCGTTCTTTTCCTAGTCGTTCAGTCAGATGCACAATCCATAGGACAAAGTTTCAATGCATTAGCTGTCGTTCTTTTCCTAGTCGTTCAGTCAGATGCACAATCCATAGGACAAAGTTTCAATGCATTAGCTGTCGTTCTTTTCCTAGTCGTTCAGTCAGATGCACAATCCATAGGACAAAGTTTCAATGCATTAGCTGTCGTTCTTTTCCTAGTCGTTCAGTCAGATGCACAATCCATAGGACAAAGTTTCAATGCATTAGCTGTCGTTCTTTTCCTAGTCGTTCAGTCAGATGCACAATCCATAGGACAAAGTTTCAATGCATTAGCTGTCGTTCTTTTCCTAGTCGTTCAGTCAGATGCACAATCCATAGGACAAAGTTTCAATGCATTAGCTGTCGTTCTTTTCCTAGTCGTTCAGTCAGATGCACAATCCATAGGACAAAGTTTCAATGCATTAGCTGTCGTTCTTTTCCTAGTCGTTCAGTCAGATGCACAATCCATAGGACAAAGTTTCAATGCATTAGCTGTCGTTCTTTTCCTAGTCGTTCAGTCAGATGCACAATCCATAGGACAAAGTTTCAATGCATTAGCTGTCGTTCTTTTCCTAGTCGTTCAGTCAGATGCACAATCCATAGGACAAAGTTTCAATGCATTAGCTGTCGTTCTTTTCCTAGTCGTTCAGTCAGATGCACAATCCATAGGACAAAGTTTCAATGCATTAGCTGTCGTTCTTTTCCTAGTCGTTCAGTCAGATGCACAATCCATAGGACAAAGTTTCAATGCATTAGCTGTCGTTCTTTTCCTAGTCGTTCAGTCAGATGCACAATCCATAGGACAAAGTTTCAATGCATTAGCTGTCGTTCTTTTCCTAGTCGTTCAGTCAGATGCACAATCCATAGGACAAAGTTTCAATGCATTAGCTGTCGTTCTTTTCCTAGTCGTTCAGTCAGATGCACAATCCATAGGACAAAGTTTCAATGCATTAGCTGTCGTTCTTTTCCTAGTCGTTCAGTCAGATGCACAATCCATAGGACAAAGTTTCAATGCATTAGCTGTCGTTCTTTTCCTAGTCGTTCAGTCAGATGCACAATCCATAGGACAAAGTTTCAATGCATTAGCTGTCGTTCTTTTCCTAGTCGTTCAGTCAGATGCACAATCCATAGGACAAAGTTTCAATGCATTAGCTGTCGTTCTTTTCCTAGTCGTTCAGTCAGATGCACAATCCATAGGACAAAGTTTCAATGCATTAGCTGTCGTTCTTTTCCTAGTCGTTCAGTCAGATGCACAATCCATAGGACAAAGTTTCAATGCATTAGCTGTCGTTCTTTTCCTAGTCGTTCAGTCAGATGCACAATCCATAGGACAAAGTTTCAATGCATTAGCTGTCGTTCTTTTCTAGTCGTTCAGTCAGATGCACAATCCATAGGACAAAGTTTCAATGCATTAGCTGTCGTTCTTTTCCTAGTCGTTCAGTCAGATGCACAATCCATAGGACAAAGTTTCAATGCATTAGCTGTCGTTCTTTTCCTAGTCGTTCAGTCAGATGCACAATCCATAGGACAAAGTTTCAATGCATTAGCTGTCGTTCTTTTCCTAGTCGTTCAGTCAGATGCACAATCCATAGGACAAAGTTTCAATGCATTAGCTGTCGTTCTTTTCATAGTCGTTCAGTCAGATGCACAATCAAATCCTGCTCAACAGCTCTCTCCTTTCACCCATCTATACTGCGTGCACACACGTGCGCATGCGTGCAGCGCGCTCACGCGTGCGCTCCCGCACACACACACACACTCTCACACACACACACACACACACACACACACACACACACACACACACACACACACACACACAACACAACAGACTGACCGTGCTGAAGGCCCAGCAGGAGCCGCACTGTCCCTGGTCCTTGACCGCTGTGACGTAACCTTTGGTCCTCCAGTCCACGGTGGCGGGCAGGGGAGAGTTGGTCACGGCTCGGTGAGTGTCGTGACACACACTGCTCAGGTGGCTGCGTGGCTGCAGCTGGTTGTACATCCGGTACTCCTCCACCGTCTGAAAAAAGTCCAGATTAGCGGCCCCCCAGTTATAGTGTTTAAAGGTCAGTCCTCCGCCATCTGAACATAGTCCCACACCACCAACCACTCACCCCATGCTGTTTATTTTGGGTGTAAAGCGACCTAGCGCTAACGAGACTAAGACCCATCTGGAATGACAGAAACATCACAATCAGTTCCAAGATCAGACTGAAGCGCTCCCTGGTCATTGCCATATTTCTCTATGCCTGTGAGACGTGGACTCTGACAGCTGAACTTGAGAGAAGGGTTCAGGCATTACAGATGAGATGCTTCTGCCAGATCCTTGGCATCTCATACAAAGACCCACATTATCAACTTGGAGGTCCAGGGTCTGTGGCTGTGGGCGGGGCGTCGGAATGAGCGACGTGGGTGCACTGCCTCTGAAGTGGCGCAGAGGTTGGAACAGAAAAAAAAAAAACTTGGAGGTCCAGACCAGGGTAAGGCAAAGCATTGGACCATACGAAGACCTGTTGTCCACAGTGAAAAGAAGGACAATGAGATGGTATGGTCAGGTATCAAGATCAGCAGGACTTGCCAAAACCATTCCACAAGGAACAGTGCCAGGAGGCAGGAGAGGAAGACAGAGAAAGAGATGGGAGGACAACATCAGTGCATGGACTGGCCTCACACTCAGCAACTGCCTCAGAGCGTCTGAGAACCGGGAGGAATGGAGGAAGCTGGTTGCGAAGTCTTCTGTGTCGCCCCAACGGTCTTCAAGACTCCGGGATGGGTGATAGGTGGTAGGTGGTAGGTGATGGGTGATAGGCAAAGCTCCATTTTTTTAAATCCTTCGAAACATCTGTGGAAATCTTACAGATCATTCGAACACAAAAGCTGGCTCATGCTGTATGAATGAGCTACATATCATTACCAGCTGTATACAAATTCTGCTGAAGATTTCATCTTTCCACAGACAAAGGGAAATGCACGTAGCATCATCATGTTCATTTTGGTGTCCACTTCTGGCACCTTCTGTAAGTTGCAGCCACACATTGCAACTCTGCGCTGGCACCATGGTGAAGTCCTGGCACAGTCTGAGAGAAAGCGACGTGCTCGTTGTTTACAGGATGTGGAGATCTGGGTGTTGATTTTACTCAGATGTTGAATGTTCTTTCACCACATTCCTTCCTTTTTAACAAGCATTTTGTACGACTTCCTCAGTGACATTCTGCGTCATTGAACGGCGTTGGTGGACCATACGACTGAAGTCTGCCGGTCATAACCATGACTCATTACAAGATCATAATTTATCTCTGTTGTGGTCAGTTTATTTATGATCTCAACACACACACACACCCCACACACACACACACACACACACACACACACACACACACACATTTTATTCCTTGATTCACACATTCACGAATCGTCGCCATACACTAACTGAAGTCGCACTCGTAAACCCATGCCACAGTAGTAAAGATCATACTGAAATACACACTTACATGACATACTATATCTCTCTGTAACTGATGTCCTCCCCGAAATGAATCAGTAATAGACGAACACTCTCCTTTGCATATTGTTTCTCTCTCTGACTAACGTCAGCGCTGAAACGAATCAAGAATCGACAAGCAAGCATTCTAATTCCCACACTATTTCTCTCTCTAAATAACATCGGTGCAGAGAGAACGCCCTGTTGTACCCACCATGTCGGAGAACTGGTTCAGTCCACGGGTGTAGGACACAGACAGAGGGTACTGGGCGTTGTGGGCTGAGATCTTCCCCAGGTTCTGGTAAAAGACGTGGTGACGGTACACTTCCTCCCTATAGTTGGAGTAGACTTTGCCTGGCAGAACAAAAGCAAAGCTGCTTTATATGTCAGCAAACACAGGCACATTATTCTATTGACTGCAAGATGCTGTTGACAGACAAGGATCAGATAAGACCAAGAAAAGTCACTCGTTTTGTCTCTCAAAACAACAGATTCAGCATGCTGTAGTATAGTTAGTTCTTTCTCTGGCGCAAAACACAAACCAGGCGAACATCTCTGTATCAACAGATTCAGCTTGCTGTAGTAAAGTTAGTTCTTTCTCTGGCACAAAACACAAGCCAGGCGAAACATCTCTGTATCAACAGATTCAGCTTGCTGTAGTATAGTTAGTTCTTTCTCTGGCGCAAAACACAAGCCAGGCGAACATCTTCTGTGGCGACCCATTCCAAATGATTCAACGCCCATCTTGCGCTGAATATGAGAAGATAACGGATCACTCGTTTTTCGTTTTCGTTACCCCGAACGTTGTTTATCTTGCCTGAAGAAGACCTTAGAGGTCAAAACGCGTCGTGTTTTGTCTTGTAACTTGTTTTGTCCTTGTTTGGGGCGGACTCACTAAGAATTACTTTTAAAACCCATTACAAATGTCAGGAAAAAAAGTTTTTGGAGGCGTTTGTTGCCAGCAACAACTGGAGTCTATCTGTCATGCATGTACTAGTTTTGAAGGAGAGGGTTATGGTGGTAAAGGGATTGGTATCAATTTTTATTGCAGCAAAATAGGACGAACAGTCATATGTTTCATGAATCTGTCACATACAAAAATCAATATTGTTTAGGTCCTCAGCTGACGTAGACGATGGCTGGCAAAAACAAGAAGAAAGAAACAAAAAACTGGTGAATGTATCAGAACCTAGTGATGCTTTAAAACTAGACATCGGTTTCTGAAATATCTAAAAAAATTCCTGACCAATGGAAAGAATCTGTTTAATAACACGTCATGTTCTGTTAAGAGCATTTCCACATATGAAATATGGATAGCAATATGTTACAGAAATAACACTTCATATTTTATTATCGGCATTTTCATCTCTGAAATACGGACAGTACAATCATTCAAAAATAATCCATCACATGATATCATCCGGTTTTTTTTTTCACCAATGGAATGATATTTTATTGTTGTTATTGTTGTAGAAAACAACAACAGTGATGGTAATTACAATAAAAAGCAGCAACATCAAGTTTGATAGTAGCGGCAGGAGTGCTGTACTCTCACCAAATTATGATCGGCGTTCAAACAAATACGAACAATAGATTTATTATTCCTTTAAAAGACAAACCGGAGATATTAAACGAAAGCACAATTTGTAGCATGCATGCATTCATACACAGACATAAAGAAGACTTTTCCATTGCACCATTGCATAACAGACGCACACGCAGCTTTGACAAGAGGCTGTGGCTATTCCTAAACGAAACTCACAGAGTCAACTCCTAATATGATTTGACCTATAAACAACAGACCTTAAAACACACACACACACACACACACACACACACACACACACACACACACACACACACACACACACAAAACCACCTCTAAAGCCGAGAATTATGATTAACCGAATTGCCAAACCTGAAAATGATAAGGCCAGATTTTAAAAAAGAAAAAAAAACAGAAAGACAACTGAAGAAAATCTGCAGAGTGCAGGACGGTTACCTTACCCCCCCCCCCCCCCCCCCCACGTCTCCTCCCTCCACTCACCATGCTGCTTCTTCCACTGGCTCCAGGCGTCCTGCATCCTCTGCCATTCCATCAACTGGACGTTCTCCCCGGACACCGCCATTAGGGGCAGCACCACGGCCACACAGCACAGCAACAGGTAGGCAGCAGTCTGTAGGAAGGGAGACAAACCAGTCTGCTGCAGAGAAAGTCTGTTGTGCCACGGTTAGCACGTGCAGCTGTTCTGCTGTGATTTGTGTCAGAGGAAGGGTCAAGTTCCCACGCCAAATTTCAGCCCCAGCTCTTGATAACTTTTTATATGAATAATGTGTGGAATAATGCATCGATGCCTTTCATATTCTATTAGAACTTCTATGCACAAACAAAGGAAAAAAGTTGATTTCCAAAATATTGGATTCATTCTGCTAAAAACTCTCTCTCTCTCTCTCTCTCTCTCTCTCTCTCTCTCTCTCTCTCTCTTCTCTCTCTCTCTCTCTTCTCTCTCTCTCTCTGTGGCAGCAAATGACAGTGTCCGCATTTGATGAAAAGCCCATACCGTTTGTCCTGAATGTAAATGGATCTCGTGTTGTTGGGTTTTTTTGGGGTTTTTTTTTTTTTGGACTGGATTTCTACTCATCGTGATATACTGAAAACGGCAGCTGAGTCTGCGAAGGTGGCCTCAGAAATATACACCAGTTATCCAATAGTGCTGTCAGTTCCGTCATTGTCAAAGCAGACAATTCATGATGTCTTTTCCCTCAAAGAAGAAACGTATTCGAGATACAGATATCCGACGCCTGATTTGAAATCATGATATCAGGGACTACGTTCAGAACCTGAAGGATAGGATAATACGTGGACGATGAATTGTCCCTGGGGCTTGCTCCACAATGCATCAAAAACGAAATGTGCCCAGACAGCTGATCGACGTAAACATTTTTCAACACAGTTGACTGAAAATGTTCATAATCATTGAGAGTGCTTAGAAAACGAATTATTCTAAGAATGTCTGGATAAACTGGTTGGAAGAAAATTTCAGTGTATTCTCTAATGTCATCCACAGAGAAACGCATGATGACATTCGTAACCAGTATCGATAAAGTTTGAAGGTATGATAATCACAAGCAGGAATTAAATATGAAGTTCACAACCCCCCAGACGAACAGATTGAACAAGTTATTGTCACTGGTTTCATCCTATTTCTCTGAAGACGAACAACTCCACATTCATTCTCTATCACTAACCAAGAATCCTGAGACACTGACATTAAGAGTCACAGATCTACAGAGTCATACAGCATGTTTGAAGAGGACAGAAATCTCGAAAAGTATTTTTAAAGGAAGAAAAACACGACATGTTGAAAAACATGAGTCATTAGGTTTTTTTGTAAAACAGTTTAAACTATAGGGCAGTACAGTGCAGATCCCCCAACGATCAAACGGATCCCGGATCCACTGTCTGATCCTAAACCAACCCACCGATCTCCACCAAACTTAAATGGGCATGCTCTTCAGCCATGTTCTACATCTGCAACTGGATTCATTAAAAATCGGTTTGGTTTGTTTTTCCTGGAATTTTTTTTCTGAAAGGGCAAACAAACGCTAACAGTTGAACTCATCATTTTCTAAGTAGAGGTAACAGTCTATCAACACATGGTTTTAAAATGCGTGAACAACTTTGGAAACAGATTTAACAGCGGATCAACTTCACTATGAATCCAACATGTTCCGGTACTGCATGAATCAAGTTTCTAATGGGACATCCAATTTAGAAAAAGCAAAAATTACACTGGGACATCCAATTTAGAAAAAGCAAAAATTGCTCAGACACATCAGCAAACTGAAGTCATTAACGTCCT
>CM065739.1:57901611-57921611 GCA_033310375.1 Conus canariensis
TGTCTACATCCTCAAACTGTGGATATCGTCTCGCAGTGTTGTCTACATCACTCAAACAATGCTGGATATCGTCTCGGCAGTGTTGTCTACATCACTCAAACAATGCTGGATATCGTCTCGGCAGTGTTGTCTACATCACTCAAACAATGCTGGATATCGTCTCGGCAGTGTTGTCTACATCACTCAAACAATGCTGGATATCGTCTCGGCAGTGTTGTCTACATCACTCAAACAATGCTGGATATCGTCTCGGCAGTGTTGTCTACATCACTCAAACAGTGCTGGATATCGTCTCGGCAGTGTTGTCTACATCACTCAAACAATGCTGGATATCGTCTCGGTAGTGTTTGTCTACACACTCAAACAGTGCTGGATATCGTCTCGCAGTGTTGTCTACATCACTCAAACAATGCTGGATATCGTCTCGGCAGTGTTGTCTACATCACTCAAACAATGCTGGATATCGTCTCGGCAGTGTTGTCTACATCACTCAAACAATGCTGGATATCGTCTCGGCAGTGTTGTCTACATCACTCAAACAATGCTGGATATCGTCTCGGCAGTGTTTGTCTAATCACTAGACAACGCTGGATATTGTCTATGCGGTGCTCGCTCTCTGCCTCCCCGAACATTGCTGGAAAATGTGTAGGTAGTGTTGTCTGCATCTCTAAACGTTGATGGATACGGACCATAGACTGTTGTCTGCATCTATAAACATTACTGGGTGTTGTCTATGGAGTGTTGTTTACAACTCCGAAAATTGCTGAATATTGTTTATAGTGTCTTTTCTACATCTCTAAACACTGCTGGGTGTTGTCTATGGATGTTGTCTACATCTCTAAACATTGCTGGGTATTGTCTATGGAGTGTTGTCTACATCTCTAAACATTGCTGGGTGTTGTGTATGGAGTGTCATCCACCCCTAATACATGCTGTATAGTGTCTATATTGTGTTGTTTACCTACCTATCCACGCATTGCAAAGCACAAAGTTGGTCGTCTTGAATACTTTTCTTTTTGACAAATTTTGACCTCAGAACTCAGAAAACCTATATACCGATCAACAATTGAGATTTTAGGAAGAGCCCTATCTTCCAATCTGTCCTTGCTAAGCTGAAACATGCGATGATATTGTTTTTAAATGAAAAGAAAAGGTAAAGGATAAAAATAAGAAGAAAAACACAGAGAGAAAAAAGATAGCACACAGGATTATGAAGTACATGATACACACACCCACACCCACACACACACCACACCACACACACACACCACACACACACACACCACACCACACCACACCCACACACACACCCACACCACACACACACACACACACACACCACACACCACACCCACCACACACACACACACCACACCCACACCACACACACACACACCACACACACCACACACACACACACACACACCACACACACACCCACACACCACACACACACACACACACACACACCCACACCACACACACACCACACACACACACACACACACCACACACACACCACACCCACACACCACACACACACACACACACACACACCACACCCACACCCACCACACCCACACACCACCCACACCCACACCCACACCCACACACACACCACACACACACACACCCACACACACACACACACCCACACACACACCCACCACCCACACACACACACACCCACACCCACACCCACACCCACACCCACACACACACCACACACACACACAAATATATATGCAAAGGCTTGACAAAAAGTATGCATATGTACGCAGTTACAATGTATCATGTTGTCAACAACAAAACAAATGAAGTGGGGGTGAAGAGTGGGGATGAGGTGGGTGTGCTGGTGGGGGGGAGGGAGATAGGGGGGATAGGCTGGTGTGCTGGGTGGGGGCAGGTGAAGAAGTGGGGGATGAGGTAGGTGTGCTGAGGTGGAGAGAGGGGTGATATGTAGGGGGATAGAGTGGTGATGCTGTGGTGGGGGGGACGAATAGGGGATGAGGTGGGTGTGCTGGGTGGGGGGGGGTGAGGATAGTGGGGGATGAGGTGGGTGTGCTGGGTGGGGGGGGGGAGGATAGTGGGGGATGAGGTGGGTGTGCTGGGTGGGGCGCGATGGGGGACGGAAAAAAGAAAAACAAGACAGAAAAGCTTGCCCTTTGACACAAACACGTGCGCACACCACACACACACACACACACACACACAACACACACACACACACACACACACACACACACACCACACCATTTTCTCTCTAAGTCGATCAGATAAACAGTGACTATATGATGATGTTTGCTGTATGTTAGTTATTGTTAGTGGAGTTCACAGCCAGGATGAGGGTGATGATGGTAATGGTATTGACAAGAAACAAAATACAGGATTCTAAGAGAAGTTGTTTTTCCTCACTGAGTGAGGATAGTGAGTGGGTATCATGTCTTGAGATGGTTAGTGTGGTAAGAACGTGCACATCTGTACTTATGATGATTTAAGCATTTGATTACTGCCAAGTACTTCAATGAGACAGTGTTGTGTACACCAAAGAGTCTGTGAAATATTTTCCAATGTCTTTTTTTTCTATTAAGATGTGCCATGAACGACATAATTTTAGATTAGGGGGAAAAGAGTTCCAGACGGATGAACCTGAAAATGCATAAGATGCCAAGCATATAAACGTACTCCCAGTTTATCTTGAATACGCGTGAGATATTCCATAAAGAGGAAAAACCGTTTTGGGCCGTTATAGCCGTTAGTAATGGCTATTCTGGTAAACATCGGGCATCATCCGTGACCCATAATGAACATACCTACAAATTTTCAGAAAGATCGGCCCAGTAGTTTTGTCTGGAGCGAGTGGAACACATTTTGACCACACACACACACACACACACACACACACACACACACACACACACACACACACACACACACACAGACGGCATTTCTTCGTTCCCATTCTAAAGCACTCGCTGTTCTATAAGAACTGGGAGTACAACTAGTGTTGACCATACTGATCCGAGTACGTGGTAGAATGTAAGTGTTAGAACCATGTCGACACGAGGCCTTAGTAATAAAGCTCTGGCGTATTGTGGAGTCAGATGATTGTGTACTTTGTACAAGAAGTACAGCTTTGCTGGAATCTAGCTGTGTTTGCGTGCAGCGGCAGTGTGTTTAACTCAGCCTGTTGTACAAGAAGTACAGCTTTGCTGGAATCTAGCTGTGTTTGCATGCAGCGGCAGTGTGTTTAACTCAGCCTGTTGTACAAGAAGTCAGCTTTGCTGGAATCCAGCTGTGTTTGCATGCAGCGGCAGTGTGTTTAACTCAGCCTGTTGTACAAGAAGTGCAGCTTTGCTGGAATCTAGCTGTGTTTGCATGCAGCGTTAGTGTGTTTAACTCAGCCTGTTGTACAAGAAGTGCAGCTTTGCTGGAATCTAGCTGTGTTTGCATGCAGCGGTAGTGTGTTTAACTCAGCCTGTTTTGTTAACGTGGATGAGGAAGAATCTGGTGGAGTGATATATGCAGCTCTTCTGTGCGTTGACTCTAGTTTTCTATGGTGAGTCTTTGCTGCACAGTCCCAGACTGCCGATGCATAGTTGATGTGAGAGAGACAGTGAGCCTGGAAATAACATACTTTGAGAGAGACAAAGACGGAGACAGAGAGGCTGAGAGACAGAGGCACAGAGACAGACAGACAGAGTGGGATTCAGAGACAGACAGACAGAGAGGGATTCAGAGTCATACAGAGTCAGAGATAGCGACAAAGACAGACACAGAGAGACAGCGAGACAGACCAGACAAGACAGGGCAAAGACGGAGAGACAGACGGAGAGACAGAGAGAAGGGGGTGTACAGACAAATGGGCAGACAGCTAGAGAGAGAGAGAGACAGACAGAGGGTAGGTAGTGAGAGTGAGACAGCGAGAGTAGTTGCGTGTGTGTGTGTGTGTGGTGTGTGTGTGTGTGTGTGTGTGTGTGTGTGGGAAGGAAGACTTAAGGTAAAGCAGTTGGTGTGTGTGTGGTGTGTGTGTGTGTGTGTGAGAGAGAGAGAGAGAGAGAGAGCAGTAAATCATATTACCATCACACCCATTTCCAATTTTATTTTTCACCAAACCTCAGTACATAGGAACTCTCCCAGACGCCTTGTGTCAAACGACTTCATATTTAAATCGGCAAACAAATGTCCAGTTATAAATGAACGCACACACTCAGCATGGTAAGAGTCAGATTTACTTTAAAAGAAAAACAACTCAGTGTCCCGAGAACTTCATTCTTCAGAACTCCTATCACAATCCCCAACACAGGACTGGCTGAATCATGTTGTTTTTCTCTCTCGTTCTTCAACAGCTGTCCATCATGCAAATGTTCATGGCACCGTTACCCCGAAGACCAGACACAGTAATGACGTAATGACGTCACAGATGAAGAGCGTGGGGGGGGGGATGTGGGAGGGATGTGGAGGAAGAAGAGGGGGGGGGGCACGAGATGGCGGAGGTGAGGGGTCGGGAGGGGACAGAGGAAACTGGATGGGAATGGGGGTGGGAGGTGAGGGTTTCAAACGGTGGGGTAGGACGCCATGGAGGCAATGCCACACATGTTGTTTCGGTTCCTGGCCATCATGATGTAACCGTTCATCCCCCAGTCAGCGCCCCAGCTGAAACAGCAAGTCAGGTGACCTTCAGCCCACAGACAGACAGACATCTTATACAGCAAAGTACGTGACATCAACATTTCTGATCCAACATCACGTATGCCAGACACCAAACAGAAGTGAAACTTGTTGTTTGTATGTAGCACGTGCAATGATCCCTCTCACTAATGTCCCCAAAATAATCTATTGTCATAACTTAGGGATATTTGCTTCGCACTGAAATGATGTTGGGAGATTCCAAAAGGTTATCAAGTCCGTGCGAGATCTTTCATGTTTCACTTTCAATTTTGTTTCTGTTCTAACCCAAAACGTCCCACAGGCGGCCCTCTTCGGGATGTGGTACCTCATATCAAAGAGTATCTTGATAAAAGAGATCATATGTCAGGACATGCTGAATACAAATGAGCCTTCTTACAGTTTGGATATTGAGTATTATTTCTCCGTTTCTTTATCAGAGAGTCCAGTGCATAATTGCTTGCAGCTTTTGTTCCTAAAAAAAAAAAAAAAAAAAAAAAAAAACACGGCTTATCGACTTTAAATCCAGAACCAGCTTCAAAAACTTTCAGTATCAGAGAAACCCAAACAGTCACTTGTATCTATTTTTTATGGATCCAGTGCGTAATTATTCTAATTAGTCTACATTGGTGTTGAATTTTGTTATGTGTTTTATCAATTGTGTGTGTGTGTGTGTGTGTGTGGTGTGTGTGTGCGCGCGCGCGCGCGCACGCTAAAAACAAACCGCCCCAGACAGTGTATACTGAAGCAAGGACTAGTCCCCTGACTGTGCACTTTCATATGAAGACCAAACAGGCTGACCTACCTGATGCTGACCATACAGCAGACCTGTCAGGATACATTCCATATTCCACGTTCAACTGTCTCACCCTTCCCTCCCCACCCCCACCCCCTCACCGTGCGCTTTCAGATAAAGACCAAACATGCTTTCGTACCTGATGCTGACCATTCAGTAGTCTTGTCCATCATACATTCCATATCCACGTTCCACTGTCTCCCCCCCCCCCCCCTCCCCTCCCTACCTGCCCTCATCACTAGGACCACAACTGCCACCATCAGCGACGCCATGCCGTATCTGTCTTTGACCAGGCAGTAGACCTGACCCTGGGTTCGTTCCAAAGCTTACCTTCGCCCATTACCATCCCGTTCTTATCACCATCACCACCCCCACCACCATCATCACCACAAACTACAACACTAACACCCCCAACATCAAGGTGTACCTGCTTTTGACCAGCCAGTGGTCCTGACCCTGGTACGTCCCGTAGCCCACCACCACCACTACCACCACCACCACCACCACCACCACCATCACCATCACTACACTATCCACATCAAGGTGTACCTGTTTTTGACCAGCCAGTGGTCCTGACCTGGTACGTCCCATAGCCCACCACCACCACCACCACCACAGCACCACCACTCACACCACCACCAACCACCACCACCACCTGACACCACCACCAGCACCACCACCATCACCATCACTACACTATCCACATCAAGGTGTACCTGTTTTTGACCAGCCAGTGGTCCTGACCCTGGTACGTCCCATAGCCCACCACCGCCACCACCACCACACACCACCAGCACCATCACTACACTATCCACATCAAGATGTACCTGTTTTTGACCAGCCAGTGGTCCTGACCCTGGTACGTCCCATAGCCCACCACCACACACCACCACCACCACCACCACCATCACTACACTATCCACATCAAGGTGTACCTGTTTTTGACCAGCCAGTAGTCCTGACCCTGGTACGTCCCATAGCCCACCACCACCCACCCCCACCAGCACCACCACCACACACCATCACTACACTATCCACATCAAGGTGTACCTGTTTTTGACCAGCCAGTGGTCCTGACCCTGGTACGTCCCATAGCCACCACCACCACCACCAGCACCACCACCACCACCATCACTACACTATCCACATCAAGGTGTACCTGTTTTTGACCAGCCAGTGGTCCTGACCCTGGTACGTCCCATAGCCCACCACCCCCACCACCACCAGCACCACCACCACCACCATCACTACACTATCCACATCAAGGTGTACCTGTTTTTGACCAGCCAGTAGTCCTGACCCTGGTACGTCCCATAGCACCCACCACCACCACCACCACCCACCACCACCACACCACCACTCACTACACTATCCACATCAAGGTGTACCTGTTTTTGACCAGCCAGTAGTCCTGACCCTGGTACGTCCCATAGCCCACCACCACCACCACCACCACACTCACCACCACCACCATCACTACACTATCCACATCAAGGTGTACCTGTTTTTGACCAGCCAGTAGTCCTGACCCTGGTACGTCCCATAGCCCACCACCACCACCACCAGCAGCCACCACCACCATCACTACACTATCCACATCAAGGTGTACCTGTTTTTGACCAGCCAGTAGTCCTGACCCTGGTACGTCCCATAGCCCACCACCAGCACCCCGTGGTCCAGCTGGGTAGAGCTGCATTGAGGTTCGTAGTACACCCCTGTTACACACACACGTCACAACAGCTGTTACACACAGCAGTTTACAGCCACACCGCGGAGACATCATTTCAAACCCAGCTGCTGCAATAAACATCCATGGTGACCGGTCCAGTTTCACTGGTGTTGGGTGAAAAGTTGTGATTTGTGAGGAAAAACAACCAGCACACACATACATTCAGCAGGACACCAACAGACAGTTTGGATCAGTCATCAAAAGACACGCTTCCCGGAGAATGGGTTGTGTTTGATATGTCAACCAACATGGCGACACTGGGACACGCGGAAATGTGACAAATGATAATGAAGTACGTGCCTAACTACAATTTCAAGTGACATTTAAGTGCGTCCAGGGAAAGACACGAATGCGATTTCATTTATATTATCCACTCGGTTCCACCTAGATTTTATTTTCGTTTTTTTTTTTCGTTTTTTTCTTTTTCTTTTTTTGATGAATCAGTTCAACTGTGAGAGAACAGACGGAAGTACAGACACAAGTCCAACACTCGGTCCCAAACCCTAACGAGCTTTCATTGGATCGTTTCCTGACCTCTCACCCTCATGCACCATCACAACAACACCTCTCACCCTCATCCACCATCACAACAACACATCTCACCCTTATACACCATCACAACAACCAAAAAGAAAAATGATGGTCAACTCTGAGCCTTTCAGTCATTTAAGCAACATGTACCCTCCCCTCTCCCTTCCGCCTCCCTCTCTTTTTCCCCACCCCCTTCCACCCTCTCCTGCAGAGGAGCCGAAGGTCAGAGGTCACCGAACCTCCGCTGTAGCTCTGGAAGGAGTCGTGGCTGGCATCGATGGCCACGGAGATGGGTCCCACCAGGGCTGTGGCGTGTTGCAGGGCGCCTTCATCCTCAGAGGTCACGTCCACACAGCCCGAGATCTTGGCCTTCTCTTCGGAGGGCACGGCACTGCAGTTTCCCTGAAACACATCACACATTGCAGTCACGAAACACATCACACACTGCTGTCACCCTGAAACACATCACACATTGCAGTCACCCTGGAACACATCACACATTACAGTCACCCTGAAACATCATGCATTGCAGTCACCCTGAAACACATCACACAGTGCAGTCACCCTGAAACACATCACACAGTGCAGTCACCCTGAAACACATCACACAGTGCAGTCACCCTGAAACATCAACATTGCAGTCACCCTGAAATCACATCAACATTGCAGTCACCCTGACACATCACACATTGCAGTCACACTGTAAACACATCACACAGTGCAGTCACCCTGAAACACATCACACGCATGCAGTCCCCTGAAACACATCACACATTGCAGTCACCCTAAAACACATCACACATTGCAGTCACCCTGAAACACATCACACATTGCAGTCACACTGAAACACATCACACAGTGCAGTCACCCTGAAACACATCACACATTGCAGTCACCCTAAAACACATCACACATTGCAGTCACCCTGAAACACATCACACATTGCAGTCACCCTGAAACACATCACACAGTGCAGTCACCCTGAAACACATCACACAGTGCAGTCACCCTGAAACACATCGCACAGTGCAGTCACCTGAAACACATCACACAGTGCAGTCACCCTGAAACACATCACACAGTGCAGTCACCCTGAAACACATCGCACAGTGCAGTCACCCTGGAAAACACATCGCACATTGCAGTCACCCTGAAACACATCACACATTGCAGTCACCCTGAAACACATCACACATTGCAGTCACCCTGAAACACATCACACATTGCAGTCACCCTGAAACACATCACACATTGCAGTCACCCTGAACACATCACACAGTGCAGTCACCCTGAAACACATCACACAGTGCAGTCACCCTGAAACACATCGCACAGTGCAGTCACCCTGAAACACATCGCACAGTGCAGTCACCCTGAAACACATCACACATTGCAGTCACCCTGAAACACATCACATATTGCAGTGACTCTGAAACACATCACACATTGCAGTCACCCTGAAACACATCACACAGTGCAGTCACCCTGAAACACATCACACATTGCAGTCACCCTGAACACATCACACTTGCAGTACCTGAAAACATCACACATTGCAGTCCCTGAAACAATTCACACAATGCAGTCACCTGAACACATCGCACATTGCAGTCACCTGAAACACATCACACTTGGCAATTAGACATAGAGCATTTTGCAATTACCCATGCCACATGACACTTTGCAATTACACTTGACATAGAGCCTTTTGCAATTACCCTGCGTCACATGAACTTTGCAATTACTTTTGACATAGACTTTTGCAATTACTCTGCGTCACATGACACTTTGCAATTACTTTGACATAGAGCCTTTTGCAATTACCCTGCGTCACACGACACTTTGCAATACCTTTGACATAGCCTTTGCAATTACCTGCGTCACATGACACTTTACAATTACTTGACATAGAGCCTTTTGCAATTACCTGCGTCACACGACACTTTGCAATTACCTTTGACATAGAGCCTTTGCAATTACCTGCGTCAATGACCTTTGCAATTACCCTCGGCATAGAGCATTTTGCAATTACCCTGCGTCACATGAACTTTGAAATTACCCTGTGCCACATCACACTTTGAAACGAGCCTGTGCCACATCACGCTTGACAATCACCCCATGCCAAATTACAGTTGGCCATTACCCTTGACACAGCGCACTTTGCCATTACCCTGCGTCACGTCACACTCTGAAATGACCCCATGCATCGTAATTACCCTGTGCCATGTCGTACACACTGCTTGTTTTTGACTTGCGCATTTGGCATTTTGACTTGCTAACAATTTGGATGGAAACCTCTGAGGTCTTTTGTACTCTTAGCAACCTGAAATCGGAAACATGAGGTATATTGAATCGACTATGTCCCACATCAAATATATTTCAGTGTTACTTGAGAGAGAGAGAGAGAGAGAGAGAGAGAGAGAGAGAGAGAGAGAGAGATCATCATCCCAGTGTGTGTGTGTGTGTGGTGTGTCACGTGCAGCCTCTCACATCCATAGCCTGGTAAGGGTACTCCTGCTCTGTCTCCAGGCCTCCTGGCTGACTCATGATGTACTTGAAGCCGTTGTCCATCAGCCCCCCGTTACACCCATCGTTCCCTTCAGCCTGAAACACACAGGGGGCGCCCTCTGTTAGCACCGTGTGAACCTGCACCCTGACAGAGCCACTTCACTTCAGAAACCGTAAACCCCTTCCAGCCCCTCCCCCTAGTCTGTGCAGAGCGATCAGGGATAGGATTGTTGGTGTGCAGCTTCGCATTTATTGTATAATCAGCTTGTATTGGTAAAATCCACATCTCGTCTTAGTAAATTGTGTCAACTGTTTTCAATCTTTGTAACGCACTGTGTCAAACGGGGATTTATCGATATTTTTGTGACTGGTCCAAGCTAGTTTTTTCCCCATAAGGGGTGGTTTCTTTTCTATCTATGTTGTGACTTGTCCTCGATAAACGTTAAGCCTTTTTCTCCATGAAAGATTTGTTTCTTTTCTATCTATGTTGTGACTTGTCCTCGATAAACGTTAAGCCTTTTTCTCCATGAAAGATTTGGTTTCTTTTCTATCTATGTTGTGACTTGTCCTCGATAAACGTTAAGCCTTTTTCTCCATGAAAGATTTGTTTCTTTTCTATCTATGTTGTGACTTGTCCTCGATAAACGTTAAGCCTTTTTCTCCATGAAAGATTTGGTTTCTTTTCTATCAATGTTGTGACTTGTCCTCGATAAACGTTAAGCCTTTTTCTCCATGAAAGATTTGGTTTCTTTTCTATCTATGTTGTGACTTGTCCTCGATAAACGTATCCAGAAGCCTTCTTTTCTCCATGAAAGATTTGGTTTGTTCTTTTCTATCTATGTTGTGACTTGTCCTCGATAAACGTTCAGCCTTTTTCTCCATGAAAGATTTGGTTTCTTTTCTATCTATGTTGTGACTTGTCCTCGATAAACGTTAAGCCTTTTTCTCCATGAAAGATTTGTTTCTTTTCTATCTATGTTGTGACTTGTCCTCGATAAACGTTAAGCCTTTTTCTCCATGAAAGATTTGGTTTCTTTTCTATCTATGTTGTGACTTGTCCTCGAAAACGTTAAGGCTTTTTCTCCATGAAAGATTTGAGTTCTGATCATCCAATGATGCACTTTGTTTAAAGGTTTGACTTTCTGTGTTTGAGTGTTTTGGCTTGTTCTCAATGAATACAGCCATTTCGTGTCCACGAATGTTGTAACTTTATGGAACCGGGTGTCGTAATTTTTTTTTATTTAACTGAATGTTGTAATTTTATGTAATCGAATGTTTTGACTTCTTAATGAATGTAATAACTTCTCAAACATACCATGACCTCTGACATGTAAATTTGTGAGGTCGTCTGAATCAATATGATGAATTTTCAAACGTGACGTTTCAGAGTCTCAAAATCAATGTGATGACTTCTTGAACATGTCGTGACTTCTCAGTGAATGTCGTGACTTCCTCCTAATAAAGCTTATGGATGTTCTCGCTCATCTCAAGAATTTTTTTTTCATTCGCAAAGGATGTTGTGACATCTAATGTAGAAGTTCTTCCTCGTTTTGTCAACTTCTGATGCAACGTGACATGTCATTTGACAGTGTAGAGATATTGAACGTGCAATCTTCCCCCTTTCAATATAATTCTACAAATAAGTGACTAATTTGTAAGCGACCTTAACATTTGAAATGAAACCCTGTATAGTTTGGATAATGATTAAGCATTGCGACATACGCAAAAGGTATAGTAGCAAATCTGTACTAGTAACTAAATGATACAAATGATTGCAACATGACATTTAACGTGGGCACTTATCTTCTTGTACGGCATGAAAACCCTTTTTGAAATCTCCTGTAGCTGATGGACATTGTATACTGTGTGACCACTCTGACGTCAGATGGACTCCAGCCTACAGTCTGACCAGTATTGATGTCAGATGGACATTACAGTCTGACCAGTATTGATGTCAGATGGACATTACAGACTGACCAGTATTGATATCAGATGGACATTACAGACTGACCAGTATCGATGTCAGATGAATAAGACTGACCAGTATCATTCAGGACATCAGTCTGACCAGTATCGATGTCAGATGGACATTACAGTCTGACCAGTATTGATGTCAATGGACATTACAGTCTGACCAGTATTGATGTCAGATGGACATTACAGACTGACCACTACTGACCTGGGAGCAGTCGACCAGCTGTTGCTCGGACAGAGACAGGAGATGTCCAGTCTGCTTGAAGTGCTGACCCTCCACTGACCCCGTCTGCACACAGAACCAGTCCATTGCATAAAGAATCAATCCATTGCATAAAGAATCAGTCCATTGTTTAAAGAATCAGTCCATTGTTTAAAGAATCAATCAATATGCATAAAAGAATCAGTCCATTGCATAAAGAATCAGTCCATTGCATAAAGAATCAGTTCATTGCATAAAGAATCAATTAGTTGCATAAAGAATCAGTCCATTCCATAAAGAATCAATCAATTGCATAACGAATCAGTCCATTGCATAAAGAATCAGTCCATTGCATAAAGAATCAATCAATTGCGTAAAGAATCAGTCCATTACATAAAGAATCGGTCCATTACATAAAGAATCAATCCATTGGACAAATAGTCAGTCCGTTGGACACAGAATCATTCGATCAGTCAGGGACGCAGTCAAACCACTACCCAACAACATCAACGCCTCATGCATGTATAGAAGTTGTATGCACACACACACACACACACACACACCACACCACACACGCACGCACGCACACGCCGCGCACCACACACCACACACACACACCACACACACACACACACACATACACATATACACACATACACACAGACTGACCGTGCTGAAGGCCCAGCAGGAGCCGCATTGTCCCTGGTTCTTGACCGCTGTGACGTAACCCTTGGTCCTCCAGTCCACGGTGGCGGGCAGGGGAGAGTTGGTCACGGCTCGGTGAGTGTCGTGACACACACTGCTCAGGTGGCTGCGTGGCTGCAGCTGGTTGTACACCCGATACTCCTCCACCGTCTGAAAAAAGTCCCAGATTAGCGGCCCCCCAGTTATAGTGTTTTAAGGTCAGTCCACTACCAAGGCTAGTTGTTTAGCCAGTACTCCTCCACCATCTGAAAAAAGTCCCAGATTAGCAGCCCCCCAGTTACAGTGATTTATGGTCATGAACGATGCAGGGTTATTATATGTATGTAGATTCTATAAATAATTGTCAACCTTTCATTTAAAAGATCATGCCTACATCCATCTACTATTCCAGTGTTTTTTGTTTTTTGTTCTTTATTTTTTCTTCATTTTTTTCAAGGCTTTTACAACATTGAAGTCCTGGCAGAATATTTAAAGACGCTGTGTGTCCGAGTTTTTATTTCAGCTGACGTTTAAGCATTGACTTCGCTCAGGCATTGAATATTCTTGACCACGTCCCTTCTTTAACAGGCTTTGCGAAGTATTCTGTGGGGATGTTTTCCCATACTTTAATGGCCAGAACAATCTACGACTGCGGTTAGCATACCATGTCAAATCACTTATAGCACGACTATTGCTTGACCGTAGTTTCTCTGCTGTGTGCATGTGTTCTTGTGCTTTGTTTATTGATTCACACATTCACTAGGCAAACTGTCATTTAAAAAAAAAGTATCCTGAAGATCGCTGTGATTAAAATAGACTACAGGCGTGAGAAAATCCACACTAAAATAAACTTGGCCTTCCCATACTGTGTCTCACTCCAACTCATATCAGCCCTGATATGCATCAATCATAGGCAAAGAAATGCTCGACTTCTCATACTATGTCTTTCTTTTTTTTTCAAACTAAAATCCGACGCGAAATGAACCACTAATCTACAAATAAACTCCCTGCTTTCCACGCTATTTCTCTTACTACTGTTAATCCGAAAATAAATCTAATAATAGGCAAATAGACACTCTATTTCCCATCCTCTCTCGATCTAACATGAGCATAAAGCAGTCAATCACAGACTAATCTCTCTCTCTCTCTCTCTCTCTCTCTCTCTCTCTCTCTCTCTCTCTCTCTCTCTCTCTCTCTCTGATATCCGCCTTATAATGAATCAATGATAGACAAAGCAAACACTCTACTTCCCACACTGTTTTTCTTTCTCTAAATAACATCAGTGCACAGAGGCCTCCCTGTTGTACCCACCATGTCGGAGAACTGGTTCAGGCCACGGGTGTAGGACACGGACACAGGGTACTGGGCGTTGTGGATCATGATCGCTTTCAGGTTTTGGTAGAAGACATAGCGGCGGTGCAACTCCTCCCGAGGAGAATAGTCTTTAGCTGTTGGAACAAACAAATAATAACTCCATTAGCCTATATTTCAGGGGAAGAAATCAACGTGATTTTTTGGTCGCAAACATCATCGACAAAAAGTCTACGAAGGGAAATTCAGCTCCTTCTTTCAGATGGATGCGTCTGTCAAGTCTTAACAGGGGGAGTTAGTCTGACACATATCTACTGGGTTTGATAATGTATATATCCTAACATACAAGTTCATTATAGAGTTTTTGTCGTGACGAAACGGAAATCTTACACGATGCCATGTGTTGATTGTATACAGTAAAGCAGCTGACATTTCAAACATCAACCTACAAACACCGTGACTGGCAAACAACAACAAACAGAAACCTAGTGGATATGTCGGAAACTGCTGATATTACAACACTGGAGCTTATTTTCCGAAATATCTCAAAATACTGAGTCTGTGCATAGAAAACTGCTGCAGACATAATGCGTCGTATTCTATGATGGGTATTTGTACCTAAGAAACAATAACCTTTTTTGTATAGTAGTAAATGGCAGCCACTGTAGTGACACAACTGACAAGTAGCAAGAGCGGTGAAAAATCAAAGCGGAAGTAGTGATTTGTTCTCACAATGTCCAAACATTGTTGATAATAACGAACACGAATAACATCCTTGGAAACGACTAAAGACATGCGAAATGAAATGATATAACAACTAACAAAATAAACCACTAACTAATGATTTCAGGATCTGCACCGGTAGAAACATTTAAAAAAAAAAAAAAAAACAGATTCAAAAGGAAAAAACAGAAAACGTTATGAGTCATATATTCTTCAAAGGCAACAGATCTTTGCTTTCGGAGAACCTCCGATTCGAAACATTGCCGTCTTTTTTTCTTCCTATTGGACCTATTGGTCCGTCCTTTGCTTCAGTGTTATAGTAACAGGAACGTTTTCATTACTGATTTAATTAAGACACTTCTGTTGTACAGCAGAATCACATGAACATTTTCATAACGGGACATAATCAACAGTCTTCTGTTGCACACTAGAATCACATGAGCATTTTCATAAAGGGACATAATTAACAGTCTTCTGTTGTACAGCAGAATTACATGAACATTTTCATTAATGGACATGATGATTAACACACTATAATTGCATAGCAGAAACACAACATTAACAATTTCGTAAACGGACATGGTTAACACAGTGTCAAAGGGAGGCAACTGCAGGCAGGCATTGAAGCAAACTTCAAAGGGAAATCACTGTACCGCCGAACGAAAGAGACTAACAGATCACAGGACAAAACACGACGCGTTTCGACCTCTCTGGTCTTCTTCAGGCAAGACAAAGAACAAACACTGAAGACGATGAAAACGAAGAACGAACAATCACTTTTCTCCTCAAATAGGGCGCAGAATGGATGTGGGAAAACGATCAACACACTTTCAGTTTACAGCAGAATCACCGAGCAGTTATGCCATGACCAAGGAACTGGCCTGAAGAGACGCCTCAAAGTCAAAGACCCTGACGAGCCTCTCTGCCATCAACTGACAGTTCTGTGGCCTGAAGAGACGCTTCAAAGTCAAAGACCCTGACGAGCCTCACTTCCATCACCTCACCGTGCCGTGGCCTGTAGAGACGCTTCAAAGTCAGAGACCCTGACGAGCCTGTCTCCATAATCACGTGCGTGGCTGAAGAGACCTTCAAAGTCAAGACTCTACACCCTGTCTCCTCAGCTCACGTGCCGTGGCAGAGACCTTCAAAGTCAAGACCTGACGAGCGTTTTCCCATCACTCCCCGTGCCGTGGCCTAAGAGAGTTCAAAGTCAGAGACCCTGACGAGCCTGTCTTCCATCAGACACGTGCGTGGCTGAAGAGCGCTCAAGTCAGAGACCCTGACGAGCCTCTCTTCAAAGCTCACCGTGCCGTGCTGAAGAGACACTTCAAAGTCAAAGACCCTGACAGCCTGTCTTCCATCAGCTCACCGTGCCGTGGCCTGAAGAGACGTTCAAAGTCAGAGACCCTGACGAGCCTGTCTTCCATCAGCTCACCGTGCCGTGGCCTGAAGAGACGCTTCAAAGTCAGAGACCCTGACGAGCCTCTCTTCCATCACCTCACCGTGCCGTGGCCTGAAGAGACGCTTCAAAGCCAAAGACCCTGACGAGCCTCTCTTCCATCACCTCACCGTGCCGTGGCCTGAAGAGACACTTCAAAGCCAAAGACCCTGACGAGCCTCTCTTCCATCAACTGACAGTTCTGTGGCCTGAAGAGACACTTCAAAGCCAAAGACCCTGACGAGCCTCTCTTCCATCAACTCACCGTGCTGTTTCTTCCACTGGCTCCACAGCTCCTGCATCTTCAGCAGTTCCCGCAGTCTGCCGTTGTCCCAGGCCATCGCCATCAGGGGCAGCACCACGGCCACACAGCACAGCAGCAGGCAGGCACGAGTCTGCAGGGAAGAAGAGAAAAAAAATCAAGTCTCCTGAAACGGAAAGCCTGTTAGAAAACAGCTGTGAAATGGAGCTCGTTTGTTTGAGGTGTTTTTTTTAATGGAAGAGTAGAGTGTCAGTTCTCTGCTATTAAATTGAGAGTTCTTTCCTTTTTCTTAATTTTGCATTCTTGGTTATGTCTATGATATTTTATACAATCTAGCAAACAGTAACAAATGTGGATACGTAAATGTACAAAATGTGTCATTTTAATACGAGCAGGCAGCGAGTTTCTTTCTTTCTCTGTTTATTCTATCCAAAAGTTTTCACTGCACATTTAAGAAGACAGTTTTTTGACGAGATTAACAGACACCGCTAGACTAAGGCAGTGTGTTTCTCTGTCTGTGTCACAAGGCATTGAGAAGGGCAGATCTGTAGATCAGAAAACCCTCTCTGGATGTCTGTGTGTTGGTCTGTGCACAGTGAGAGGAGCAGAGAACAACACAATGATCATCTGTTGAGACTTTTAAAAAATGGTCTTCTCACTATCGAAAGATCTCGTGTACATTCGTGTGATTCTTTGGCATTATGGGACACTGCAAATGGCGGACAAAAAACACCAAGGTCGTCTTAGACATGGATATCAGTTGTGCAATGGTGTGGTCATGTTCGTCGTCATCAAATGAGAGTGGTCGTTTAATTGAGAGAAGACAGGAATCCAAGGTAGAGAATCCCGGCCCATCCTGGTCATTGTACTTCATGATATCAAGGGCTAAGTTCAGTCCCTGGAGTGAAGGATAATTCATGGATAAAAGAGTTGTGTGAACGAATGACTTGTGAGTTGATTTTAACGTGGTGACAGCCCTGATATGGCCCCTTGCGGTCGGTGGGGCTATAAGCAACATTACTTTACCTTCCCTTAATTCAGGGATAATGAATGATCCCAGAGACACGTGAGCTACAACGCATGGAAAGAAATTCTAACAAAACCTCCGTTTGTATTTTAGGTAAAAAAAAAAAAAAGACATCCATATAACTCGCTTACAATGTTCCTTACAACGTTTAGAATACGAATTATAACGAGCGCATCTACAATACCGGTGGTGATACTAATTCCGCGAGTTCTTTTAGAATATTCAAAGCTGAATGCAATGCAATACTCAAAATCATGATCAATGAAGTCGGACAGGGCAGAAACCACAGGCAGGATTTGTAGTCGAGTTTGCCGGACCCCCAAACGAATGGTCAAAAAGGTGTGTGTGTGTGTGTGTGTGTGTGTGTGTGTGTGTGTGTGTGTGTGTGTGTGTGTGTGTTCGTTTCATTCTGATTTAGGTCAGATGACTCAGTTTTTATTCTCTTTTGAATTGATTAAGAGTCCTGAACCAGTGACATCAAGAGTTGTCGGTCAAACCAATACACACGTCATCAGTGCAGGTTGACAATGACGAAAACACCGTAGGTCGTCCCTACAAACTGTGTCTTTGAAAATACAATATCAGCTTTCACTTGGTGAAAATTTGCACCACAGCATAGTGGAAGTGAAAAGTCTCATCGTAATAGCGTTATCATCATTCAGTTTTTTAACCACACAATATGGTTCACATGTTGCTGCCGCAGGTTGATTGGCTCAGGCCCCACAGATCAACAAAGAGCGCCAATATCGATTGATTTTTGCGGGATCAATAGATAGATAGCATGCACTTGAAGATGGAGTCAAAATGACAATCACATTTTTTGGCAGATATACCAACATGTCTACCGATGGTTTCAAAATACCGACTTCCAAAACATTAGCGTAGATGGATAGTTAGTCTTAAACATTCCGAAATTGCACGATTATAGTTTTGTGAAAGTTGTAATCGTGTTATTTAAGAATGTCAGAGACTAACCAATGAACAACTTTAGAGTCAACACGGACAAATCACAGAAACTGAAACAAACAGTGGTCACTTACCATGGTCACAACGAAACAGGTCCAGCAACACCAGAGAACACAACACCAACTGATCAGCTGTCTTCACAGGAATACCTGGACACTGGTCAGTCCCCTCCTTTTATTCCCATGGGGGCAGGGGATGGTGGCCACGTCACAGCACGTCACGTGCACATCAGCACGTCATGTGCCCGTCAGCACGTCATGTGCACGACATCATGTGCACGACAGTCACGATACTGGCGAAGGAAGGGCCGCCGGGCCACGTGGTCGCTGTCGGTTCATCAGCAGTGGAGGGGAGAGGGTTTATCTCTGTCCAGCCCATCTCTCCGACCTGCTCATCTCAGTGGCGGGCTGGGGACTCCATTAACGACCCCTCAGACACAGAGCCCCTGGGTTCCTCGTGATGTGAAGACACACTGATAACACCGCTGGCCCGGTCAGCTAAACGACCGACACCACCACCCATCAGTGCTGTTTGGTGCCGAGAATTTCAGCACTACTGCCGTTTTTTTTTCTGGCTAGTTTCTAGATCGTGAATTGTGGAATCGGATGACAACAACACCGTCCTCCTGATGCCTGATATTTGTGATCTGTGTGCTGAATTTCTTTCTGAAACATGCTGTTCCTATGACTTTGGAATGAGGGCAGATTTCGCAGAATGTTCAGAGGTGGCTGATTTCATTGCTGGCAGTCACAGAGCGCATCAGGAGATTAGGAGTTTTGACATGTGTCTGGAGCTTTAGATTACTCTCTTCTCGATTCTCTGTCCCCCTCTTTCTTTCTGTCTCTCTCTCTCTCTCTCTCTCTCTGTCTCTGTCTCGGTCTGTGTGTCTGTCTGTCGTCTGTCTGTCTTCTCTCTCTCTCTCTCTCTCTCTCTCTCTCTCTCTCTCTCTTCCCCCCACCGATCTGTCTGTCTCTCTGTCTCTCTGTCTGTCTCTTTCTTTCTCTCTCTCTTTCTTTCTCTCTCTCTCTCTCTCTCTCTCTCTCTCTCTCTCCACTTACCTTTGTGTATACAAGCAAGTGTATCTGTGCGTGTGCGCGTGCGTGTGTGTGCGCGCGCGCGTGTGTGTCGGTGTGTCTGTGTCTGTGTGTGTGTTTGTGTGTGCGCGCGCGCGCGTGTTTGTG